>WEIT01019254.1:38675-180814 GCA_013389985.1 Dryoscopus gambensis | reverse complement strand
GGAGCACTACAATTAAAACTGAAAAAGCAACATCCAAACAGCATTGGCAACTGAATTTCATGATTTCGTGATGGCAAGGGTGGAGTTAAACATAAAAGCCCAGTTATAAAGAGAGATGGACAACAGCCAGAAAGCAAAAATTTTAAAACCATAAACTGAGATTGTGCTAGAAGTGGTGAGATAAAAGCAAGAGGAGAACCTGGCTCTATAAATGCAGTAGTTACTTGAAACAGAATGCCTGAGAGTGTTTTATTAAAATTGGGCTTTTTATTATAAAAGCAGGGGCTTATTTAATAAGTATTCCTCCTAAAGACTTAAAGTGTCCTCTGTCCATGCAGTCTGCATTCCAAGGTTATCAGAAGAACTGTTGCTATGGGCTGAACTCAATTTAGCACATGCTTTTTTGTGTGGTGAGTGGATGTGAAAAGGATTCAGCAACACAAATCTGTCTGTGTTCTGAATGAGAAATGAACTTTTGTTAAAGATCTTGCAAACCTCAACTACAGCTGCACAATACTGATACCACCAGGCAAGAGAGGATGACCTATTTGTGTCTGTCTGAACTTTGTATTCATCTTTTGATCACAAGCAATGAAACCTGAGGCAATACACCAAACAGGAAAATGTAAGGAAGTGAGAATTGTGTATTTAATTGTCCTTATATGCTGCTTAACTTCAGATTTTAATCTAAGATTTTCCTCTTATAAAATCTTTTAACATCCAAAACCACTTTATGCTCAGGAGATTTTTAATCATTACTATGAACAAGGAAAGTTGGAACACTGCAGGCAGAAGGTTAGAAAGGCCATGCATTGTAATGTAAATTTCATTGTTAGCATCCACAGAAATATATTTCATTTTTCTAAAGAGGAGAAAACCCCCCTGAACCCATCATTATCTGGATACATGGCACAACAGAATGGAACAAGACATTTTGCAAAAAGACCTGTCATCTCCCCTACCCAAGTATTTGTGCCCTACACTGTTTTAACACAGTTCTTGGTCAGGAGATAAACCTGATCTATTGGCTTATGTGCAGATTATTCAAGAACTAGAAAACTAAAGAGAATGTTTATTGAAATGCTACAATATGGTCACCACAATCTAACAGTATTTAATGATATTCTTGCTCCAGTTCAAACCTCTCCCCCACAGACCAGTTCTGAGACCCATCATCAGTGGCATCATTTCAACCAAGACATTGCTACAGGGGAGACAGAGCAGGATGTTTTCTCTGGGCCCAATTCGTGAGATACCCCTTAACAAACACTCTGGGGTTTAAAATATTCTCCTCTCTTTATGCAGTGTGTCATTAGCAAAGCAGAGAACAGCTTTGGTATTATCTAAAAAGACCCTGCTAAAAAAAAAAAAAAAAAAAGGAAAAAAAAAAAAAAATTGAGTTGCTTAAGTATTTTTGCCACTCAGATTTATTATTTGTACTTCCAGGCATTTTCAGCAGTGTTCAGTCCTCTGCTCCCATACAGCAACTGTCAGAACACAGATTGTGTCTTTCATTTGCCAGGAAGTGTAAAGGGAAAGATGGACACAGTTCACCTAAATAGGCAGCAAAAGTCTGAAGCTTTTAGCTCATCTCACAATTCTGGTTATTATTTACTTAGATCAGTGGGATCTGGAGATTATTACCATTACAGTCTCTTGTTCACCTCAGGCACACGTTCTCATCAACTCTCGTTATGGTCAAGTAAGTGGCTTGAGACAGTTCCTCCCAAAATTCATTGCTTTTAAATCAGTGCCTGTCTAATCAGAGCTCCTGCACGAGCGCTCACAGGAGGACTGCTGCAGCAGCCAGGCTGTTATGGAGCTGGTATATTGCTTCCTGGTTGTGTGTCAGATTCCAGAAGTCTCCCAGTAGACGGGAATGACCATATGGGAAACCATGAGTACAGGGGGGTTGTTTAATTTGCTGGTCCAGCCCCAGTGCCACTCCTGAGCCTGGCTCTCACTTTGGGGCTACTGGGTAATTTTCTCCAGCCTTTACCTTAACCAAGAACTCCTGTCCAATTGCACAAAACAGTTGGAATGAGCCCTGAAGAGCACAACATAACACCATACCTGGAGTCAACAAGGATCAACATCTCCGTGCATGAGCTAAGACCTGTATATGCTGCATAAACCATGGCAAGAACCGTCTCTTTTCCTCTCTAGGCAGAGCAGAGCAGAGATCCTTTCCCTTGTGGGCTCTCTAGCTTGCTCTTTTAATAGCTTTTTTTGTGCCAAGTCCTATAAAACACAGCCCAGACTCACTGCAGTGTGTGAGGCAAACTGTGTGCATAAGTCACACACCAGCTCGTAAGTATTTTTGTTAGCTGTGTAGAGAATATCATGTTATTACAAGGTAGTCACATTCATGATCATTAAAACAGTTCCCTGTAATAGCCGTATTATTGTGATATTCTGTTACACTTCTGAGCACACAGTCATCTCAGAGTTAACATGCCTAAAGATATTTTCTGTAAGGCAGGTACATCTCAATGTTTAGATCAATGAAAAGACTCTTAAACTTGGTACTTGTGTCTTTTTATGCATGAAATTATACTGAGTTTCTCTCTCAATATATGTATAACCAAGAGAGCTAACACAGTCGCTGGAATTTTAAGTACTGCATTCACTAAACTTAACTTATGGAAGTTGAAACTATATAGCACCAGGGACAAAAAATTTCAAATTCTGAGATTCTCAAATCAAAAGATCCCTGTATTAGGATTCTGCTAGAAAAATTCCATTGTGAGAACAGAATGAAGCTCCTTCCTGAGAAAAGAAGTGGTACAAAAGAGTAGGAATATTTAGTAAGATAATTCTGTCAGCAAGGAACAGCCTGTTACTGGAATCACAATGTTTCCTTGCATTTATTAAGGAACAGCCTAGATGCCAACACACAAATGTCCACATTAGGTAGAAATGCAAGGGCATGAGATAATTACATGGAGGTGGGGAAGTCGAATCCCTAGGAAGCAGGCAGGAGACTGGAATGAATTACAAGAAAAGTGCAGCAGCACAGTGAGAGGAGTAGGTAAGGCTGGCTTGGACCCTGCCAACTAGAGGAGAACACACAAGAGAAGATATAAATCTTCCAAATGCCGTGGAGGGAAATCACTGATTCAAAGCATCATTTGCTTCTCACATGACACAGTGCACACATAAGCAAGATGGTTTAAAGGAAAAGCTGGTGTGATTAAGTAGGAATGAACAGCAGGAAAGAAACTGACAGTTTATAGCGCCTCTGATTTGGCTTTCCTGGCTTCCCTGACTCACCTTTCCCGAGTACAACAATTCAGAGCCAGCTGAACATGCCAGCAGTAGATTCTGGACTTCCCTCCCAGCCATGACTGGTGTCACACTGTAGAATTGTTCTTTTTCTTCTCTTTGAGCTCAAGGTCAATCCAGGAAGCTTAAATCACTCATCACTTAAGCAGCCCTTCCTCACTTAAGGTTACTGGGAGCCACCCAAGGTCTGAATGAGGAGTAGTTCCAGGAGGGAGCTTGCAGCTACACGGGCACCCAGCTGCCAAATTACCCAAAGGCTCTGGCCCACTCTGACTCGAAAAGCCACATATTGAAACAATATGATATGAAACAATATGATGTGATTCTATTCTATATGATAACCAAAGGGTGAAAGGGGATAAAGGTGAGGATAAGTTAGGGCTAAATCCTGAACTAAAATGTAGAGGGAAGGTTTATCCTTTCATCTCTCAGCTTTGTTTCACCCTGTATGCAGCATGGAAATAATCATGCCAGTGACAGGCAAAGCTGCTGGGAGGATGCACATTTTGTTCCATGGCAGCTTTCAAGATTTGACAGTTTTATTTCACAGTGAGCAGGAAAGGGACCAAAGCCATGTGAGACCTATCATGAAAAAAGCAGTGTCAAAGCATTCAGTTGCTGATCAAAACTCGAACATTTCAGCTCTGGACCATGTAAAAATGCAGTCTTCCTGCAGGGCTTACCTTTCCTGTGGGAGCCTGAGTATTAAATTCCTGGCCTCTTTATTCAGAGTAAAGTGTTGGGTTTTTTTTTTTCTCGATAGTGTACAATAATCTGTCAGAAGAGGAACCCAAATCTTTTTCTTGGCATCCCATGGTGACCTAACAAGTTCTTCTTTGAGCTGTTTTCCCTTCCCCATAGCACAGGTTTCCCTCCACTGTGTACTATTCAGGATTTCTGTCATCTTTAGATGATGTTGTTTGTAGAAGAGTCTCTGAACAGAGCCGGGATTGACACGGGGACAGGTTACTCAGCACCCATGTGAATTTACTTATCCATTTTCTCTGTGTCTCTGGCAGTTGGTGCAGCAGGCAGAATATTCCTATCAATGGGGTAGCTTTGAAACAGGAATCACACCCACAGGCTTACAGTGGGAATTGGCCTCTTACCTGCTGAAAACATTGAAGTCTTTTTGTGTCCACTTTGGAGCAAAGGAGGGAATTACAAAGTCTCAGTAGGGCAAGCAACACAGCTGATTCCTCAGAAACGCACAAATCTTGATTAGGAAAATAAAAACTTAAATAATGCACCCAAAGTTAACAGGCTTAGGCTGTTTGGCAAGTTATAAATATTCTTGGAGAGTCGTCAGCATCTTTCAAAAGCACAAGAAATTTTGCTTTGTTAGGATTGCTGTTGCACACATATTGCAAGGCATCAAAAAGAAAGTGGCCTGGCATGGTTTCTTAGAGCTGAATTATTTACATGAAAGGCTTGTGAAATTAGATCCTTTCTCCATAATCAAAAGACTTTTTACAATGATATGGAACAAAATGCTTTCATGGAGCGCATAAGTCATTCCTGTGTTTTATCTTTATACCCCATTCCTTTAATCTCATGGCATGATGTGGACCTCAGTTGAATCTAGAAGCCTTTTAGCTCTGCAGAAACACTGCCTGCAAAAAGTACATATCTGTGATGACGTGCACATAAGAAGAAGAAAGAGATATACTGGTTTAGAACTATTTAGTCCTCTGAACATTTCCTTTGTTTCACTACTATTTAGTCTCCATTTCTAGACAGTGGTGTAACACCGTACAGAAGTAGAATTTGAACCTTCGTTAGTTGAAATAAAAACATGAGTTTATTATCTGTAATCCCTTGGTATAACTCCAAAATTACAGCACAGAGTAGATGTACAGCTGAAGGTTGATCATCATCATTATAACAGCACCCTTTTGATCATCATTTGATCTCCAAATCACTTATAAAAAATGTAGCAAAGAGTAAAGAATATCAACCTGGAGCATTTGGTTTTGTATGAATTAACAAGGTCAGGAATCAGAGAATGGTTCCCATAAGTAAACTTACTGTCCTTCATTTATTCCTATTTGTACCAGATTTTTAGGTCCCTGGATCAACTTGGTTTGTATTTTTTAATATTCTCCTCTTCCTCACACACCTTTGCAAGCTTCTGTCTTCTTCCCCAATACTCCTGGTGCTGCCTAGCTCCCAAGCAGTCTGAAAGGGAGTAAGTTCAACCCGTAAACTAGAAAAAGGAATTTGGCCATCAAAACACTGAACTTTCTATAGTGAAATCTCTTCAGAAGAAGAGGCTACTGGAAGCCCAGAACCTTCAGTTTTTCCAGGCACAGGCTACAGTGGCTTTACATAAAGACTGCACATGGACGTAGTGATTTGGTCTTCAAAAAGCAATGTGTGATACAGTCTGTGCTTTGGAGAATCTTCCACTGCTGTGCAAGTGTCTGAAAGTTTATTGTAAGGCTACTCAGAAGTAGAGCAAGATTATTCTCTTTTTAAATGTAGTTTAATAATACAGTGAAGTTTTTCTGAATCTTGGAAGCTGTCAGAAAAACTCTTCGTTCTCGGTCAAGCAAAACATTTTAGGTAGAATAGTTAAGATGTATAGTATGATTATTCAGAAGTTTTGCTTTTATTTTAGTCTTTAGTCACAAGATCTGACAACTTACTATAGAAGATTTACTTGAGAATTAAACAGATACGTTTGTGGTAACAGTTTATGAAAGCTTTTGCTAAACTGGGACATCCCAGTGCTGGCGTGTTGTGGTTTGGGAATTTTTAAAGAGTTTTTGGAACTTTCTAAAGAGCACAAATGTCTACTTTGTTCATCTTCTACAGATTCCTCACAGTTGCACATGTAGTTTGCACATTTGTCATCTTATTTATGACAACTTCAAACATTTTTTTTTAGCATCTAATGAATCATATAGTGAGTTATGGCTCTGGTGAATTACCCAGAAGTCATGCCTCTGAATATATAAAAGATCAGGATGGAATGTCTTCTGTCTTATACGTTTCCAAGGGCAATTGCTCATTAGCTGTTTTCAGATATGGTCTGCAGGTATTTGCATTTTAAGAAAGTGAGCGGTCTTTTCAATGGGCCGCCATCAGTCTTCATGTCAGCTGCAGCAAGCAACATTTCCCTGCATTGTTTTGTGGTGATAACTAAAGGGAACACTTGGGACTGCATTTATTTAAAATTGTATTATTTCTGAAAGAATGATGACAACTGGCTTGGGTGCAGCATGCCTAACTTTATGATGCTCAGAATGTTATAAATTTCATTCACATTGCTGTAATGGAGAGTGCTTGGTAGAACAGAAGGAGGATGTTATATTCTCTGTAAGCAAAGGTGAAAGCACTAAAAAACTAATTTCCCTGGTCCAAAAGACAGTGATGAGTGTTCAGCCAAAGACAATTAAAAACCTTCCCTCAAGAGTAGCTCTTCCAAGGCTGAGATATTTCTGCCCACTCTCTCTACTGTGCATGAAATATCCCTTTTCTGAGTAACTGAACCATGGACTGATTACTAACAATGGAAAGTAATTTTCCCATCCTAGCACTTTCACAGGTATAAGAGTAGTTTCTTAACATTTCTGTTCATCTTCCACTTAATTTTCTTCTGTCAGAAACAGAAGCTCAACACAGTTTGAAATTTCAACATTTAATTCAACCTGTTTTGAAAAGCCGTTATCACCTGTTTAATGGGTTTTACTACAGAAGGTCTCTTAAACAGGCAAAGAGGGACTATTAACACTTAACATAAAGATTGCTTTTCATTCCCCCAGTAGTAAGATTCACTTCAACCTCATGTTTCTGACTCCCTGACACAACATTTCATAAGTTGGTTTATCTTCTAGGAATGGAAGATACTTAATGGTTACTAAGCTGCCCTTCAAGGAGAATAAAAAAATTAATTGGAACTGAGCTAAAATAAAAAGACATTTGTATTTAAGGAGTCCAATTTAATCTTAAGGCTCCAATAGTGACTAATAACTCCTCAGTTAGAGGCAATTGTTAACAGTGAGTTTTGTCCTACATTCTCCATACAAATAAAACTTTCATTACTTACATATGGATAATCAGCTCCTATTGTGCTCCAAAATAACATGATTTTGTAAACCTTCATGAAATTTTGCTTGCTGTTCTCAGAATAATCCATGGTTACTGCAGCAGGAGGAGTATGTTCAGAGTGACACCTTGGTCACTGGGTGCTGAGGGTCTTAAAACCAGGCTCAGTGTCAGTGGCTTTAGGTCAGTACCTAAGGACTGAGATTTATCAGCAAGTATTTCATGTGCCGTTAATTTTGTGTTGAATGCAAAGAAAGGTCAGGCCCCAAAGCAGCAAATAATGAAGCAACTGAAACACTAATATCTGCTTCAACACATCAGCTCTAGTACCAGTGGGGGAATTATAGTTAACTTAAGTGTGAAGAGAAAAAGGATCCCACCTTCTTCTTCAGTAATCCACTCTGCTGAGAGAGAGGAGTTAAAAAGCTGAGGACTTACTCTCACTACATCTCAGTCTCTTTTGACATTTTCAATAAAATTACTTATTCCTTGGCACAGTGCAACCCCTGCCATGTCTCATCTGAACCCCAGCCTGTGTTTTGGTATCTCTGACCTCGGAGGGGCTGATGGCAGCCTTTGTGGACTTACAGCAGGCTTCTTGTGGCACAGGGGCAGCTGGAACCTGGCAGCCAGAGCTTACCAGTTACCTACTTGAGGGGGCATCATTTGCACTTATTTGAATTAAGGTTTTACATTCCTCACTGCAATGATAGTAACAGAAACAGAGGGCTATAGATCTGTTTTTCTATAAATTCATTTTCATACCCTTTGTAAATCTGAACTCTGAAAACAGTAATTGTGAATGCTACAGCATGAACAGAACATCTTAAGCACCCTAACAGCCACTGTGATGTCTTTGGCTGAGTGAAGCACATTCTTGACAGAAATATCAACTCTACCTTCCCTTCTCTATTAAAATAAAAATACAATAGCTTGAGCAGTGGATACACATCCAGAGATTAAACTCAAACTCTTGTGTTTACTTGAGATGTCTCAGTGAATTAATCATCTCACTTTGTTAATTAACCTTGCGTAGTACCATTAAATAACAATGTGATTTCTGTTCATCCACAGAGCCAAGGCTGTTTGGTACTTATTTGACTACAGAGACACATGCAATGACTCCCCAGAGCTGTTTTATGAGAGGGACCATGAAAGAGCTTAATCTTAGCAAGGTGATTTATATTGGTCTGTTTACCATTGCTAATTTCGAGGTCAATAAAGCAAAGCAAAGAAACTTGAGTCTGGACTCAGAAAACAGATTGGGAAAACAAAGAGCTAAACCTTCTTGTGCACTTGAAGTATTTGTTCCCTTTATATAAGCAAAAAGTTTGAACCTAGCTTAGTGAGGCTCAAGTACTCTCGGTGAGCTCTTTTGTTCTCAGCAACATATGAAAACACCAAATTGTGAAACATTGCTCTTCCTTCCCTGTCCAATTCCTTCTTACAAACCCAGAAAAAAGGCATAATTAATCAAGTACCAGCTTTTTTTACACAGAACTCATTATTATTTTTGTGAATAATTGCTCCCCTAGAAGTCATTTGTTAGGTACCGAGTAGGAATCAAACAAGTAGGGTGGTTTTCCCTTTAAATACACAGCCTCAGACAAAAGAAATTCTCAAGCCCACATGCTTTGAACCAAAGCTTTCCAAAGAGCATCCTTGGATGCAAGCTCAGGAGGACACCCAGGTTTGCATCTTCGGCAGGTTTGAGACTGGAATGCCAGGAGAAGTCAGGTTTGACAATGAAAATGTCTGCAAACTGTTACAGTATTTCGGTCTCTACAAAAATGGGAAAACAATCCCAGCTGTCTATTGTATTCTTGCTACTCTCAAACACAGCACTGATCACAGCATCAATGGCCCTGCTGATATCTTCCCTTTCAACCAAATATTGGAGCTGCAGCTCAGACCAAATCAGAAGCAAGCTCCAGTTTGCTCGGGTCAGACTTTACCAATCCTGATTAGGTCTGGAATTTAATGTCATCTTCCTCAAGAAGAAATCATGGGATTTGTACCTGAATGTCCTGGTTTGCACCCTTCTGTCTTTTCAAGGTAAGATTTATTACCAATGGATTTGCATTTCTCTGTTGAAGATTTAGGTTTTTAGATTTTGCTCCTTTTTACATAGCTGGAAAGCCTCTAAGTAATTATTTTTGAAAGAAGCTTTTCTGCTTCACCTCCTTTAAATGGACATTTTTAGGGAAAAAAAAAAAAAGAGAGAGAGAGAGCAAATAGTGGGGATCCAATCTGGCTCCTATTTGCCAGCAATCTGTCTCATTTGTATAACAGGCCAGAGGAGGCCATAATACTTACATCTGTACCCCTTCCTCCCTGGCAAAAGCAGCTGAAAACCACTGCAAAAGAAAGGAAAAATAAAAACCAAACCAGGAATGATTGGTTGGAAATCCATTAATCTGTTTTAAGAGAGGAAAAGATTGGGTAACATTGAATAGTCAACAAAACAAAAGTCAAATTGAAATGATTCTCTTGAGGTTCTATTGAGAAGTTTGCTTGGGGTAATCCTCCTCAAAGACTCATCTTACTCTGTAAACACAGGAACATTTCCTCTCCTCCTGTATCAGCAGGATGCATCTATAGCAGTCACAGCCGTGACTGCAACAGAACTTCCTTGGACCTGCTCTGTGTTAATGCCAAGGAATTCAGGTGCTGCTAGAATCCAGCAGAGAGAAGAGGGCAAGATACTCAATTCCCAAATAATCTTCTTTCTCAAATAATGCTGAAGTAACAACAACATGGTCATTTAAATAAGCTATAGGGGCCATTAATACCTTAGCACTATGATATTTCCCTAGCAAGTCGGACGGCAATCTAAAGTAGGGATTACCTGGAACCAGTTGAACTGAAATATTGTCTTTTTATTACCTCCACAACGGGACTTCCTGCTCAGCACAGATGGCTTTGTCAGTCCCACTCTAACAGAGCTTTTCTTCCAGCTCTGCAGCAACCCATCTGCCAGGGTTATTATTCTTTTGTCACAAAGGAAATAATGTTTCTTTCCCAGGCACAGCCACGGATAACTATTTTTTAAAGCCAGCTCCTCGTTTTTAATTACAATACATTTCCCAACCTAACACCCTAGAAAGGCTGCAAGAGTAATGAAAGGTAATGCAGCTTTATACACAGTGACTGTAAATACACATTATTCATTCACTCTTAAGAAGCAAACAAAAGTCCAAGACATTACCTTGAAAAGCAAACAATGGCTCTTTTTAATAAATATATATCTTGTTCAGCAAGGAATATTATGCTTATAAGAAAATCATAGTTCTTGGGTAAAAAGGAACATCTCCAGCAATACTTTTCATTCCACATTTTACCTATATAGCCTCATAAGAAAACATTTGAATAATTTAATGAGAATTTTTTCACATGATGTACTTAGTTTTCAAAAAGAGCATAAAATAATATAGCAGAAAAGTCAAAATAACATCATACAGCACCATCTGGAACATCAAATTACTTTATTTGAAAGCTTTGACTAAAACTATTTGCTACCTGCTGCAATCTGCAGAAAATACCACAAAAAACGATCCAGTTAGAGAAAGGTCATCACACAGACCTCATTCCAGGGATAAGCCCGCTGCTGTTTAGAAATGCACATCTCTCTGCTTCCAACTGAAAAAGGTACCCTGTTGGGAAGCTAGAGGAAGATAAAATAGGTACAGCTATTTGTTTGAACAATCTTGAGCTGGGGAGCTGTAGAAAGCGTATATTTGCTCTGCCACCATGAAGCCTGAAGCAGAAACCACACCAGCTCCTTTCCCACTCTGGCTCTTTGCCCACACACAGCCAGCCCTGCAGGGATGCCCTGGAGCCAGCTTCAGCCAGGGACACTATGAAACTGTCTGGAGAAGTGCCCAGGGGCAAAATAAACTTTTAGTCATTCACAAATACTTGTATATTTAAGTTTTTGTCCTCATTAGAGGCATGGTCATGGACTAAAGTTTGTAGAGCTGGATAGTCCCAAACGCAGCCCTCTCTAGTCCTTTACTATCAGGGCCATAGTTCCCCTTTCTACCAGAGACAGGAAATGGTGACACCTTCCAATGAGATCCAGCATCCAAACATACAAACATTGATTAACTTCCTAAAGCAAGAGTACTGAGAAAATAACCCAATCTGATAGTGCACTGGGAAGCAAGAAAAGCCCATGTTAAACAAAATACATTTCTTTAAGTTTAGTACACAAGCAGGCAACCACAACATTCTAAATACCCTTCGAGTTGCTTGAATTTTCCATAAAGATCTTTTAATTCACAGGAATAAAGTAATAAACTTTCTAACTTTGAAAATCTCATCTGAGACATGTCCTGCGGACAGTAGGAGAGAATCACCATGACCTAATATTTTCTGAAGAAAGCAATTCTGCCTGGTGTTATCTGCTGCTCAAGCACTGTCCTCATTAGACGACAACTGGAAATCTTGCTTCAGGTCTCAGCTGTACATCAAACACCTCCAAGTGCAGCTTGCTCAGTTCGATGAAGAATGGCTCGTGACCCGAACACTCCCTTCCAGTGCATCCCCTCAGTACAACAGCCTCGGAGCAGAGTGCCACAGGACTCCAGTGCTGGCAAAGAGAGGTGAAGAATGCATTTCTCTTGCAAATAAAAGCAATCTCTAGTGGTCCAGTCATCTTTATCAGGCAATTTATAAACTAACTTGATACAATAATTAAAACGCTGATATAAAGTATTTTGCAATGACTTCAGTGTTTCTGGATCAGCCAGGGTAAATCTCGATGACAAATGTCGTGGTTTGACACTGGCCCAACACCAGGCACCCACGAGAGTCACTCGCTCACCCTCCCCTGCCACAGCTGAGCAAAAGGAGAGAAAAGAGGAAAAAGGCTTAACAGAGGCTTCATGGGTGAGATAAGGAGAGCGGGAGAAATATTTCAAGGGCAAAACAGGCTCAACCTTAGTTGCTAAGTAAAATTTATTACTAACAGAATCAGAGGAGGGTAATGAGAAATAAAATAAGCCCTTAAAACACCTTCCTCCCCCCAGGCCCTCCCTCCTTCCCACCGACAACACACGGAGGCAGGGCAGGGGGGTTTTGGTCAGCCCATCACCAAAATTTTCTTCCACTGCTCCAGGAGAAGAGTCCTTCCCTGTGAGGCCGTGGGGTCCCTCCCACGGGAGACAGTTCTCCGTGAACGTCCCAGCATGGGTCCACTCTCAGGAGCAGCAGCCAAACCGCCCCTGCTGCAGCGTGAGCCCCTCCCACGGGCACACAGCCCTCCCAAAGCTGCTGTGCCCTGGGTCTCTCTTCCCACGGGGTGCAGTCCCTCCAAGGCCAGGCTGCTCCAGCCTGGGAGCAAGGCCCCCTCTCCCCACCAGGTCTCCCACTGGATCCCAGCCTCCTCCAGGCACCCACCCGCTCCGGCACGGGCACCTCCCCCAGGGCTGCGGGTGGATCTCTGCATCCCCCGTGGGCCCAGGGGCTGCAGGGGCACAGCTGCTTCCCCATGGGCTGCACCACGGCCTGCAGAGGAACCTCGGCTCCGGCACCTGGAGCACCTCCTGCCCCTCCTTCTCCACTGACCTTGGTGACTCCATGTTGTTTTCCCTCAAATGTTCTCACATCCTCCTCTTCTCTGACTAGAAGCAAAAACCCGTGCCGTTGTTCTGATTTTCTTCTTAAATATGTCATCACAGAGGCATTACCAGCCTCTCTCACTGGCCCAGCTTTGGCCAGCAGCATGTCCATCTTCAGAGCCATCAGCCACTTGCTCTGCCGGACATGGTGGAAGCTTCCAGCAGCTTCTCACAGGAGCCACCTCTGGGGTCCCCCTGCTACCCAAAACCAGGCTGTGCCAAACCAATGCAACAAAAAATAGAGGCCATCCTTTCTGGAATCTGTACTTCTACTTCATCCCATTTGCCTTGAATTCACTCACATCTTGTGACTTGTCTTCCTAGAAGCAGCTATATGAACTTAAATCTCACTGTTTGTGGGAGCAAATACCGAATTCTACCTACTAGAGAGTGTTATAAATAAAGACATTTCAGCTGTGTGCAAAACTGTTGTATCTACTCTTTGTGAAAACACTGTCTTCATCTACTGCTCTTGAATATTATATTGTAATTCGAAATTCTATTTGAATCAGAGCTTAATCAGACTGTGATATTTGTATCAGCATGCTCTCCCTTATGAACTCCTCTGCAATCCCTGGTTTATTACATTGGCTGAGTTCCTTATTTATTAATATGTTTGAGGAGGACAAGACTTCTCCACTTTAAAGGCAAAGTAAGACTGAGAGCGAGTGAGACCCTAGGAGTCACTATTAAAATGTTTGCATTTGCAAAGAGAGGAGCCTAGTAGGGATTTTCACAAGTATTTAAGAAATTCTTTTCAGTCCCAGTGGATTTAAAATCCATTTCTCTGGGGACATTTCTGCAGGGAATTATCTGAGCCCTTTCATCCCTCAGGCCAGCAAGCTGTGAGGACGCTGGCGGTCGGGCAGCTCTCTGAGCACAGCACTGTGCTCCTGCTGAGAGTCGCCATAGATCTGCTCAAGCTCAGCCTCCAGTCTGGCTCTGCCAGACAGCTCATTATGGTAGCTTGGTGCACAGTAGTATGTCTGTCTAAAGCCTTTTGGGAGATGTTCCCTAAATCCTTGTCACTGAGCCACCCTCTTACGCTGAATTCACAAGTGAACCTGTCCCTGCTGAAAACCCAGAGAGAAATCTCTGTAGACTGCAACATGTATAGAATAACTTGACCCTTGGGTCTTCTACCTCAAAGTAGTAGCAAGACCTCAATGTGCCAGAGTGGTTTAATGTCAGATTTTAGTGATCTATTTAAAAAGGGGAAATATATTTTGCAAAACTGAGATCCACATTTAGATACTGTTCTTACATACAGTGTCTCCTGACTTGGGTGAAAACCTTTCCTCTGAGCCAGTCATTGATACAACACAGCTGACTGCAGAAAATTATTAATTTATTTCACTCTAATAATTTAGAGCAATAACTTTAATGGTTTATTTTAAAATCTGCACAGTTTATGCTGCTGAGGTTTTCCCATGGACAAGGTGGTGTGTTCTCTGATATTACAATTCAACCTATTGAACCTGCCTGCTCAGTCCTTTCTTCTTTTGTCACACTGGGACAGCTGAACAGAGCAAGAAACCCGTCCCTTAAGAACAGGGCGACCCTTCAATTGGCTGGTGGACCTGAAGGTTCCAAAAGCAGAGACCTGTTCTCCTGAGGGAGTTTATTATGTGAAAGAAAGGTTATGCATGGTAAATTCCACCAGCAGAGAAAGAGCCTTTTGCACACACAAAAAGAGCCAGTCTTTGGAAATGTATAGCTCCATTTTAAAATAAATTAAAAAAGCTCTTAGAGATATCGAGTACTCTGTGTGCGGAGATAAAGGTATTAACTTTCTGAACTATTTTTTTGACAAAGGAGGAGTTCTACTTTTGTCTTTGCAAAGACACTCTATCCCTCAGAGACTCTCAGGAAAAAAATGAGTGTGACAAGAAGTGGAACTTTTTTTCTTTTTTTTCTTCTGATGAAGTCTTCAGGGATTCACAACAGAGATTCAAATAAAAAGTGCTGAGAGCTTCTTGTGGGATGGCCAAACAGAAAACTGGGAGTGAGGCTGCTCAGCACTTTGCTACTTCCCAAGAGGTTTTTTCTCGTCAGGTCACCACATTGTTTCACTAAAAGCCCATCCTATTAAAGTGAAGGATTGTGCACACAAACATACACAGATCCCTCTGCACTGAGGAGGGAGACTGAGGAGTCTCCTTGAATTTGCAAGAATTGCACAAACCCAAATTAATGTCTGCAACTGCTGCTCTGCAACTGTTGGTTTCCTTACATCCTTAAGAACAATCAGGTCTTTCGGCCTTCAAATTTCCTCAGTTTTCAAAAAAAGGAATGAAATTTAACACCATCCTTAACCGCTCTTGGCACAGCTGGAATTCTGATGCCTCGTCAAAACCTTTGATTCCTTCTCCCACTGATGGATGTGAAACTACATAAACCTTTCTGGATTTACTATTGACCTACATAGTGATTTAAGATGCAAAAATGTATTTTAGCACTTAATTTACCTGGTGCTGCTGAATTCCAGTCTTCTGCTCAGTAATCACATCTTTTCTCTCTTTCCCCACACATATGGCTAGTTACAATGCTTATTTTTTGTTACTTACAGAAGAAATCCAACTCACATTTCATACAGAACAGCATGTGATTTTGTCTCAGTGTGCAACAGCTTCTGTAGCCATCTATTCAGCACTGATTCTTTGTCCAAATCCTTACTGTTATTGAAAAGGAGAGACCATATGCAAAGGATCAGAGGCTGGTCCCTTTTCAAGGAATATTTTCCTGTCTTCAGTATAGATTGCTGTTGATGCTGGGCATCCACAGGCATGCATGTGCCCATGGAACGGATGTCAAGGAGAGTGATGTGTCAATAAGACTCACTGCTGACCTGCAGCTACAGACTTCAGAGTCCTATAAAGGACACCACAAAAACAACACAGAATAAAAGCCCGACAGACTTCTCAGTGGGAAGAGAGCTCTGGGAGTATGAGAAACCTTTATTGGAAATTATCAGTGTGGGCAGCCACTGGTTGCTAAGGCTCCAGTTTGCCCTTAGGCTGATTTTTTAGAATCACAGAATGATTTGTGAGGGAAAGGACCTTGAAGATCATTTAGATCCAAGCTCCTGCACTGGGCAGGGACAATTTTCACCAGATAAAGTTGCTCCAAGCCCCATCCAACATGGCCTTGAACACTTCCAGGGATGGGGCAGTCACAGCTGCTCTGAGCAACCTGTGCCAGGGTCTCACCTCCCTCATAGGGAAGAATTTCTTCCTAATATCTAATCTAACCCTGCCCTCTGTCAGTCTGAAGCCATTTTACCTTCTGTCACTCCATGCCCTTGTCCATTCCCTTGTCTCAGCCTGTCTTTGTTTCATGTCTCTGTGCTGCTGAACAGGGTGGCCTCAAGCTAAATGAGTCACCTGTGGCCTCCCAAGAAGCTGTGGTGTATGGATACCTGGGGGAGATGGACGAGGAATCTTCACTTGCAACCAGCTGTTTAGGAATACTCAGGTGTTAATCTAAAGCACAGTTTGGTCTCTGAGAGTAAGACACAAATATCTTCAGAAAAGAAAAAGCAAGTTCGCACAGTCTCTCAGAAAAGCACAGTGTAGTTTTCAAATTCTCAGTTCTTGTAATATTTCTTATGCTTCAAAGTACTTTGCTTTAAAGATTCTCAACTCCCCTGAGAATCTTAGCTGTCATTATTTTTAAATGCAAATTTCTATCTTCTAAACTGCTTAGATTCCCTGAACCCCATACCAGTAACTTCTAATAGCTCAGAAAACCAAAAGACAACCCGATTGAATCTAATTTTAAGGGTTTTTAAAATCCCCAAATAGCTTGCTATTCTGGTGAGCTTGATTCTCAAATTATTTTAGAAATTATTCTTTGTATGGTTAAACCATAATAAGGACAAGGGGAGAGAGAGAGATTCGGAATAAGAGAGGCAGATGCTAGACTGAAGAGGCCAAGGAGCATCCTCATGACAGTCTGGCTGAAGAAGCTGGAGCAGGGAACTGAAATAACCTTTCCATTATGCAAGAGAATAATGTCAACTTCATTAACAGAGTTCCCTAATCTGGTGCCCTCTCTAATCACCCATGTTGCTTCCTCTAAAGTCCTCCATACAGAAAAATATTCCAACAGCACTCAGGGCCTTACAGGATAAAAATCTTTTCTGTTGAACCCCATTACTTAGCATTAATCTTCAGTGGAAAACAAATGATTAGAAGAACTTGTTGATAATTCCGGCATTGCAAATTAAAGGGCAGTGGTAGAGAGATAACCTACATGTTTATTTTCTCCTTATATCAGTTCCCAACTGATGCAAGTACATTAACACTAATAGAGCTACACCTGGTTTGCTCCAGTGCCGCTGAGCAAGAGCTGCCTCTTTGTCTTTCTTAGACCTGCAATACCATCTTTTGGGATCTTGGCTGTAGGACTTCTGGGTGGGAAGAGCCTTTGGTCATTATAAGATCATGAAATTAAACCTGAGAAAGCCTGGTGATGCCTCCAGCTGACAACTCTTCTGAAGGTGTTTTACTGAAGGCAGCTGAGGAATCTACATTGTCAAAAACCAACATTAAAAAGTAAAAAAAAGAAAACTAATTGGAAACTTAATGGATGTACTTTCATTTTAAGTATCACAACGACTTTCTATGAGATCCAAACTCCATTTAAGACAAATAGGTTTGAAATTGTTAACATTTCAAGGAAGATGTGGCTGCGGGACAGCTTTCCACACAGGAGATCTGTCTCAACAGATTTATCTCCTTGTTTTGAAAAAGGATTTGGGGATGTAGGGCTGGGAACTCCAAGGCTTACTTATACATTTGAAGTAAATAATCAGTTTTCTTACTACCATGCTGAATCAGAAGAATGCTGCATGTCTGATTCTCTGTATGAGAAGGCACCCTGGCATTACTACAGATATAAGTAGGAATTGGTCATTATAAGCAGACTGAAACCAAAATAGTGAGGAAACTATTCTATTTCTTTCCTTGTCACCCAAAATTATAAGATTATGTATTATAAGAGGTGATGTTTCAAGGGTTAGAACTAGATTCTTTAGAAAAAGCCATGATATAAATCCTGCAGTGTGGAGGATTTGTGTTGACAGAGTATTCTACAACTTTTGAAGTCCTTCTCAACTTGGACTCCATTATCCTGCATCATTCATGAAGTGCTTTGAAGTGCTAGCTTACAGGAAAGACCACACATAACTGCAGAGAGCCAAGTTATCCAAGCTGACTAAATTTTTGCATCCATGACTTCTGCTGAAGAAAAAATTAGTTTTCATGCTAGGAAAGTATAATTTGGTAAGACATTATAAGGCTGTAAAATAACAGCAGCAACCTTTAAATGCTAAATATTTGCACAACTTCTTGCAAATATACTCTTCTGGCTACACTGATTGCCTGCCTACTGAAATGTTTGCATACTTGCCTGTATTTAGTATCACCCTTTGCTCAGTGTAATACAGTGTTAAATCATTTTTCAGTGTAATCTTGTAAAGGACAATTGCTGTTTGAGCTACAGCAGCTAAACCCAAGATTAATTACGGAGACCAAAAAAATGGCAGGGCAGCCCAGGAAATAACTCCATTGGAAGTTTGCCATTACAGTGACTGTCACATTTGTAACTAAGAGGGGCTCCAAGGTTGGCTTCAAGGTGAGATCCTCACATTCCCGAAGAGGAAGCTTGTGAGGCAGGTCCTGCCTGCGGCTGGACGGGGCTTGGTGCAGCATCCAGTTGTCAGCACCACCACAGGAGTGAAACTGCAGACACTGGCGGAGGGCAGGAATATCTGCACGAGTGTGCTCTCCTTTCCAGAGCTGTTCAAGCATTGATTTGTATGTTCATTTCTGTTTATTTTCCCAAACCCAGCTTTAACTTAAGGCTTGTTCTCTTCCACAGAGGTTACACCGAGTAGCTGCACAACCAGCACCCTTCAGCAACTTGCAGAGCTATTCCAAAAAAGGAGGAGGAGCCCTGTGAAACTTTCTGCAGAATATTTTTTGTTCTATTAGCTGTATGTATACTTTGAAGAGTGGATTAAATGACAGAGTCCCACTTCTCAAACCCTATTTACTTGACAGGTATTGACTAAAAAATTTTGAATCTTTTCTCCTTGGATACAGCTCTGATTATGCCTTTGGGGTCTCAGATTGGTGGACAATAACATTCTAGTGACAAGATGATAAATTTGACATTCTTGGAGTACAGTTTAATGTGCAAATTACTGCACTATAACATACTGTGCCAGATGAAATAAATAGACCATACTTCCCATTTTTCGAATTTTGTACAGTCGTTAACACTTGTGCAAAGTGGATATTAAATGTCACTTCTTTTCTGACATCCAAATCACTTCATAAACTCTCTGAAACATAGAGGCTTCTGCTCCCATACTGGTGCATTAGGAGTTTTCATGCACATTTGTTCTGTTAAAACATTTTTAACATGCTTCATGTGCAAGAGCATTTCCCTCTTCAGCCTCCCTTTCTCATTACCACTCCTGACATGCATTTTTCTTCTGCTTGTCAAATGCAATTTCTGGACACAGAATTCTTTATCTGTTACACCTTGCAGATGAGGAATTAGAGATTAATAATGATATACCAGTTGGAATTTTTTGATTCCTAATTCAGCATAGTTTTTGGCTCATGACCACATGCATGTCCTAAAACATTATGCACTTATAAAATGCTCAGGGGCTAATGTTATGGAATAAATGACTGAATTCCCATCAAGTGATCTCATTGCATTTTAGAAGTAATACAATTTTACCTTCATTTAAAAGTACATCTTTATCCAAAACCTGCTCATAGAGGGTTTCAGTGTTACTACCCTTAGAGAAATTGTCCCTGATGCTGTTTTTTTCCATCCATGATTTATAGCAGCCTATGTCACAGATGTCTTATTCAGGAGACAGATATGCCAGAAGAAAAGTGTCAAATGAGTTCTGAAGCAGTGATGAAATACACCCTCTGAAGATGCATAATCTACATCAAAATAAATAACTTAGTAAATAACAGCATAGCCCCAAACTCTGAAGATTTTAAGAAACTACATATGTGGCTTGCTGGAAAGGCAACAAACAGACATGCTTATCAGCGAGAACAGATATAGGGTACTAGAAACAGAAGTTACGTACTTAATTGTTGCAGTTTTGCCTCATATGTCACTTTGAAGTCAAGTGTTTTCCAAAACACTTTTTTGGCTGAAGTACCAGGGCAGCACTCAAACAGCAGAGATGACATGAACTGTTTTCTCTTCTCCCTTTTGTTCTCCTTTTACACAGTGCAGTGTTTTTCTGCACAAACATCTTGTCACTGAGGGAGTCTTAGAGAAGCCACACAGCCTGTCCCCTGCGCCCTCACTGTGCCTGTGGAGCAGCATGAAGGTGGTTCTCAGAGGCTGGAAATGCTGCTGGTGATGCACTCGGTTCTCTCACATTACCCTTGTTCTGAGAATACTTCAAATCCAAGTTTGTTCTGAGCATTAAATTGGCCTTGAGATGAAACAGCTGCCTGAATTTCCTTGGAAGGAGGCCAGCTGGCTATTAAGGAAGGCACTGGATATCCTAAGCAATGTTCCAGATCTTGTCCTTTCATCTAGTGTCCCATGACACAAAATGATCTCTTTCTGGGAGCTGCCTTGCAGCTTGTGAATGTATTAGAGGTGCTGGTTGAACAACTTCTCCTCTTTCCCCCAGCTCAATAGTCCTCACTCTGATTTTTAAAGCAGCTCAAAAAGCCACCCAATAACATCAACAGCAAGCAAAGTTTTAGCCTAGGATGCTACAGATATCACATTCTCAGAGTACCCACATGATCTAAAATCTGCCTTAATTTAAAAAAAAAAAAAAAGGGGCAAAAAGCCTGTAGGTAATTAGGAACCAGCTGTACTGCAGCAGCTTTGTGCTCTCCCATCAGCTGGTGAAGCAAGGTGAGCATTCCCTGATTGTTCCCACAGCATTCAGTGCCAGATGCCAGCACCTTGTCCCACCCACTGCGCTCGTCACTCTCACCACAGCTGGGCCATTTAGCCTGGATTTCCTTTAAAAGTGAAATCCACAAGTACAAAACAAAGTCACGAAGTACAACACTTCCTTTTTTTGCTGGAGCAAAATATACGAATGCATGAGTATTCCTTCGGAAATGTTGACCTTTTCTGCTTTTCTTCAGATCCAGAGTAAAATCCCATTTCGTATGATTGCCATCCTTAATGAGACAGAACTGCTGTCCCCTTTACAGCTGCCTGAAGCTGACTCAACAAGTCACTATGTGTGATGGCAGTATTTTGGAAAAAAGGCAGGTTGAAACACTGTGATACTTCTTTCATCATGATGGAATCCTTGCTGATTAAAAAACACTCCTTTCACAAGTGCAGCAGTTTAGTGTTTATTAAAACCTAGAGATCAATTGGTTTTCTTAATATCTAATGCCTCTGGGTATCATATACCACCATAAAATAGAAGAATTCCTATAAGCTCTGTGCTTGATACTCAAATGAATATTTTAACCTTTCAGAAGAAAAAAACCACCCCAGTTCCCCTCACACCAGCTTCCCTCAAGAATCCACTTAATCATATTTTGAAATTTAATAAGGTTTTAGGAGTGATAACAGTGTGCTAGGTTACAGCAATCGAAGGGAATGGATTATTCTAACCTTTAACAAAAGCAAATGCAAAGGGTGATTAATTTGGGAGGTTTTCTGACATTGGAAACAACATCTTAGCTCCTTGAAGTCTATTGTTTCGTCTTCTATTGAGATTGCACAGCCGTCTCCTGTTTAACTTCCTCCACTAAGTACCCTGGAGTTATGGCACCACCAAACATGCTGAACCCACATGCAGAAATCAAATTAATACATCTTAGATAGGAGGTGAGAGCTAAAACAGAAACAGGGGAAGGCTCCTGTGCTGAGTTCTGCAGGAGATCAGAGCAGATTATCACCATGGTTCTTCTGGGTTTAGACATAGCCCATGAACAGAGGAATGCACTCATCTCACAGTCCCGGAGGGTGAGACTACAAGAGCTATTGTGTAACAGCAGAACAAATAATATGCAAATAACTACTTTGAAACCTAGTTCTGATCTGTGTTTTCATTCCCACCAAAGGGCACTTCTCAATAGAGGCTTTGATCAAGCAGGCTTTGGTGATAACTTTGATAATTCTTAGTAAATTATTCTGTTGTTGGCAGCAATGTGGAATTGCCTGCATTCACTTGGTTAAAAGTTTCCATGACTTCAGCCTATGAGTTACAGAACATCTCTGACCTGAGCTGGGGAGGGAGACAGGAGGGAAAGGACTGGGGAGGATCTGGTGTGGAGCAGAGGGCTGGTTTGGCCTGTGTTCCTTCTTTCTGCATTTCAGAGGCAGAGGAAGGTGCAAATCTACAGAAAAGTCACTCAAGTGACTCAAGTCACTCTTAAACCATGAATTTTCAGACATTGAATGGGGGATGCCATTTTTAGCACTATGAGCCATTTTCTGGTGTGTTGTTCACTACACTCTACAACAGATTTATCTTCTATATTTCTTTTTTTTTTCTTTTAAATAGCACAATTATGCAATAAGTTCTTGATATTTATCCTACTCAAGTCACTAGAAATGTATGACAGACTTAGAAAGTAACGTGAATGAGACATTGATTATAGATACAGAGAACTGTCACAACGTCTTCCTGCTGAGAGACCTCCTGGAATAAATCTGCTTGTCTCTCTCTGTTTCAGATATACCTCTTACCTCTGCATCTCATTTAGATCCACCCCGTGGTGCCTGGGTTGAAGCCCTGTTGCATCAACTTTGAATTACAGTCTTTACAAGCCAGAATTGTCAGGGTTTTTTAAGAGCAGGAAGAAGATAGAGCAAAATGATATAAAAAGCTTGGAAAATATTTTTTGAAAAATTCTAATGCAAAGGGAAATAGCACACAAAGAAACACTTGGGGAGGGAGGAATGCAAGGGATTGACTGTATTAAACCAGCATGGATAAACCTTCTCACTGAAGCTCACACATGACATTGTAATCAGTCTGTACACATTTCACTCGTAACCAAGGCATCATAGCAACCTGTATATCAGCTATACCCATGTAAGCAAGCCCACAGTCACTGCTATTGCATTTTTAGGTTTGTTTTTCTTGGTTTTTTTCTCTTTTTAAAGCTGACTACTTTTAATTGTTTAGGCTTATTGTGCGCCACATCAATTTTTTTTAAATAAATATTTATTTTAAAATTTATTTAACTTTTTAGTAATATTAAAAAGTTCAAATCGAAAACATCCCCTCTGTTCACATGGTGATGAGTACAGCTGTAATTGTGTTTTTCAGTCCAGCTAATCTGTAGTTTCTCAACTTGATGTCCTATAGAATATCACAATGGATTGGGAGAAAAGAAAGTCACAGCAGACAGACCTGAAGCCATTTCATTCATTGTCCTCTGCAAACAGTAACAGCGATCAAAGAGCCGCAGGACAGGAGGATGCAAATATGTCAAATACTCATCTTGCCAGATACCAGCCATTTCTCTAGATTTTTGCCTTTGATCCCAAGGTCCCATCTGGGAACCCTCAGACTTCAGGACTGTGAAATTTGGCTTTTGTAGTTTCACTGACGGAATGACCTGACACGTTGCCCATGAAGTGCTCTCTCCCTGGATTTAATATAGATTTGCAAAATGATTCTGCATCGATGGGAGATGAGGGGTGGTGAGCGGGAGAGCACAAGAGGCAATGCATGAAGCACGAGGCATTGCTGCCGCTCACTGAGGACAGCCCTGCTGGCTCATTAATTCTTAGCCCCGTTGTTAATCTTGGATGCTCACTTGGTTCTGCGACCCCACCAGGTTTCCGTTTAGCACTGCCCTCTGTAATGTTCCTTTTCCCAGCTGGTTTTCTCTCGCTGGAACACTTCTGCTCTCTAGCTTTCAAAACTCCTTGTATCCTCAACTTTTCTCTCACGAGTGATTTGTTCACACACTTCACTCATTTCCTGTCTAAATTAAGCTAAAAACATATTATTCACATCCTAGGCAAAGATGCCATATTTCTTTCGCATGTTTTTAAAATGCAGGAGCAGAAATAACCCAAAAGCAATCTATCTCCCAGGAGCAAAGATATAGTGCAAGGACAAATATTTACAGCACATAGGAGACACGAAGCTTCTTGTGGACAAGGTGCCCCTGCAAAGCTGAAAGTGTATATACAGGCAAAAATTATGGATCAAGTCACACATGAATGTCCTTTACCACTCACAGATTCATACAGCACCCTCAGTGGGCAAGAGAGGGGCTGATGAGACTCTTGTGAGTAGTGAATTGTTTTTACCATTTATCTTCCTTTTATGTAGGCAGAATAAGAATAAACAGGAAAAAAAAGCAAGAACATTTAACCTGCATATGAAGATGCTGCCATGTAGAAGAGGCTCTGATATATGTGGATGGCCTTGGGAAGGAGCCTTTGGCTGTGTATGGGAAGCCAGGTGCTCCCGGGGGAGGGCACTGCTGTGATATCCTCAGAGAGCCCGGGGGTGGCAGGAGCCTGAGCACGAGTGGTACCTGGTGTGTTGAGGGTGTTTGTGCCCCTCGCACCACGGGCAGGCAGGGCAAAGGAAACACCAGCACTGGGAAAGTCAGTGCTTTTCGAATAGGTGAGGTTTGTAAGAGAAAAGCTCTTTATCATCTCCAACAGGTGTTGGGGTTTTTATCTGAAGATAAAGGCACAGCCTCTAGTAAATCACCCTTTTAAGGTAATATTTGCATAAGAGAGGTCTGCGGCTTGGCCAGCTCATTGAAGGAACATTTCAGCAGGGCTCTGGCTACCGCACTGACTGCCCTGCCAAGAGAGATGCACAACTTTCCCTTCTGCAAACAAACATAAGGAAGTTCTCCCATTCACTTCTACCTGCTCAAAGTTATGGTGATGACCTGGAAATCACTGTGATCTAAAGGCATATGATCAATAAACTGCCTTTGATTTCACAGATCTAAAGGCAACTTCAGAAGCCTGATCTTTGGAGAGAGGGGCTGTCCTTTATGCAACCAGATTTGTCAGCAAGGGAGAGCTCTTTGATCTTGATCTTTTGCAAAGGTCTCTCCTGACCTTTGTTCCCACACAGGCATCTCTTGGGACATATATCCAGCCAAGCCTTTGAATTCAATTCATATTCTTAGAGTTTTCTTGTGTGTTCATCCTATATTTCAATGATTAATCTGGGAGCAAAATTTATCTTTGCTTACAAACTTCCTGTGAGGAGTTCAGTTTCGTATTTGGTGTCTGACTGTTGATTCCTTTAGACAAAGAGAAGAATTTATTTAAAAGTATCAAGCGTGGGAACTGTGTCGTGCAGTCCTCAACTCACCTGTGTTTGGGGCAGCTGAGGGCAGGACTCAAGGTAAGGAGGGAGGTCCTGGGCGAGACCTCAGTAACCATGTGACCATCGACATCCACCCCTGGCTGAGTTTTGTAGCACAAACCTTGCTATGAAAAAGCTCATGAAACTGGGACCAAGTGCTTACATGGCCAGGGACCCCCTGCTTCAGTAATTTCAAACAGGCAGAGCATTAGCTGGATTCCTACTTGCTCAGCAGAGTTCGGGAACAGAGCGGCTCAGAGTTTAGGAGGCTGATATATTTATCACTGACTGGAACTGACTGAACCAGGAACACTTTTAATAATCCTTACAGCAACGTGTAAATGCTGCTGGGCAAAGGCAAAGTACTCTGAACAGTTCGTTGGACAAATGTAACGAGGGTCTTTAGCGGCAGGCTTGGGCAAAGACATGAATAGAAAGAGCTCTTTGCAACTTGAAGCCTTACGGCAGCCAACAGTGCCCTCTTCGGGCTTCTTGCTGAATTCCTTCAGTAAACCAGGTATTTGCAAACTGCTGGCTGTAAAATGTGTGTTTTGCCTTTGCTTTACTCCTCTTTGTATGCTTACACACATGTGTGAACATTAAGCACCGGTGGGAAAAAAACCCCCATTCTAAAATAGTTTTTCTAATTGTTATTTTCAATATTAGATGCTGACAGGTATCAGGCAGAATTCTTGGTCTCTAGACCACGGTGCAGCATACTTATACTTATTTTTAGCCTATATGAAGACAAAGAATACTTTTCAACTGAAAAATAAATTACAGACTGAACTCACCAGATGCCAGTTTAGCTGCTAAAATACTCATGACTTGGGTCCAGGTGCAATATCATAAACCAGAAATTTTCCAGACCTAGCTGGAAGTCTGAAAATTGCCCTTTGCCCCCTGTGTGCTATCACTGACACAAGACCTCTGTGAGCCACGACTGGCTCCACCTTCATGCCCACTCTAATGCCCCTCAAAGAAGCTCCTTCACCACCACCTAGGAAAGTCTCTCAGGAGCCCTGAAGACCTACTTTAATATACATCCCTTGAACTACAGTTTAAATTACCTAGTCTGGCTCTTTGCCCCTTGAGCCTGTGCTATCCTAATTCTTCTTTACAGTGGGAAGTCTTGAGAGAGTTTCCTTAGGTATTTCTGAGAAACTCTGCAAAAGTCCTTTGAGGTTCCCCTTCAGGTTATGTTAAAACAACTATAAATTCTCAAGTTTGTAAGTCAGACCTTGGTTCTAAAAGTTTTCAAAATTTAATTAATCACAACAGCAACAGACAACCTGTTCAGCAACTTCCCAGAAGCTGATCCTACATGTGTACTCAGCATCACTGAAACGCCAGCAAAATAATTTGTGGCCGGTGACAGAACAGCTGCTACCAACAAATTATAACCAGAAATAAACAGATAAGGCAGAGTTATGAAAGATAAAGTTTGAGGGGCACAGCTGAAATCTAGGGAGAAACAATCACAAATTCACACACCTAGTTTCAAATACAAAACTCCTGGAACAATAGGAACAGTGTTTACCCATGACTACAGACAACAGTGCAGGAATCAGTCTGAGGAAGGGCAGAGGTAAATAAGGAAAGGAAAGGAAGGAAAAGCAAGGAAACATCTGAACAGGTAAGGTTGCTTGAGATAAAAGAATTTAGGGGCTTGGTTGCTTTTCCTACAGGTTTTAGAGTTCAAGATGAAATGGAAACTCAGGATTTTTGCTTTGTGTGAAGAGAAGTAAGAAAAACAAACACAGAGCAACTGCAGCACCAAGGCTTACCGATTATTCTGTAATTATGCAGATGGTGATGGATGCTCAGATGGAAACATTATGAAACACAGTCGGAATATTTAGTCTGCAAAGAATCAGAACAAAGGCTTTTTTATTTTAAAGGCTGTGATGTTGTAGCTCAAGCAGGCTGGATACAGCCACAGAAATGCAGCTGGCTGTGGCAGCGCTCTCAGAGGAGTCACTCTGTGTGCTGGGGAGTGCCTGCGGAGGTGTAAGAAGCACCCGCTGCTCTGCACTGCACTGCTGTGTTTGGTTACATTCTGACTTGCCTTTTTCCAGCACTCTGCACATCTCCTCGAATTCCCTGCTTCAGACCAGGGAGTTAATTGTCTTTTTTTTCTTCTCCAAGGCTGCCTGTGTAGAGGCACCATGCCTGGAGATAACTGCTCCAGCTCCCAAAGAGGCTGACAAGTAAATAGCTGAAGGTTCATGTGCTGGCAGAGGCAGTGATCTGTGCTGGTAATCTGTTCAGATTCTTGTTTCCTGAAGTTTTGTAAAAAAGTGTAAATTACTGTTCTCACAGAACAGTTGTTCATTGTCAAGAGCAAATAAAGCTCATCCTTAGCAAAAACCAATCATCTGCTTGTACACTCACGATAAAAGCAAGCGGTGCAGTCAGACCAAATTACAGATTATGGAGAGCTCTTGCAGCTGACTTTGCTTTAGAAGAATGAATCCAATCTCTCTTCAACAAAGTAGGAGAGATCACCCAGTCCCAGGGTGCATTTTCAGCTCCACTGAGGCCCAGCGTTTGTCTCAAACAGCAGTTAAAATTTATGAAAGCACAAGGAAGAAAAGTTCAGTATTAAGGAAGTTTTATAACCATATATGCTTCTGAATTTTCCAGTATTGTGTAAATCCTTATTGGTGTCATTTCTTGGGAATTTATCCAACTGAAAATGCATCCAAGGTACTCCTGGCACTGACGAGACAGCAGGAAAAAAATTTTATCTTAGGTCTAATGACAAAAAGCATTTCTTCCACTGTCACTAACACTTTCACATGATACTGCACTTATTTTTTTTCTACTGTTTTTAATACAAAGGTTACCCATAAACACTGCTTTCTCCCATGTAAACACAGACTTTCTATAAAGAGAAGCTAAGTAATGAAGTATCTTTTAATGTATATATATATATATTCACATTTTGTTTTGGACTCTTCTAAAGAACTACAAGACTAAAACATCCATCAAAGTCAGCAGCCTGTATGGTGGCCAATGTATCCAATCTCCCGAGCATCACTGGGGAGCAGCTTGCAGGATGAAACACTGGTGACAGAACTGAAATATAACATTATATATGGTAACTGTAAAAGTTAAACCTGCTGGTGCTTCTGTACTAAGCAGCTTTCACATTGCAAGTGGGAGGGGGAGTTATTTTTAGCCCCAGGTATTATAGAGAGACATTAAATGCTGATGTTAGAGGGGACAGAGCATGATTAGCTGAAAGCCAGACAGGAGTGTTCTTGTAATGACAGCTATCGTACTATGTGTCACTTGCAAATGGAAGTGTGGCTAAAAATATACAGCAATGGGATAAAAATACCCTGTGCAAAAATTACAGATCTAATGGAACATCCAAAAATTATGGTAAGACACTGGCATCTTTGTACAGCAGCACAGAATTCCCTTAATCAGACAAAAAAGGATCATTCCCCTCAATAGAGTTCTCAGAGGTGGCTTTAACACTCTGTAACAGGGAGGGCAGGGTGGCACTACAGCTCCAGGACATTTCTTAGGAACCAGCTGCTTTTAGCTTGACTGCACCTGACAGGTTTCTCTGTGGCCTGTGGCAATGAGCATGACCAAGACACAGCTTGACAGGACCAAATGCAGCCTCTCACAAGTCCTGTTTGCATGCAGACACTGATCCTGTGAGAAAGCACAGCTGCTGAGGCAGACATACCTTGATACTGAGGTGCTGGAGCATGTCCAGAGAAGGGCAGCAGAGCTGGGGAAGGGTCTGGAGCACAAATCTGATGAGGAACCACTGAGGGAGCTGAGTGAGGGTGTTTAGCTTGGAGAAAAGGGGACTCAGGAAGGACCTTCTCACTCTGTCCAACTCCCTGAAAGGAGGTTGTAGCCAGGTGGGGGTCAGGCTCTTCTCACAAATAACAGGTGACAGAATGAGGGGAAACAGCCTCAAGTTGTGTGAGGGGAGATTTAGGTTGGATACCGGGAAAAAATCCTTCACTGAAAGGGTTGTGAAGCATTGGAAAAGGTTGCTCTGGTCAACGGTTGGGTCACTGTCCCTGCAGAGATTTAAAAGGTGTGTGGATGTGGTGATTGCAGACATGGTGTAGTGGTGGCCTTGGAAGTGCTGGGGTAATGGTTGGACTTGATGACCGTAGAAGGCTTTTCCAACCTAAGCAATTCTGTGATTCTATAATGTGGTGGTTTTGGGAGTACAGTAGTGACTCTAGGATCCCAGCCAGAGAGCAATGCCAATATCACTACAGATCAGACAACAGTTTTTCATTTACTGGGGATTTTTTTTTTCCAATAAACTTAAAAATGGCTTGTTGGAGAAATTCAGAGGAGCTAATTTTTACTAAATTTTCTCAGCTACTAAGGACATATTCCTTGCCAGAATAGTGTGTTTCTGTCCCATGAGGTTTAACAGGGGAGCAGTGCCTCCAGGCAAATGTCTAAGAATTCAGACACGGTAGTGGTGGGCAGAGCAGTAGATGGCACCAGCATCCTGCCAGACAAAACAGAGCAGCAGCAGAAATCCCTCCCGCTGTGTTTTTCAGTATGCAAGGAAAAAGTATGGCAATAGGAATAGTGATATTAAAAATTGAAAATCCAGTTCATCTGGCAGTAATACCTCTTGATTTACACATGCCTAACCCACAGCCAGTGGCCTGGGATGCACCTTATATGAGAGGGATGGAAGGTAGAGATTCACAAGTCCTCAAATACAGCAGGTGTTTTGGGGTGCTGCCCACAGATCCTTCTGTCTTTGGTGTTTTGAGCAGGGCAATAATTTCCTCAGTTCTGAAAGGCCTTCATAACAACCACAGAACAGAACAGAACAGTGACAGCAGGAGGTCAGGCAGAGATGTATATTTGATCATCTTTTAGCACCTGAAGAATGGGCCTGCAGGGAATCTGTCACTGCTTTCTTCTATTCCTTACTAGACATAACAAGTGCTGGAAAATGCTGTGCTTCCCTGCTAGGTGACATTTCGTTCATCACCCAAACACCCAGTTCTGCCATCTCCTGAGCTTGTTCCACCCAAAACATTATTCCTCAGGTCTGACCCTTTCCTGCAACAGAGAGAAATGAAAAAGCACAGCCATGCTGCTGTTGGTACTTTGTGCTTCCTTGTCCTTTCCTTGGGCCCATCTGCTCTCTGCCTCTGGCTGTGTAACTCACACTGAGGTGCCTGTCCCCTTCCTGTGCACTCACAGTGCACCTGGGGAGGTTTTCAAGGTGCTCTGCAAGTACCAGAAATTACTCTCTTGCACTGAATCAAGTAATGGGCAGGAGAAAACCTGGCAAGTCCTGGGAGAGCCAAGGCTATTAACAGTGTCACGGTGGCAGTGATCTTATTAGCCAGTGACCTTCCAGAGCAGAGCAGAGCTGGAAAGCAGCCAGCCCCTGCCCTTTGCTCCCCTAAGAGCTCCCTGAGCAGCAGAGGATGGTGACCTGGGCAGCAGAAGAGCCACTGTGATCCTCCCCAGGGCTCACATCCACCTCTGCACAGCCCCTGCTCCAGGGACCAGCAACAGCCCCAGCCCTGATTCTGGAGCATGGAAGATTTCAGGATGCTGTCGTGGTATCTCTGCTGCTTTCCAAATACCAGTTCTCTCTGTGAGTTTTTCTAGCCATTTTCTCAGGTAAGGGTGAGAAATAACCACTCCTAAGCACCTTTTCTATTCTCTTCTAGGCAAGAACTTCTTGCCCCCTCTTTGTGTGCCAGTGAGAGCAGGAACAGATTCCTCAAAGAGGAGACAACTCAGATGTGCTGGAACATTACAGTTAGAACAACTGTGTTATCTTATGGGGAACAAAATAGGATTATATTAAATATACAGATCTGAAATTGCACACAAGCAAATAGGTGACACATTGATTTCAGTTATTTCATTAGAAATAAATTAATTGATGAATTTCCATTAAACTAAAGAAATAATTTAAATGTGTTTCAGTCAACAACTTGTCAGTTTACACAGAATCAGCTTAAACCAGATGTTGCTGCCACCTGGAAAAAAGGGCAGAGACAGTGACCTCTACCTAATTATTTAAATTAGTTTGAAGTATGTGAAACTAAGAGATAAGAAATTACATTATTATCAAAACTGTTCTGCTTCTTTCTATTAATTAAATATTCAACTTCAGCACCAAACACAGTTAATATTCTCCTTCTGAATTTGAGGATTTTTAATAATGCATTAGATTATTCCTTGGGGTTCACTGAGGCTTCATAGCACACACAATGGTTTCCTTCAATGCTTATATACAAAGCAGCAGGTCGGTTACCCAGGAAGTGTCTGACTGACACTTTACATCTTTACAAATTAAAATTTTGCACTTAATGGCCAGCAGTCACACTGTGATCCTAATTGCAGTGGGCAGTGCATATCCGTCTGGAGCCTCTTCCCTGGGTGCAATCAAAATGACTCTTTTAAGTGCTGGATACATGTTTGGAAAATTAATTCCTTATTGCAAATAATATATCAACTAAAATGCTCTCTCTTTTCTTTTATAAAGGATCCAGGTGTGATGGGAGAGATGACAGGGCTGCACAATGGGACATGTGCCACTGGGCCACTCTGTTACCCTGTTGTCTGACCTCAATTTCATACAAAAACCTCCTTTCAAGCCATACCAAAAAATTATTGTTCAATAACAAAAAACCCTCTTTGAATGCCCATGACCATACTGCAGTTAAGCAAAATCCTGTGAGTATGAATAAAGCATTGATAAGGATTTTAATTTCCACAATTATGCCTAAGACTAAAGTTTAAACTGGTTTTGAACCCTGGATAAGTGGGTTCCTGGCAGAATATCCTTGAATCAATTTTTGTGTATCTCATAGTTTTTGGCACACACTAATACTGCCAGCAAGTGAATCTTTCAATTTTGGGATATAAATGTCACTCCTGTCTCAGGCCTGGAAGGGGCAGTGGCAAAATGAGCTGAGATGCTTTAGCTAATTGCTTCCTCTTGCCAGTCAGTATGAAACTGGTGGTCCCACAGTTGTTAGAAAAGACCATAAAGGCAAGACAACATGTGCTGCTTGGCTTTTTTTTACCCCTTGCCCTGTTTTCAGGAGGAATTTGATGATAGTATCTTTTTCCTCCTTTTTCTAGATTCCACAGTACCAAATGCCCTCTGCCATGTTCCATATGGGGCCTGTTCTTCAGGAAATAAAACCCTTTTGGTTTCCGGTCCAGAACAGATAATTTATATTCAGACTCTCGAGTTCTGCTGTGTGAAGCCAGAATTGATCTGGAGCCTCTCTGAGACTGCAGAGTTACAGCAGCTCTGTGCCAAGAGCAGGGAGCCTGGGGCCAGGCGGCTTTTCAGTCGAACTGCAGCAGTTTGGGGACAGCAATTTTTGCAGCACAGGTAAACTCTGGATTTCCCTTTGGGGCAGGTCCCTCAGCCAGGCATCCGCTGTAAAGGTTTATCTCCTGCCAATGTCCACCAGAGCTTTCTGGCACAGAGCTGCTTGGGAGATGGGGAGCTGTGTGATAAGGAAAATCCCAATTTTTCTGAAAGAGAAATAATGCCTTGAATGCAGGACTGGCATCCAGAAAGGCCAAGGGTACTGCCTTTGTCTGCTTGTAGGGGTCTCAGGATCTCAGATATGTGTGTCAGCCTGGAAATCTACAGTTCTACTTTATTTCTGCAATATTTTGGCCAGGAGCATCACACAGAAATATTGCCATCCTTGCAGAAGCTCTAGAGTTGGCAGTAAGGGAAAGTATAGCTGCACCTTCCCTTGGGTTTCTAGAAAAGCAGACAGCAAAGCTATTTATATCCCAGCTCCAAGCCTGCCTATACACATCTTCAGAATCTTCCAAATTTCATTCCAGCTTTGAGCTACCCTTTCTTTTCTTTGCCTTCTGTTATCCTCATGAGACTTCTCAGATTTTCTGGATTGTCGAGGATATTTACTTTTGCTCAGTTATAATTATTGCCTTTCCTGTATTTTTAGTACAGGTGGCTCTGCTGTGTGTCAGCCACGCTGAAAAGGGGCAAGTAGGTTGTTTATAAGCCACACTGTGGGGATGTGTCATTAAGGTGGGCTTTAGGTTTAACAGAGCACCAGAACACAATATTAACCTTATAACCAGATACTAGCTGTACCACGTTACACTGCAGGGCTGGGAAAGATGAGCAATACCTCCAAAGGATGGTCCCTATTAAAGAGAAAACATATAGAAACTTGCATAGATGACACTAAACTTTTAAATGTGTAATATTCAACCTGCCTGACTTTTCTTGAATCTCAGAAAGTTACACACAAAATTCTGGACAGACATCATCATACTGGTTATAATAATAATAACACCACAACATAATAATTAATATAATAATATTAGTAATAATATAATAATAATATGGTTATAGTACTTTAAAGTATTAATATTAAAACAGAAATCTTTCTATTTTTACATCTGTTATTTACTTCGTGATGGGATTTTTCTTCTTCTCCAGTGTTCCCAAGGCTCATGCAAGCTTTGAATACCAAAATCTTCTCAGATACATCATGTGACATTTCACTTGGTAACTTCTGAGGACAAGGCTAGCTGAGACTGTGAATTGGAAAGGTTAAAGCTGCCCAGGTTTGGAGGAACAGGGTATTTAAGGGACACAAAGACCAAGAGAAACATGAAAAATGGAGTCATTTGGGGTTTTTTTTGTTCTCTTCTTAGAAGAATTATACCTAGAGAGTACAATTAGTCTTTAAGTCTATCCTAATTTCTCTGTCATTTATCGAAAAGACAATCTTGTCTTCTATGAATAAAATTGAAGCTCTTTATTCTTAGAAAGCTCATCTGTAATTTCTGTCATTGTGAGGCTTGGACCAATTTTTGTTGTTGCTGGCATTAATTAACCATGAACATTTTTTAAAAAAGGCCCACCAAAAAAGATCCAAACTGCTGTCTTATCACTAAATGAAATCCTGCCCATAGTTCACTTTTTATGCCTTTTAGCCTTTATGCTTTGCTTTCTTCTCCCTCAAATGAATGATGTGTGACAAAGATGTTGCTATCCCAGACAGAACAAGTCTCTGCAAGCTTTGTGCAAATGGACAGCCAAGAAGAGTAGAGATTTGTTAATGCCTCTGCTGTGGAAGGCATGCAGCAGGAACAACTCTTCTTGGGGATCAGAAAGCCCAAATTAGAGACTTGAAAACACCCAAACACTGAGACAATCAGCCACCCTGTTGGAGGTTATGTGCCAGAACTCACTCCTCAGGCATGGGCAGCTTTTGTTTTCTGCTGGATAGTGTCTCTGATACCTAAAGAGGGGATGAAATGATGTTGAAACTTTATTTAAGTTGTGCAAGAAGAAAAGCTTGGTCTGCCTGTGTCAGTCTGGCAGAGTGCTGGAGCCCTCCCTGCTCAGCAATCAATAGTTCACCTGAGGGAAAACTCCTTAACACAGACTTTCCCCATGCTCTGATTACCCAGGGCTGCTTCCTCAGCACAACTATGGCATCCATCACCATTAAAGAAAGGGACTATCCACTTCTGAGCTTCAGGAAGAAAATTATAGGTTTTTGAAACAGAGTAATTGTCCCCCAAGTCTTCTCTCAGCCCCTTACCACTGCCTGGATCTGCCCACCTGCACAGCCATAAGCCCAGCTGACCCATTTTCAGAATGTACCTGGACAGAGAGCAGTGAGCTGCAATTAAACATGTTCCCCTATATGAAGTGTTTCACTGATGACAGTCATGGCAAGTTATTCCACACAGCTCAGGGTTAAATTCTGTAGGCACTGTAGGAGCTCTGAGTATGCAGAGATGAAGGACTGGTCTGGAGGATCTCACTGTCCAACCGATTTGCAGAGGGGTAGGGTGGCCTACGAGTCCTGTTCTCATTTGTGTTCTCTTTTGGGAAGAGTACTGCAGAGCTGGGCATTCCTGCATTTCACCACCTGGAACTGACTTACAAGGGCTTCCTCTTACTCAGTGGGAGCAGGGAGCAGCACATTTCTGCTTCTCTGCACACCTGAGTTATTTCTCAAACTCATATCTGGCAGAGAAAACTGTCCAGGCTAAGATGTCAGAAACAGAGGATAAGAGGCCAAAACCTGAAAGAATTTGATAGACTTGCCCTAAGGAGCAAGTGCACTTGACTTACTCATGTCTACATTACATTAATCTCAGGGCAAAAAGAGCTTACAAACCTGTCTTGGCTTTACTAGGTTTGACAGCACTAAGCAGTCAACTTGCATAGCTGATTTCAGATTCCAAGGGATATTTTAATTCCTGAGGAAAAGAAAGGATATAACCTATAATGAGGAACCAAGGACATGCCCAATAATTCCATTTACCTCAGTACTGGAAACTGATAATGATATCCAGGGCTTTTCTCCTGTGACAGGCTCAGAGGTGTCTGAAGACACGCTTACTGCACTTTGTTCATTAGATACTTTTATGGTTTGAAGCTTTGAATAGCATCTGCTTTTTCTGACAGGATACCACATTCTCATTACCCCAATCAGAGACACAATTTTACATTGCTCACGTGAGAGTAAGCAAGCAGAGAACAAGGAAGCAAAGATGAGAAACCTTGCCAATGCTCATAACACATCCCTGCTCTTTCATCAAATTTCCAGTCTGGAGAACTGCCAGAGTATTGAAAGGAGACAGAGAGACATGCAAGGAGTGAGGAGGAAAAAAGGAGATTGTCACAAAGCTGATTGTACTGGATTTTCATGAGAAGCTTCACTGTCTGCCTTAGCAGATATACAGGCAGAATATGCACCAGGAGAAACAGCAAATTTGACATCAGGGTTCATCCCCATCCCAGGATATGGATGTCTGTCTCCCAGAATGAAGTAACTGGCTTTCCTTTAAAAAGGCAAGTTCCTCATAAAAACACAGAAAGAAAGGGGGAGTGACCTCAGAAACACTCTGTCTAAAGGTCAGCTCTCCTGAACCACTCCTGGGAGAGGCTTAGGGAGACCTCAGTGATGGGAGGGCCCTGCAGCCCCCAGGCACAGGATCACAGCGCTTGGCTCTGCTCAGCCATGAATGCTTTCATACCAGAATCACACCTGCTGTTATTCAAACTTCTTATTTCCATACCTGGGAATTTCTTCCCTCAGCAGAAGTTCCTATAAGCAGGAATTGACCTGTGGCTATAACTGCATAAAGTGAAAGCACCATGGTTCCAATTAATTCCTACATCTCCACTCTTCAGTCTCTACTTCCTCCTCCCCCTCCTTCAAATGACCATGAGAACAATGACCTCTAAGTACACACTGTAGTGTATTACATCTTGATGGAATACAAAGCCTACTGGTCAGGTAGTACAAATTAAATTAATTTCACTCATGGGGTTTAATTTACTTCCTACACAGTGATTTTTTTTGCATCCTAGCAAGTTAATGCCAAAAAGTCAAAGTCAATAATGACGGTCACTATCATTTTAACCTTTCAGTTCCGTTTCCTGAATCTCATCTGTAAATCAGATCAGTTATTGCTGTGAAATGCACGTGCTGTTTATTTGATTAGCTCCCTGTATAGGCTCTGTCATTCCCTACCACAGAAGTAATTGCAGTTAAAACCCGTTAAACTCAGCTTCATAAGCCCCTATGCTAGAGGCTGCACAGCTTTCTGTTGCCTTCCAACCCATCACTGAAGCTCAGCTCCAGCCTGGGTTCTGCACCTCGATGCATCAGGCCAGAGGGTCATTATAGAGCCCTTGACCAAATGCTTGTGTACAGCTGAGGATACCAGAGAATCACAGAATTGTTTAGGTTGGAAAAGCCCTGTAAGATCATCAAGCCCAGCTGTTCCTCGAGCACTGCCAAAGCCATCACTAAACCATGTCCCCACGTGCCACATCTACACATCTGTTATGTAGATCCCCTCCAGGGATGGAGATTCCAACACTGCCCTGGGCAGCCTGTGCCAATTCCTGATGACCCTACCAGAGAAGAAATCTTTTGTAATATCTAATTTAAACTTCTCCTGGCACAGCCTGAGGCAACTTCCTATTGTCATATATCTTGGGAGAAGAGACCAACCCCCACCTGGCTTTCAAGGAGTTGTAGACAGCGAGAAGGTCCCCCCTGAGCCTCCTCTCCTCCAGACTGAGCATGTGCTTAAGCCAAGGGGGAATCTTGGCATAAATGATGATCTAGAAAAGATGAAGGATTTTTAAAGGAATTGCTGTTTTCAAATAATTCATAAAACTAACAAAGACATTGCTGGTGATTTTCCTGCAAATGATATGTACAGCTGCCAGTGAATTAAAACCAAATTTTACTCCTTTTTGAAGTGTTCAACATGTCGTTTCCCACTTGAGACATTCTGGCAAGAGAATAGTACAAATTCTTCGATTTGAATTGTCCTGACTAACACGATGTCTTCTGATATCTCTAGGTCTTGTGGCAAATATAAATTATAGTCAGGGTCTGTACACTTCGTTCTCTCGTGCAGCCAAAGACACATTTGCTGGCATGGAAACCTCTTCTCCCTTCCTCTGCTTTCTTTACCAGGCAGCACACCACTGCTGTGTATCAATTCACAAAATGTTTCAGCACTTAAAATTGATTCCTGTTCAAATTTCCTAAAACCTAAGAAAGAACATTGCCAGGTTGTAGCGGGCATATTTCAGATTCTCATCTCTGCTTGCCAGTTGCTTTGCAAGCCTTTAAAGTCTATAAATGACAGCAGCAAAGGAAACTGCCCTTTGCTCCAAACCAGGGTGGTTTGCTTAAGAAAGTATTCAAGGTTAATCAGGACATCGCTACAGGGATTTTATTTGTGGTTCAGTAGCAATATTGGTTTCTCTGTAAAATGTAACCTGCATTTTCTTATGGCAGACCTTTTTATTAATAGATCAAAGTAAATAAATGGCACAACATTCCCCTTTTCCCTATGCTATAGAAAGTAGAGAAAGCAGCCAGGAACCACTGCAGCACATTTGTGTTCCAGGCTAAGTTCCTAGACTCCCTCACCCCCTTTTGGCATCAGAATGGTTAATATTATGTTCTAGAATTGCAAATAGGTAACAATATCAGTATTTCAAGGGTATTGCTACCTCTTTTGCTTTCCTGTATAACACCAAGTACACAATGCTCTTAAAAACTCTACAACCATGATTAAAACCTGTGACAAATTTAGGATGAATATCCTTTCTGTGATTTTTTAAAAAATCTTATAAGCAATACCTATACAGCCCTTACAATGCTGTGTCTTTTTGCATGCATTCACCTGGTGAACAGTTCAGCTACATCTACAAGGATGACAAACGAAACATCACTGGTTCCTACTTTTCTTTTTGGCAGGTACAATGTTCTGCTTTAGGGGGATTCTTAAATAACTTCACGGCACTGCTCATTTCCAGAGCTCAGTGCATAAAAGCACAAATCATAAAACTCAGCTGCATTTAGCTAAAACATTTTCTAGGGCTCTTGAGCTTTTCAAGTAATCCAGGCCTGATTTACAGCTTCCTATAAAAGTCAAGCAGCATTTCAAGGTTTCGTGTGTGTGTCACCAGTGAAACGATCCCATTTTGACTGCAGCTTGCTTCTCTTTTGTCACCTTTAAATCCTGATGATAAAAATGCTCATTTGTGTTAACTAGTTGAATGTGATAAGAATCAAATGAAATATTCACTCAAATCTCTCTGCAGCTTTGCTGCTTTCATTTTCAGATACCTTTCAGTGTTCCTTACCTTATGGGGCTATATCACGATGCATTTCTGCTGTGACCTCTCCATGCAAGGCAGCCACAAAACACCCACTCTGGCAGTGAAAACCCTGAGCTCTTCTCACCCCTTCCCCTCGGGCCACATTTCCTCAGCATTTATGCAAACCATTTTAGCACTGCTGACTCCATTGGAGCTACTTCCAAATTGCACTAGTGTTGTTTCTGATTCTGATTTGTAGATTTACGAGTTAATAATTAAAGGAACATAAAAGAACATACTGCCAAACAGCGGATGACAATATTAATTGGTATATCCCCATTTGTTTCTCCCAGATGAGTCCTAGACATTACACCCCCTTCATAACACATTTAAAACATCCTTTAAAACTGAGTAGTGGAGGTTCTCCTTTCCCTTCACTTTGGTTGCAGTAGATGGAATAACAGATGTCTACCTACCAAGATATTTACCTATTGTCATATAATGGTTTGGTAAAGAGTTGAAATGATGTGGACAAAACCCTGCTAAAAGGAAGATTGTATTAACAACCTCAGCATGTTCTTCCAGGAGCTAATGGTGCACACTGACAAAAACATCCATCACATTTCTACATTGGGTTTGTTCAGTTTCAGGTTCCAATCACTGGCTCTTACCCTTTTCTCCTAGATTAAGGAGTACTAGTGCAGAAGCAACTTTGTCTGGTGATCATCTACTCTCTCATCTTGCTGTCTTAATGGAAAGAGCCTTTGTACAGGTTTTTGTCCAAAAAACTGACCTTGAAACTCTTTCCTGGGACCACTGTTCAAACATTCTATTTACAATGTGGACAACAGCACTGCAGTCCACTGCAGTCAAAACCTACCTTAGTTAATACAGTTTTCACACTGCAAGTCCTAATTCACACATATCTAAATGTTTTGTCCTAATGAGGTGCATCTATGATTTTCCACCATGCCTTAGTAATTAATGTTTTTGAAATTCTGAAAGTACATACAGATATTAAGACCTGCCCTAATTTTTCCATCTCAACTATAAACACACATTTCTTTCTATGTTATCATCATTCCCACCAATTTCCTTTCCTGTGGACAGCTTGTCTTTGTTTATTATTTAGACAAGAAAGTCTAAAATTTTCCTTCTGATGACTCTTTACTGTGTTATAAAATGCCCAGCTTTTGCATTTAGAACAGTGATGTCATTAATCATATTTTACTAGTCAGTGCAGGTGATTCCCACAAAATCTCATCAAAACTGAAATACCTCACAGCTAGTGTGTTTCCACACTGGAATTCATAACCTAGAATATTTCCCCTGGTTGTTACACAGGGACTGCCTGCAGTGTGGCTTGAAATGCTGAACATCCATTAGTACCCAATTTTTTAATGAAGTATAAACGGAGACAAAGCAGTAACAGACCCTTTAGAAAATCTGTGATGAAAATGAAGATTTGGAAGCCGTTAACAGACATTATCAGCAGGGAGTATGGGTGAAGATTTAATTAGTGAAGAGTCTGGCTGAGAGACAGAGATGTCCCTCCTGTCCTGCAGTAGTTTGATTCCTCAGGGCAGGTTCAGCTACCTGCTGTACTAAACTCACACCAGGTATAAGCTTTCCCTTGGGATTCTCCATAACCAGTGGCCTTTCAGCACCAAAGGCAGGGAGAGAAGAGGAGTGAACAAAAAAAGTGCAGCAAATGCAATGGGAAAAATTCTGTGGAAGATCGGAGAGCCCTTAAAATGATGCTCCAGAGTGTAATTAAAACTACTCTCTAGGTTTTACCCCAATATATCTAACAGTCAGACCCCAAACTTCAAAACAAACTATCCAAATAATGAAGATTCGTTCTTAATAAGTACATTTGTAGCTGCTTGTAATAGCAGGAGGATAAAATTTAATGCAAGAGAGAATGAATTGTAGATAATGTTTTGGCAAAATCTTTTAAATCTTTTCTTCTTTTTAAAAAATTCTTCCAGACAGTCAGAAAATTCTGGACACTAACTGGAAGCTGTTCTGGCATGTTAGAGGAATTATACAAATAGCTGCCGTGTAAAAATTCAATATATGCTTAAGAAAACAAGCAAGACTGCCAAAGGTATTAACAAATCTTGAGCATAAGAGCACACTGCGTGGGGAGATTAATGACCTCGGACACAAGAATATCTTCCTGAGGAAGTGAAGAAGCACTGAGGCATGAATGCAAAAGAATTCTAGCATTTACCTAAACCCTGCTCAGGCTCTAAATCATCCTTGGTCAAGGTTTCAGTGTTTGCAAGCACCTACAGCCACAGATCCTCTGTTTATTCCTCCTCCTTTCATCTCTGCAAAGTCAGCCTTCAATGAGTCCTTCATTTATTGTTTGCTGAACAATTCTTGAAATGACTGCAAAATGTACAAATAAGCTGAACAGAAAATGCCTATCCAGAAAAAAATATGGTAACGGCTGCTTAAAACAACTCTAGTCTCCACAATATCACAGAATTCTAGAATGGTTTGAGTGGGAAGGAAAGTAAAGATCATTTAATTCCTATGCCCCTGCCATAGGCTGACACATGTTCCAATAGACCAGGTTCTATAAACAATATAAGGTAATCCTTATCTCCATGATTTTCTGGTCAAGAACATTAAACCCACAAGCATACACACTGCATTTGGCTGTAATTTTGTTAATAAAGTCATTGTAACGTTTATGCTATGAGATGGCAACTCAGCAACCATCTGAGAATGGCTACAGCTAACTGTACATCCAAAATTTTATGGCTCATGCTGAGTATAATGAAATGTGCAAGCCCTTGTCACATCCTACTTTATGGCCAAGCAGCTGTCTCAAAACTCAGAAAATGAAATGATGTAGCCAAAGCAAGTGCTGGAACCTGGGCATCTTCTGTCCCAGCAGGTTGCTCTGTGAAATGTGCTGTACAACACTCAAACAATGCACAGGAGGCACCGGTAGCACAGAGGGCTCAGGCTGTGCAGTGATTTGGCGCTGCTGGTAACACACGGGTTGTTCATTCCTCAGTAACACCACTTACAAAGCTCACACTTTGGTGCTCCCAAGAAATAACAACCCCCAGCAGGGTGATCCCACTGCAGACATGGCCTGGCTGTACGGCCTGCCCAGGTAAGAACTTGTTGCTGGTAGAACATTAATTCTTTTGGGGAAAAAGTATTTTGAGGCTAAAATAAATCACAAAGCTATGAAATAATGAGAAACAGTGGGGCATATAACTAGATCCAGCGTATTTCTGTGTCTTTGGCAACAGAAGAGAACAAAAAGATTATAAGCCCCTTCCCTCAAATTACCCAGAGGTCAGGATGAGTGAGAGAGGTTTCTGGCGTGCTTTTTTCCTGGATCTATTTCTGTTCACCATCTTCAGCTGAAGTCACTCTGCATCTATTAACTCCTTGGCCTTTCACCTTTTTGTGGAGAGGCTTGGGCCTATAAATAACTACGGCCAAGTGACTCTGGTGCTTTTTGTGGTGGCAGAAGGATGCCTTTGAAGGGCTGGCCCTGAAAACTGCCTGGTTCTGAACAGTGTCTCCATGAAGTCACACAAACAGAGGGAGGTGAAATTAGAACATTTTGAGACAAGAGCAGCCTGAGCATGAATATTTGTGGGGAGGGAAAAGGGAATTTAACAGGTAAACCTTATTTAAAATGGACCAAAGGAGGACTGCAGGCTTCTCCAACTACCCATCCTAATTATCTCCAGGGATAATGAGAAAGAGAAAAGAAGAAACCCAAAGCAATCAGGGTCCAACTCTAATTCTGCATTACCCATGTTATCGAGACTACAAGGAAATATGCCCTTTTTATTTTTTGGCATATTCTCATGTTGTTCCTGTCAGCCTGCTTCTTTGGATTCAGATGTCTGTTTTCATTCCCTCACTGCAAGTGAAAATGCATGTGGAATCAAACCACTAATCCAAATATTTCCCCAAATATCAAGAAAAATCAAATCTGGATTGCAACTTGCTACCCAAGGCACTTTATTAAATGCAAATTATTCTCATTAAAAGTAGTATACCAAAGTCTGATCTCCAGACATACTACTGACTTGATCAAGCCTCCTGCTGAACAAAGCTATAAATGTGATTATAAATATTAATGAAGTTCATGTAAATAACATCTCCCACAGTGCTGCTGCTGCTACACAGGTAGAGTGCACAAGAAACTTATTTATTTATTTATCATCTTAGCAAGGTGATCCACTTCTCTATTAGAGGGAAAGAAGGGACTCACGAAAAAATGCACAGAGTACCTTGAAGTGAGGGAGAGGCTGAGTCACTGGCAAGGCCAAACCCCTGGTATTTGAAGCAACTTGGTCCTGGACTGCATGGAGGGCTCAGTTTCCAGACACAAAGGACTCCACTCCTTGGCAGGAGCCTGCTTTGGACAGTGCTTCACAAGACTGATTTAACTCCTGAAACCATTCCACAAGCAGTGGATGATTTATTTCGCAGGGGTACCTGTGCAGTGCCCAAACCACATCTCTGCCCATGAAGGATGGTGCTGTCTTGGCAGAGGAAGCTGTAGCAGAGCCCATGGACTGGCAGAGGCAGCTTCAAACAAGCTGGTGCTCAGCCCAGGCAGTGTGGGGCTGCTGCGGGGAGAGGATCAGGTGGCCTTTAACTCACCTTTGTTTTAGACCCTGCCTCTCTGCTTCTTTACCAGAAACAGCCCACACACACCCTTGAAAGTAATCCTTGGCACCAAGTTGGGTAGATGATCAGGAATATCCTCCCAAACCAGCCAGTCCCCACTGTTGCTCCGTGACAATGCCAAGGTCAGAGAGGACAAGTTTCTGCCCCAGGGTGTGTTACCTCAGCTGCTCCACGGCGCGATGGCCTCAGCGGGCAGCTGGCAGAGTCCCAGGCTTGTCTCACAAAATCCTGACGGGGCTGCAGATCAAGGAGCTGTGTAACTCAGTGACAAGAAACGTAATGCAGAGTGAAGGGTGCCTAGAGGTTTTCCAGAACACTGAGTTCAGCACCATTAAGAAGTCCAAAAGGGAAGATACAGGCCAGACAGCTCTTACTTCGTCGCCTACTCTTTAAGCGGACAACTGCTGCTGGGGAGTTTTTCGTACCCTCTCTCTGATCTGCTCCCTAATGAAGGAGCAGCTCCCACACACCTTCAATGCAGACACAGCTCAAGAGGTCACTGAAGTCACTCTGCATCTGCCAGCAGGACTTTTGCCACCACTGAGGAAGTTCCTGGATTATTAATTCCGTGATTTTTTATCTTTTATTTGTGATTGTGTTTTGTTCTATTTCATAGGGCTCAGGATGAGAGAATAAAGTCTCTTCAGGATAGGAGAAAGGGAATTTGAGGCAAAAGTCTTATTAGTAGATCATTCTGGTAAAACTGCTCTGAACCACTCTCCCCTGGAGAGAGTAATGGCTACGAAAACTTCCCTCTTATTTTATTCTTCTATCAGTAAAGCTTGAAACTAAAAAGAAATCTCATCAGTAGGGAAAAGAATGTTTGGTGGTGGCTTTGTTTAGGTTTTTTTTCTTATGAGAAGTTTTGCTTCTATTTGTCTGTAAATAAATAGAGATTATTAAAAGTTGCCTTTATTATTTACATTCCAATCTTGCTGTGCTGATCCTCTCTGCACATGACCTGTATCCTTAGTGATCAACAGGCAGAATATGTATCCATAAGTATATATCCATGAGGAAACATTGAGCTATAACTCATTAGTGAGCTGTACTTATTTTTCATTTTCAAATTACCTTGTAAATATTCAGGAGCATGATGCAGAACAGGACCTACCTACGTGCCTCCTATTCACATCACTGAGGTGTCTTATTTTGGAGTTTAGGAATGTGTGCAACATGCACGAAAGAGATGAATAATTAGCATGATGATTGCCAAGAAAACAGAAGCAAAGCTCATGAACGACAGTCAAGATACACCGTGAGTTGAAGAGCCAGCACAAGGCAAGAGAACGAGTAGCAACACTCACAGCTCATTATTATGGGCTCAGCATGGATTCAGTTTTCCATGGCCAGGATGCCCTTGGAGGAAGATGGAGTGAGGAAAGTGACTGCCTGACTAGGAAAAATTTTGGGTCCTGTTTTTCTCACACAATAAGAGGGAAAAATTCCTCAACCCAGAACTGAATTGTTACTCCTTGCATGGAGGGAATGCAACTGGCAACGGGAGTGCTCTGGTGCTGTCACACTTGGCAACTCTTCAACCCTGCACAATGTCACCTGCACACAACTCTGCAGCTCCCTTCCTGTTCCTGTGCTCATCCCTCTGGCTGTGGGGATCCTCAGCAAGAGGACAAACCTCTCTACACGCAGCTCTTGTGCTGTGGGCTGATCCAGGATCAGAGGAGCTTGTGTTTGGTATAGTCTTTCTTCCACATCTTTTAATTTGTGGAGATGCTTCTTTTATTCTTCTCCTTGCTATAAATGGGAGGATAGCATCTGCTCCCCCCTGTTCCATGTGTCATAACACAGACTTGGCTCTTGCTATTTATCACCAAAGCTAGAATTAATCTATTTCCTGGAATTTGGAGAGAGAGAATATAGGTGGCAAACAACACTGATTTGGCTTAACTAGTGCTGTGAATGATTATCTGCAGCTCAGATGTGGAAGAGAATAGGCCTGCCTGATCTTTCCCTTGGAAAAACATTGCTTGAACAGACTGCAACAAATTTATCTTTGTTAGCCCCTGGAAGGATGCCACTTGGAAGGAGCAGTCGCCTTTGGGTGAGACCTGGTGGAGGGGAATGGGCTTGCCGGGTCTTTCCCTTGGGGAAATGTTCCTAAGGTGGACTGTGATAAATTTACCCTAACTGTCCCCGGGAAGGAAAAAACAGTTCTTAAAGTTATAGTGAGACCCCACCATGCTTTGGTGCACATGTAAATCCTTTGTAACCCATTGGTCTTTCCCTTTGGTACCACCCGCGCTTTTCCCTATAAAAGGGGCGGCTTCTGGCCAGGAGAGGGGAGGTTGGTGGTTTTGCAGAGTGCATGACAATAAACCTCACTGCGGAATCGCCACACGACGCTCCTGTTTCTCTGTCTTCGTATCTGCCTGGGGTAACCTCGCAAGGCAGAGCTGAAATCACTGAACTGAAATCGCTGCTGAGAGCCGATCGCTGACCGCCACAGGCTGTCCCCTGGCTGAGGTTTCCTGGTGGCCTGAGGATGGCCCGAGACCCGCAGGAAGCCATCCCTTGCGGGACCTCTCTCTGTGGGAAGATCGGGCGCCCCGGGCTCAGACCAACAGGCCCCCAGCGGCCGCCACCACACTCGGGCAGCTCCATGTCGGAGCAGCTGCAGCAGCAGCCAGCCCGGAGGAAGAGATTCCTGCGCTCCCTGCTCCTGCTCAGCTCCCCACAACACTGTCAGATGAACCTGCCTTCCCACTTTTGCAATAGCACAGGGCTTCTTAGCTGGACACCTTTAAGACCTCTTGCCCAAAATTGCCAAATCCTCTTTTGATCTCCCTAGATGGATTCTTGGAGTGAAAAACAGGCATTCCAGAGAGGCACTGCCTTGTGTGAAAAACTGATACTGTAGGAGCCTAGAATTGAAGGCAAGTGCTTCAAAGGAGAAGTGGAAAGATTTGCAAATGTTAGAGTGAATCTTAGTTCTAAATCACAACTAGTTGAAGAGCAGGTATTTAAAGTGGTTTTAATTAAGAAAGCAAATCAAAGAAAAAATCTAGAAAGAGCACTAAAAAATCTATTGTAGGACAATCACCTGAAAGTTCTGATCACTTTCATCCCAAGTTACAGCAATTATGGACAGGAATAAAGAGAAATCAGTTTCCTCAAGGCAGGATGATCTGGTACAACCCTGAAAGAGAAGTGTCAGCATAGAAACATGGCAGTGACAGAAAACTGCCATGGTGTTAGCTCTGCAAGTGGCCCTTCTGCACAGCTCTGCAGTTCCTGCTCTGTTCTGGTATTACATACATAAAATGGGCTATATAAAAGCTAAAAATATGGGATATAGACATAATGTGCCTGTAACAAAGGACAAACAAGTAAAGGCATGAAATAGAGTGTGATTAATTGCAGATTTATATAGCAACACCTGATATACTACATGATGTAATCTTTTAATGACGTGACACATGTGTAGGCACATAGCCACACTTATGTCCCCAGCTACAGATTTGCAACATAAACTAGAAAATATTTTGGTCCAGCTTCTCTTGCAATGCTTCCTTCACTTTCCTCACATATCAAAGGGTTATGTCACATTTGGTGATACTGGAATATCATTGAGAATTATTTAACATAAAACCACTGGTAACTGAGTGACTTGCTGCAGGGTTTCTTGGGTTTAAGGGTTGGGGGTGGTTTTGTAACAAGTATTTGTTCTGAAAAATAATTACTCCGTGCCTGTCTTTCATGAAAATATCGAAACAGACAGTAGTGGTCTTGGCATTCTAATAAGGATGTGACATTTCACAGCTTAATGCTTATTCTTGCAAGGGAAGATGGAGAATTCAATCCATTTTTCACTGACCCATGAAGAGTGTCACTGAAATTGCAGTTTTGTCTTAAACTCATGGAAGAATGAAAGATGGGGTGAGAAAATGTTTTAAAAACTATATGTAGCCTATTCTTCTGTCCCCAGACACAGTCAAATATATTATATCATTCCTTTAAAGTCTTTCCTTTAACATTCAGGTTAAGTGAGAAAAACAGCAGTGAAAAATTACCCAGGGAAAAATTAGAGAGAAAACCGAGCAGTGAACAGACAGGCTGTCGTGAGAGATGGGAAGACACCCAGGTGAGTAAATAATCCAAGGCCAGGTCTCACCAGTGGTAAATCAACTATTGCCTCCACACACCTGTGGGACAGAAGCTGTGCAGTCCCCCTCAAGGCTGATGATTCACTTGCCAACCCAACTCATAAGTCTACCAAAACTAAATTTCTACCAGAACTAAATTCTTACCAAGATGTTTGTATAGACAATAGGCCGGGCAGGACACTGTCCATGAAGGGTACCACATTAACAAGGAGACCAAGTTTTGGGGTGATAACAACTTTTCTTTAAAATCTTGAGTTGCATGGGCTCAGAGAATGGTTTGGGTTTTAAAGGATCTTCAAGGATCACCTATTCCAACCCTTCTCACTGTGGGCAGGGGCACCTTCCACTAGACCAGGTTGCTCAAAGCCCCATCCAACCTGACCTTGAAAACTTCCAGGGATGGGGCAGACACACTTTCTCAAAACAACTTGGTTCATCTCAAAGTTCAGTTCGAGCTGTTAGCAAGGTTAGTCGCAGGGAGGAATGTCTGGTGGCAGGAAGAAGGTAAAAATATGGCCATGAACAAAATCAGGTGGAAGTTGAATAAAAAGGGCTGAATTGCTTTGTTAGCATTTAGCCAGTCATGTGACCCTAGTGATTCATCTGGCCCTCAGTCCTAAAGTTAAACCTCAGTGCAGCTCAGCATTAAATACGCAATTAGCTTTCAACATCTGACACTTCAAATGTATTCACAAAAATCACACCTAGTTCCTGAACAAATCAATCAAATGTACTACTCCTTTTAAATTTTCTATGTACAAAGAAATTGTAGCTATTAGCCCAGAGGGAATAATCCCAGCAAATCCATCAATCTGAATGTAAGAATAAGGGATAAAACATCTTATGTGAAAGGCACATCAGTAATATCACTCCTGAGTTGGACTGAGAGCTTTTTCGCTAATGTCAGTCCCAGATACTGCTTCACACAATAGCCAGAGACAGCAGCCTTTTCAAGCATTACTCATTAAAAATGTCAAAGAGCACAAAAATCTCGATATAATGATGTCACCTTAAATGGGGGGAAATAGAGAGGCTTTCCCTTCTGAATGGCTGGTAGTCTTAAGTGGAAACTAGGGCATAAAGAAGAAACTCAGCAAAAATTACATTTTATTTAATAAGAACAGTTACCCAGGATACATGTGAGCCTTCCAGGAGAGCAGGCTGACACTGGATGGCAAGGGATGAAACCAACCTGTGGTCTGCCACATTGCTTCTCCCTTTGCTGAGCAGTGTGAGTAAGGCTTAAAGCTGAATAGTTGTTGGGTTTTTTGTTTGGGGGGGCTGGTTTGGGGTTTTTTTAATGTGGGGTGGGGTGTGTATTTGCTTTTGAGCTGCTCAAGGTAGCATGCACTTATCCTTCTGTACCTGGGCACAAAGGAATTGCTCTCCCTGCCTCTACTGCATTGTTCTTTAACACAGAGCTCCTTCCAACTCCTTTGCAAACACCGGGCTCGTTTCTTCCCTCTGCTTTCTCATGCAGGAACATTTGTATTGAACAACGTGTTCTTCCACCCGGGACAGCTCTCCTGACTGTACCACTCTTTTGGCACCATTTCTTTTTAGGCCAGCAGAAGACCAGAAGGACTCATTAGACAGATACCCAGTGTGGTTTTTTTTTGTTGTGTGTCCTCATCCTTCTGGACATCCTGCTTGCATGGGAAGCACATGGGACCCCTCCTGTGCTGGCAGGGAAGTAGTGACCACATGCTTCACTGAGTGCTGTATCTGAAAAACGTGGGACTTTCACCAGGGTGCACTTGTCTCAAGGCTGGTAATCACCCAAGGGATAGCCAGCAAAGCACACAGTGAGACATCCCTGCAAAGTGCAGAACCTTCTTTCACATTGATCAGCTTTTGTTATATACAGAGATAATTATTGTTTTCACAGAAATCAGTAAGCCCTCAGGAGTCTACCAGCACAGCAGATTCACTCTAAGCTGGGCCTTTAGGTGTCCTGTTTTCCTCTCCTTTTACCAAGAAAAGACAAATCAATTCATTCTCACCACCAGCAAGAGTCTACAGATCTACATTTAGTGATGCTTTGTATATTCAGTGCTTAAAATCTCCTGCTAGGGGGAAGAAAACGTGATAAGGTTTGAATAGTTTACTATATTTCAGAGAAGGTTTCATCTTTTATGTCTGAGGACATTTCCAGCAGGAGAAAGCCAAGCAAGGGCAAGGCTTATAAGTCACTGCAGAATACTCCTTGTAAGTTCCCACAAGGAAAAGGGAGATACACTGAAATGAAATAACAGAAGATACTTCCTCACCCTCCATCACACTCCAAAATAAGGTGCAAATGCAAAGCTCTCTGCTTCACAACACCCACCTCTTCAGGGCAACACAGGCGCTGGTGGTTACCGCTCCCTCTGAGAAAGAGCAGCTGCTGCAGTCTCCAGACACAGCACAGACTTTGCAGAGTGCAAAGGTGAAGATCTGCATCATTCCTCCAACAGAGTCTCTGTTTTCCTGAACTGTGAACACCTTCCTTCAGGGCAGTAACAGGGTGACTCAGCTCTGAAGGGGAAGAACAAAGCCAGAGGAGCATCGGGGAGCACTTTGTGGAAGCCTCTGACCAGAGCAGCTCATGCAATGTTTATGCAGCCAACACCAATTGTTTCATAACTGATTTCTTACCAAAGCAGATTCAAACACACACAAGAAGGTGCCAGCAAACCTTATTTCAACTTCTTCCCCCACCTCATTTACCCTGCTGTCTGCATCTTATCATGGGAAGAGTAGGAAAGCTGAGCTTTTCTGTCCCAGACACTGTCTTATTTTGTAAGGCTGGCAGGGGTAGTAAGGATCAGAAATTCACAGGAAAAAGGGCCAAAAAGGTTTATAACTGATCGGATAAGGATACTGTTGGTATGAGAAGTCCAGCCCTGTGATTTGTACATTATCAGCTGTCTTCTGCAAGCACAGAGGACTCTCCAGCTTCTACAAGAGACTGATGAGTTCAGCAGATCATATTCACAACCTCATCCTCAGGACTGGAGCTAAGATGAGGTTAGAACATAATTAATCCTATTTAAATTAATTATTAGATCCACTTGATAGTGCTGTCTGGTAGCAAGATTTTCTTCAAACAGGCCAAGTTATAATGTCTTTATTCATTCTCTTGTGGCCTATATATTGTGACATGGGATTTTTACCAAGGAAAGTATACAAAGTTATCAATGTTTCAGCCTCAACATGAACATTTATTAAAAATACTCCATATAGGACAAGGCAAGATTTATAGTCCCAACCTGGTGCTTTAACTTTATGACCCTTTTACCCCCATGTATCCATAAATGTGTTTTCTTTTGCTAGTTTTTGGAGATATGGATGAAAATTACATATAGCATATGTGATTTCAGAATATAGGATGTGTGCAGCAGTACTTCCCTGCTCTTCCCTGACGCATCTTCTATTGTGTTACCCCTCTGTTGAAAATCCACATTTTTACATTTCTTTAGTTCTAAAATACATTACTTCAGTGACTCACTTTTTATTAACACTAAATTTCATATGTTGCTAAGATAAAGCTGTTGTTGTTAATACTGCACAGATGCTGTCACATCTTTTGGATGTCTGTACTAATTGTTTGCACACTTCAGTTCAATGGACTAGGTCCACACTATATTTAGCTGAGGGATCCTGTATCACTTTTCCTTATTCTCTTCTACTTCCTATTCCCCATTCAGGAGTAACAGCTCATTAGCACCGTGTTAGTTAAAATTAAACCTTGATCACCTGGATGTGCCCCTTTCTACAGAAACAAGGAGAGCTCAGCCTCTCACAAGTCCAGAAAGAACATTAATTGTAACACTGAAGAGAGAAGTGGAAATCTACTAATCTGTGATTTAACAGCTATTTTTGAAACTTTGCACTGATTTCCATACATAAAATAATACACAGGAGTGAAAGATACTCATTTTGAAACAAAATTCTTCTTGGATGACAGGTGAAGTAGGAGTTCAGGCTGTCAGTAATCTAACAGCTTTTGGGATTTAAAGTGATTTTATTCTTGTCAGAGTGATAGTTTATAAAAGGTAGATGTACAGAGTCAAAAAATTGATTTTGACAGTGAAACCCTTTTCTGTGAAAGTTTCTCCCATTACAGAACCCAGGAACTGGCACTGGCCACTGAGATAAGGATACATGGGATGCTTTGTGCATAGCAAGAGGTGCATTACTGTTCCAGCATGGATTCTGTAACCTCATAGCCCTTCAGGTCTTATCACCTATTTTGGGTGGACACAGTTCACAGAATAGTCTCAGTTGGAAGGGACACACAAGGATCATCGAATTCAACTCTAAAGTAAATGGCCAGTACTACCACAGGGGGAAATTCACAGAGCAAAATCACAAGACCAGTTGCTTAACTTCTCAATTTATGCCAAATGAATTTCTTATCCATATTCTGTACAGTATTCTGCAAGGTGTGGAGAGGGCATCACTAAATTTCACACTTGCATTCACCCTCCTGAGACCAGGAGATCACCTCCTCTGACACTGATTAATATGTAAAAAGCTCCACAGTGCTGACAGTCAGACCATGGGAGAGTTTTACGGATACCTGAGCTTACATTTGTGCACATTTTCCTCCAAATTCAGGCCTGAGCCATTGTCTACAACTGACTGATCCTGCTTGGATCCACATCTCACTGCTCTGGGGGGGATCTGCACAGCCAGAGTGGCTGCCTGGGGCAGAGCAGCAATGCAAAGTCACTTCTGCCAGCAAAAGTCACAGGAACTTCAGAGCAATGGGTGGCCATAATAACTTCACAAGATGGTGAAAAAGGGATGAGAAGAAATGTTGTTATCCTTCCAAGGCTGTTATCTTCATTACCCTTTCAGTTTTGCCAGAAAATAGAGCTTTGGTTCCTGTGTTATGCTTGGGAGCACTCTATGCCAGAGTGAGTAAAACCACTGCCCCAAAGATCTCCTAGTTTAAAATAAGGAAAGAGGGAGATGGACATAAGTTCTCCAGAAAGGGTGTTGGGACTATAGGTAACAGTAGAAGTGGTTTATGTAGTGCTGTAGATTTTGTACACTGAGATACACACAAACAGAACTCAAGCATAAGAATTACAGGAATTACAATACCTTCACATTTTGCTATTAAAATGAAATGTGAAACTGAAGCTGCTTTCCAGATGGCTGGGCAGTTCCTCCTGGGGCCAGACACAATACAGTGGGAGCAAATACAGAAGTTCCTGACAGAAGGAGAAAAAGAAAATGGGCACTTGAAAATAAATCATTCTAGTAGGCTAAAAGCCTCCTGCCTGGACAGTTTCCCAAACAAGAGCAAACCTTGCTCTGGGCTCCCAGGATTCAGAGAGGTTTAACCCTAACCTTCAGGTTTGAGACAGAGTTTTGCTTTTGTTTACATTTCCTGAGCAGCAACTAAGTCAAATAAAACCTCTTGGTATTGCTTCCTGTGGGAATTATGGTAGTAAACAAACGTATTAATTGTTTGGGTATTTCTCTAAAATAAGTTTTAGCAGATTGAGTTATTTCTTCAGAGGAAAGCACCCCTTGCCCGGGTTATCTCAAGACACATATCAATAGATGTGTCTCTGCTGTTCTAATAAGCCTAGGGACAGTCTGAATCACAAAGAATATATTTTTACCGCTGAAAATCTTTAGCAACTGTCAAAGCTGGTTTCAGTAAAGCACACTCAGAGGGAGCTCATAAACATTCAGTGTGTGAATCACGCCTGAACTAATACAATGTGTGTTGTGATTGTAAGGGTAGGAGGAACCCAAACTGTCACAGTTTGCTTCACAGTTTAGAAAATTAAGCTCTGTTGTATTCCAAGGAGTAGCTGTCTCAGACGTGGATGCATCTTAACTAGTGAAAGAAGCCAGTCTGAGAACACTTAGGAGATGAGCTGTGATCCCTGACCTGCCCTCACCTCAAACACTTTCTTACCTGTCCTAAAATAAGACTGCACAAGTGAGACCCCAGCCTTCAGTAGCTGCCAGGAAGCTGCAACACTGCACACCTCATCTTCCACCTTGGCACAGGGAGGCCAAATTCTTTAAAGCTTCCCTTCCAGCCTGTGCAGACCCACAAAATAATTGGACTGTTTTTTACTTCCAGGTGAAGGAACCAACTATAGCCCAGAGCTGCCAGAGTGCTGCCAGGGGAACCACCATGCAGAAAAAAAAATCAGGTTGCATGCTGTGAGAGAGAAGCAAGAATGACTTGTGGAAGTGAAGTCACCATGAACAGTTAACAGTCCATGATGAGAATACATTTTAAATATATTCTTCCACTCCAACATCTTAATCTGTCCCTTGTTTAACCAGCCAGAACACACTGCCAGTGCCTTGTTCTGCTCCAGTGCTTTATGCTTGATAATTTTTTATCTCTGTAAATGATTGCTCTTTTCACATGTTACAGTGGATGGTGTAAAGCTAAAGGAAGATTCTGAAATGCTCCTGCATTATTGTTCTAGGCAGAAAGGGATACAAAACTGGAACTTGTACGTGAAATTGGTATCATTATCTCCTTTCTGGGTAAATGCAAAATTTAATAATGTCTCTCTAATAGCTCTCACAGATCTCACTTATCACCACAGATAATTAAACACAAATATTCTATTATATTAAGGGAAAAATGCCAGCAAGATATTCTGACAAAAAGTTTGTATCTAACCGAATCTATTGTGTCCTTAGATTAATGTTATGATTCAGTGCTTTGTGTTTTGTCTCCTTTTATTCATGCATTTTTGCTACTTTTCCTTGGTTCCCTGATAAATCAACATGGTTGTAGGGAATGATTTTGTAGAGGAAGAATAGAACAATTAATTGACTGAAAATATTCTCAAGGTTTATTCTAAAAGTGACTGCCTGACTGTGCATCACAACCTGCACTCCGCTCTGCTCCCATTGTAGCCCGTGTGTCACAGGAACCAGCCAGAACAGACAGGAGCATGACAGCCCTGGATGGTGGCAGGAGAGAGCTGCAGGTGACACCTCCACTGCAGTTCAGGTGGGGAGGACAAGAGTTCTTTTATGCCCTCAGGACACGTGGAAATTTGTCATATACATCAGCAGTCAGGACCCTTTAAGACAAGGAGCAGCTGAATGCTCCTCAGGATGGGAGAAATCCAAAAACAATTCTTGAATTCACCTTAGCTAAGGCCTCCTGAGCTGCTCCAGGCACAAAGTGCCTTTTCTTCAGGAAGATGTGGTGTAGGGTTAAAAGCCATGAGGGAAACCATCCTGTTTCTCGTTCTACAACTGCAAATATTAACTCTGAAATTACTTTTGCTATGATGATGTGATGGGAGCAAAGGGACCACCTTACAAAAATATAAAATAGCCTGTCTCTCTTACAGACAGTTAATAATGTACACAGGGCTTGCAACAGTCATATAACTACAGATTAATAATTCAGCTTCAAAATTAGAAACAATGATAGCATTCATTTTTTATTACTGAGCAAAGAGAAAGAAATTACTTGGAGATTTTTTTGTTCAATGTTCTTTTTGGGAAAAAATTTCTTCCTGAAATCTGAATTACATCAAAAGGCCAAATTTTAAATCAAAATGCTTCTTGGGAATGAGTTATTTCAAAGTCCTGGTTTATTTCTTTCAAGAGAGCAAAGATTGTCCATCCTCTCTGACTTTTCCTCAGAGCTGTGTTGCCTGTTCTTTGTAATGACAGGAAACTGCTGTGAACAACCCCTGGGGCAGCAGCAGCAGCACATATTTCCCAGGAACAGGAGGTAGCTGAAAGAATCTTATTTCCCCCCAAAGGAGGGGAAATAAGTATACAAGCACTTTTCATGTGAGCGGGAAGAGGAGCTGAGTTGTTTTGGGACAATTATTTTATCTTTCTTAACAGTTGTCCTGGTGCTTCTGAATTCCTTGTTGACTGCTCACTCTATGTTTACGAAAAATATAGATGAAAGGTTAAAGCCTTCGAAATTATGCAGCTTTTCTCTGGCTAACCACAGCTGTTTGGGGAGGTGGACACACAGCATGTGCTGCAGTCCACTGGAAATTTATACTAAAGACAGAACTAAGCTGGGATGGAATAAAATCAAGGAACCACAATTGAATCTCTACCGGTCTCCTTCCTCCTCTACCATCCCCTTCATCCATCTTCCTTCTCACACCTCCTCCTGCTTTGTTACTTATCATTTTGCAAAGAGGTTCTGTTGCTCAGTGTGTCCAGAGTGAGCAGAATGAGAAATCTCTGCAATGAGCAGAAGTAGCAGGTCACTTCCCTGCCCTCAAGCCCATCTGCCTATGAGAGCTCTGGCTATGCAGAGGCATCACTGGTGCCAGGATAAGGTGAAAACACCTCAGGGACAATTTCAGGCCACTGAGCTAAGTTTTAATCATGTATCTTCCACTAATGTCAGAAGAAATTACATGGCTAAATCCCTGCAAGCTGTTTTGGATATGTGAAAGTTAATTTTACAGCTATTGCTGGGGCAAAGAAATAGGACTGCCCGCTGGCAGAGGCAGCAACTAACAGAGACTGGCAGGGCAGAGAGAGATCAGCAGTTGGAAAAAACACATCCCACTCCATTATCCCCCCAAAGGATGACAACACTGCTGGCACAGGACACTTTACTCTCACCCCTGGTACAGAGGAGCCAGCACATTGCACACACTCCAGCCCTGCTTCTCTCTCGGGAAGGATGGGGATGCAGGATTGCTGTAAGGATTTTGTACACGAGTTCTTTTTTGCCTCTGAAACACTTGGGCAGCTCAGTGCCAGGCCAATAACTGCCTTTACCAACAGCCTCTGACTGTCCGAGTTAATTACCAGTGACAGAAGCATCACAGTATCTCTTAGTGCTCGCAGCAGGACTGACACAGCACCCCTGCCCCCTGCAGCACCCACGTAGCTCCACTGCCTGGTGAGTGTCTAAGACACCTCGTGCCTGGGGCAGTGGGCACTGCTCCGTTCAGAAATGCTCTTGCAGACACCAGCAGGCACAGCACAGGCACTCAGGATGTGCAACGGGACATGCCAGACCATCTTACAATAAACAGTGCTCTCATTTCACTCACAGATCTAGAGTTTGGGTTGTGGTGTTGGTTTTGTTTTCTTTATTTTTTTTCCAGTAAAGCTTAGGAACTTGCATCCTCCCACTTCTGAACCTGCCAGAGGTCACTGCCATGCTTCCACTGCTGTCGCTGCTGGGAAAGGCTCTAATGTTGGGGTCACCCAGCCCACTGAGGGCTGTGACGGGGAGTCCTCCCCTAGCCTTCAGCGACAGGCTTCTCCTAAGACACAGTTTGCTCCCAGTTCTGTTCCTTTGATTGATTTGTTGTTCTCCCTGTCCCTTTATCCCTTCCCTGTTTTCCCATTTGCCCTTGTAACCTAGCCCCTCCTTACTGGTCCCTGTGCCCTGGTCCCGTCTCTGTCCTGCCTTGCAGCCTGATGCCCCGTGAAACCCTTATATAAACCCCAAGCCCCTCCCCCATTTCATCTTTGGCCTCTGGTTCCCTTCATGATGAGGTGATGCTGGGAAGTAAAACCTCTTCTTGGAATACCATGCTAAAGATCCTTCCTTGGCTCTTTTGTTGCCTGCAGCGTGCGTGTGCGTGCCAGCTGCTTCTCTGACTGAAGCTGGTGCTGCCTGTTCCACCCCTATGGGAGTTTGACCCCTGCAGAGCTGCTTCCTCCGGGGAGCCCCCCAGAAATGGAGGCTCAGCTACCGGGGCAGAACGGGGGCCTTGGTGCATCCGAGCTCGTCACCAGAAGCGCGGTGGCTCTGCCAGAGCGGCCCCAGCCCCGTGTAGGTGTATTTGGAGGGTCGCAGCACCCCTCACCTACCACACCACAACACTCTAAAACATCCAGCAACCTTTGAAAAAGGAGAAAGTGAGCAGATAAATGGCTAGAAACTCTGCAGAGATTGTTTTTAAAGGCTTTGTATTTAAAAATGGTTCAAAATAAGGTATAATATGTTCTGCATGTTTCATTTAGCAGCTGCAGGATTAATGTCACCACAGCTGGGGAAGCACTTAACATGCTTCCATCCACAGGCACCCAGCTCACCCAGAGTCTCCCTGAGGAACATTTTTGACTATTCAGGATAAAAGGTTCCATGGGATAACAACACTTTTCATCTCAACAAAAAACATAACCTGCATGCGGTAGATTCTTTTAGCAATTGTGAGTCCACCTGAGCGTGTCAGTCAGACTACAGCAGAAAGAATTAGAACTAAAGTATTTCATAAAACTTAAAGATTATTGTGGAATGAATTCACCGCGGCAGTAGTCAAGCTGAATGTTAGTTTTCCTGATCACAGAACCAATGGACAAATTTACTGCAAGCAGGGATCTCAGTCATTCCTTCATATCAATGCTGGCAATGATTTCAGTGGTTTTACATTTAAGGCAAAAGCAAATTTGGCTCTAAATATGAATTTAAAAACCTTTCTCAGAGAAATAAGTGATGGAGAAAACCACATCAGAGCTTTTCACATGTTTTTAAATGGAGACAAAGGTGGTAAAGATAACAATATTTCCTTAGCTGCTCTCTGTGCTGATTAGACCAAACACAGGACAAGGACACATCCATTGCAGATAATGTTTTCAGCACTCACTGTTGAGGCCGTTTAATTAATTTTTCTCCTGGGGTCAATATCAAGTTATGCCAATAAGCATTTGAGCTCATCCAGCACCGAGAGCTGAATCTGTTTGTTTGATCTGGCAGTTTAATCTTGTAAACGTGGCTCTTGCTGCAAAGTCTAACCACAAAAACACCTCAGGAATTTTTATATTTTTTTTTTAGATTTGTGGAAGAATTGCACGCATTGAAGTTGAAAACTACTGTTGTTCTTATTTTAAACAATGATGGAGTTCCCTTTAGAGAAAAAAGATCTGGTGAGGAAAAAAAAGAGAAGTTGAAGTATTATTGGCTCTTTTTCTAGGTAAAGTAAGGATAATCCACAAGATTTTGTCTTCCTCTTTGCAAAGAAATGTTCCAAAAGCAGAGTTTTTTACCCCCTCTTAGAGGTAGCTATATATATTCAAGAGAACAAAACCTTGAGACTGCCAAATCTGAAGCCTTTTTGTGAATTAGTATAAGAAAATAGAGTGGTTGATTATCTGTCATTAGGCCTAGAACAAAAACCATCTGAATTTAAAGACGTGATTTTGACATTCCAGATACCATTTTCAGGAAGGAGTACTCATTTCTTTTGGTGCTAGTTTTTTGGTTTGTTTTGTTTTGTTTTTTTTTTCCTCCTCAGACAGCAGCCAGCACTGCATCTGATCAACACACCTCACATCACACAGATGATCTTTCCTGGTTAGGCAGCGTGCAGGCAAGCTTGGCTTAGTGCTTGTGGAAATTGGCCACAGGAAATGTCATTTCAATGTGGAAAAAATCCAGTGAACTGAAAGTGATAAGAAATCCTTTCATAATGGGGATTGTTCACTTCTCTTATTCACAGATGCTGGGCCACACCACAGGGACTGGACACTCTTCAGGTTACACCAATTAGCCTGCAGTTGCTACTGATTTGGTTTTCTGGTGTTCTCTGCCAAAAAAGCAGCACAGGAGCAAAAAACAGGAAGGTTTGGCTGGCACAGAACAGCTTTTAGTGCTAGAAGTAGAATGAAAAGCACAATAACCAGGCATTTGAAATCCTTTCCATACCAAACCTTCCCTCTGGTGTCATCAGACAATTTCACCCATGTATCCCCTGTGTGCATCATTGGAGAGCTCAGGAATCAGGAAAAGATGAAGATACCAGAAAATATAAAAGTGTCCAGGGAAGCAGAAGATTATAGGTGAGTGCAGATGGGCAGTGAGAAAGCAACCACAAGCTATCTGCTCTGATTTCTACTGAAAAATCACCACTCTATGCAAGATTGAGTATTTTTGGGATAAGTGGGCTTCTTACTTGATAGCTCTGTCCTACTATATGTGGTCTATTCTGATTTTGGTACAGAATACCAGTAAATTAAGGATAACAAGATCACTTGCCTTTATGAAATGGGCTGAGTCCTCCCAAGGGAGGTACATGCTTTAAATTCCCAAACCATTGCTGCCAAGGTAGGTGTTACCAGCCTGGAATGCATTACACAGCTGACAGGAGCCCAGAAAGAGCTGAGCTTTCCAGATATCCTGGTATTCTTTCAGCATGAGCAAAGATCTTTTTCAATGAGAGATGTCAGGTGCCAAAATCGAGCAATTACTGGTTATAAAACTATTAGCCTGGAAAAGTGTACAGTCTGTGTGTAACTTGTTGTCAAATGACCCACTCTGAGTACATCATTCATCATTGTACAGAAAATGGTCTTTGTTACTTGAAGCAAAGCTTGGACTTTTAGTATTCATCAGGGATGAAACCATTCCCTGAAAGAAAGAGCATTTTAATTTGAGGCACTAGATTATGTGGTTTTCAAGCACATCATACAATGCACTGGGAAACCCTGTATGTGAGAACATTTTTCTATTAATGTACAATAACCTCTTAATAAGGGAGGAGATGGATCTTGCTCCTCAGATCTATTTACATCTCACTCTATTGGACTGAAAAGACTTATAGAACAGCAATCTTCTGCCAGTACCATGAATTATTTAGCTGCTGGAGTGTAACACTTATTAGATTGTAATCGGTTTGCTTTTGCCAAAAGGAAGCTGTTTGTCATTACCACCTCTGCATTAGCACAAAGTTTATGGCACTAGAGTGCCTTAAAGAAAACTACATCTGTTTTGAACTGCTGTTCTTCTGCTTTGATTTAATGGTTCTTGAAGCAATAAGAGCTGCATGGTCCCACCAACTGCTGGTATCTACAGAAATAATAAATACTGCATTGAATTCTATTAAGGAGTACTAAATATTCAGTTTGACAATAGAATTGCCCTATAGCATCCAGATGGATTTACACTTCCACTATGGAAACTAAAGTAAACATCAGGCAATTTTCTGTTCAAGAGTCACTGCTGGTACAAAGTAAGAGAATTCAGCCACAACCAGCATACCAGTGAGCTCTGAGAACTGAGGATCACAAGACATTCATGTTACATGAGACTGAAAATAACAAACTCAGGAGTAGTATCTGTTGGACTGGCTAAGTGTCCTTTTCCTTCCTCATCATCTGAGCTACATAGCTTACAGAGTAAGCAGGAAAATTGCCATTTTGTCTTCATTTTTATGGTGAGGTATATACACTCACATGGAATACATGCAGGACCTCTGAATATTATAAAATAGATATGAAAGCTGTGCAGAACCCTCCATTTTATTTTTTGACTGCACTATTTTAAATTGTAAAATGTCTATTCAGATGATTACAGCATGTTGCTGCTCATATTCCAGAATGTTCATTTTCTTTTCACATTTAATATACTGGAATATGTGCACAATCATGCTGAGCGGGTTAATTGAAAATTAAACAGAGAATTACTCACAGCAGCAATATTTTAAATTCAAATAAGTTTCACAACATATGGCCTTTATAACATAGTCTAACAAAAATTTTGTAGCTGCTTAGTTGAAGCAGGTGCTTTCTTTTTTGTACTGCTGGATCCACACCTCTATTGTCTGAGGCACAGCTCCAGGCTGCTGCCGCCACATCAGGGACAGGCCTGGCCAAACAAATTTCATAGCCAAATGCTTCATCAATAGCCCTATCCCCTTGATAGACTCTCCAATCCGTCTTAGATGCCGAAAAATTTTAAAGTCCCTTTTTACAGGAAAGGTGGCATCTCTGAAGCCAATTGTTCTCTGAAATTACAGCAGCTGACAAGATCTTCATACATGCATCTGTTTAAGCATTAGGTCAAGACGGATCAAGGCTGGTACAGATTAAGAAGACATGGTATGAGTGACCCTGTCAGACCAAATTTCCGTTTTTTCTTACAGGGTGCAGCACCTCTTGGGCATTTCCGAGTATGAGACCCACTGTTGTCAGAGAGCTTCAGTGTCATCTCCAAACATTCAGCACAGAAAACACTACTACAGTCTGCCCTTAGCTGTCCAGTGCATGTGCTACAGCTGGGAGTGAGTTCTTTTGTGCTGCACAAAGTTTTCGGAGGTCTTGTGGAAGACCATCCCTTTCCAGCTCCTGACACAGGGAACAGCCCAGCTGGTGCAAACATCCTGCTCACAGACATTACTGAGGTCAGGGTGCTGGGACATCCCAGTCACCTTCAATGGATATAAAACTGATTTCAGGTTGAGATGGCAGGGCAGCCTCCTCCGCAGAGCAGCACAGAACACTCCTATTATGGGCTACAACCTCCCCAAACAAGAAACTCAGAGAAACAAATATTAGACATATTTCGTACCTTTTCCTGCAATATCAGAAGCAGAAATATCTATGTAAGAAGCAGAAGTTTTGCACTGACTAATGCACGTTGTAAGTAATGATTTAATCTTGCCTTATTTTCTCACTCCAGAGATTATTCAGAGTTCTTAAGATGCCATGGACATGTGCATGTGCACACCTTGAATATTTTAAAGGAAGTACTGGTAAAATATACTGGTAAAATATATATTCACACATATAACCAAAGAATGCTACGAAACCTCTTGCATATGTCACACAACCATAACTTTCCTCTATATTAAGAGGAACTCTATCAAGTTATCCAGTTATTTACAGTGTCACCCAGTATTTGAGTACATGGCTGTCTGATCACTAATTTCACTCTGCATGCACAGCCAGGATCACTGAGTGAAGAACCATGATTTTAGATCCCTGGATTTCATGGGCATATGGGAATCAAGCTAAGGAGCATTACTTACTTTCCTCTTCAATGGCAGGTAGCATTTCTCTGTCATTTGTTGCTCTTTATTCAATTATCTATTTGTGGGAACCTCTGTAACACCAATGCTCCTTGGCTGGGAAACGACGAGATGTAAAGTAGAAAACTGATGCTCTTCATTGCAGTAATTTTCAACCTGTCTGACAGCAATAGGAATTCAATTACAGTCCTCCAGTGGCAATAAGCTCTGTGCACTAGATCTTAATTGTTCAACCATCAGTTTGCAATTTGCATTTGTAGTGTAGTGACAGCTGACTGTTTCCATCAGTAGCAGACATTTATATTCATGAAAAAATAAATATATCATATATCTAACTCCGCAAGGAAACTTTCTTTAATGAAAGAACCAGCCTGTTTACTTAAATGATTGCAATAATTTGCTACTCTGGAGTCTGACATAGAGCTTTTCCTTGGTATCACAAATTAGAGGCACAACTGTGCCTTCTGAGAGGTAGTTATATTTAGTAACCATGCCAATCACATTTCAGTTCCCTCTTCCCTTAAAGAAATCAAGTTTAATAGGAAAAGGCTTCCAGTACAAATGGGTATGTCCTGAACACTACACTTTCAAAGCATGCATGTTATAAATCTGCACATGTATAAACAGACACATGTATATTTGTGGGGGTGCAAAAAAACTTTTATCTTGTACAGCTAAGCTACAAAAAACACTTAAAAATTGCTCAAGCTTTTCTAGCACAGTGATGTACATGTGGGGTAAGGTGCTCCCTCCAAGAAGCATGTGGAAATGAGCAAGTTTTGCAGCATCCAAGAGGGCTTGTCAAATCCTAACTAGTGCAGAGCTAGAGAAGGGCCACCCACTTGGTGACTGCCCACCACTGACCACAGCCAGGGCGAGGTGGGTCTTCACTGGTGGCTGCAGTCAGAAATTCCTGTGTAAAGAGGAGTTTGACGAGACCCTGGCAGTGTTAACCCAGTTAGCTCATGGCTTTCACCCCTCAGGTGCTGGTTAACTCAAATTTGCAACCACTGCCAAACAATGAGGTGAGAAGGCAGGACTCTGTAACTAGAGCCCAGCACAGGCATGAGCTGGCAGTATCAAAGAACTCTGCTGCAATAAGAGAAATTCATGAGTAGGAAAGCAAAGGATTGAAATTCAGTAACTGAACAACCTGAGAGACTTAGGCAAAATACCTGCCTTTACATCACCTTGGTTTAACAGCTGGTATCAATCTTCATCAGTTTTTTAAAAACAAAAACATGATTTTAAGAGCTGGGAAAACAATGACAACTTGATGTTGTGTCCCACAGGCAGCTCCTCTCCCTGATGAATTACTGCTGCCTCTGACTCCCAACATCACTGCCAGGCATGGTGAACGAGAGAAGCATTTTTGTGAGAGGAAGTATCAGAAATTTCTATCCAGGGCTAAAAATCCTTTCCCTTTCATGCAAATAGCATAGCCTGGGACTGGCAGCCTTGGGATGTTGTCCTGCACAAGCCTCTGAGCACAAAGGTGCCACGTGCTTTACCAGGCTCTAAGGAATTATTCTGGTGGATCTGCATTAGTGTGCTCGGGACTGAGGCTGCCCGTGACAGCCCTTCAGGAGTTTCCACTTCATTACAGATTTCCCTGATGTGGGCACTGTTTACCTTCTTGTTGTTTGTGTCAGATACATTCTCTGGCATCCTAAATCTAAGTAGCAATTTGTTACTGACAGTTTTAATTTAATGGATAACGTTGTACCTGCAATAGTAGGCAAAAAGAAGCAGAGAAATTTTTGACTGATTTTTTTTTTGTTACTCTTAGAATACATAACTCTCCATTATATTGATTCAAGGCAGTCTAAACCAACCTGACTCCATTTTCCAAGCTGAACAACACCAGATGAGCCTCAATCAATACAAACAGGAGTTACACCTATGTTTCAGATAGAGTTCAGATACTTTTTTATATATGGAAACATATGTAGTATATGTTCTGTATTATAATTATGTCTGTATTACACAAATATATCTTATTTATATTAGAGTTTTAAGTATGTACCTGTTTTCCTTCAAAGGCCAGACAGCTCACGGCACCAGACCAACACAGATTTCTAAGGCATAAACTGCTCTGATTTATGGTGCTATCCCTATTTTAACATACATTTTCTTATTAATTAGGTCACAAGAATTCAGCTCACTCCTCCAGTTTGCTGACTGAACTGTAGTTGTACTTTCAGGGAAACTTTTTTTTTATATAAAAAAAAAGAGGTTCAGCTCAATTTCTAAGTAGGTCATAGCCCAGATCCTGTTGCTGTAGAAAAATGAGTCAATCACTGTCCAGAAGGTAAAAAACCAGACCCTGCTAGTATTTACTCGGGTGCAGGATAAACAAACATCCAGGTAACTGGTTTAGGTTGCCGATTATACTCTAAAATGTTCTTGGCAGTACTAATTTTATTATCAACCTCCCCACAACTCTTTTCTTACAAAAGCAGCACAGATGTGAACCTTTATGCCTGGAACAAGCTGCCTCTCAGGTGAGCAACAGGATACTGTATAAATGTTATATGAGAGCCCTGCAAGAGGATTCCAAATGGAAAAAGGGCTGGTTTGATCTACGTAATCACTTTGGAAAGGGTAAATCTCTCTCAAGCCAGGGTTTGCAGCATCAGATGTTATTGTCAGCTCACAGCTGCCTGCTCAGAGCCTGATAACAGCCAGGAGTTGTAATGAGTGTGCTGCAGAAATATTACAAGCAATAAGCTCTGAAAATCAATGAAGCATGTACCCTTCGAGCCAGCCTGGTGTAAGTCACATCAAGTCTTATTTCAGGTGTTATTACAGCTTTGTATGCAATGTTTACTTGGGCTGATTTTGTAAGACAAGCCTTTTCCAACCTCAAAATATAAAATCAGTGTTATTGAATGTAAACAAAAATGCTGCTTTGTGCTACTTAAAAATCCTAACTCTTTTCGCCCTCCTGCTGTTAAAAACAAACAAACAACCAAAATGTCTTACCTCAGGATTACCTTTTAAGACAGAAACCCTTGTATCTGTATTTTCTGCTTTGCATAAACATGGCTCTCCTTGACTATGCATCAAGTATTTATTCCAGGGAGCTTTGTCTGCAGAAGACATTACCATGATTCATCATGCATATATGCTTACTAAATTTTATAAATACTGGATAATAGGCCATAAATGCTGCTTTATGTTTTAAATTACTGTTTTGTCTAGCCAAAATGTCTTGAGAGTAGTAGTGCTAGAAATCCAGATAATGAAAATTAAATGGGCATGTGCTTTGCCTTCATACAGCAAAATTGCACTGATACAGAAGTAAATCTCTAAAATGATATGGCTAAAAAAAAAATTTATAGCATGATCCAAACTGCAGGAGAAGAGACAGATTCCAAAGCCTTTATCCTGAGCCAAGCTCTGCTGTGCAGAGCAGCACTCAAAGGCTCATGATCTGCCTTTCCCAGACTAGCAGGGACAAGAGAAGATCAGCTAGACTTTATTTAAATTAACTATAATTCAACAGTAAAATATTTTTTAAACATGAACTCTGCTGCAGCTGCTGTGCTGCGATGCCAGAGCTGCTGAGGTTCTGCTCCAGGCATGGCCCCTGCCCAGCATGAGCCTGTGGAAGGATCGACAGGCAGCTGCCTGCTCCTTCCAGGCACCTCGCCAATCCATCAGGGCTGTGCTAGGGCAGGAGCAGACACTGCCAGCGTGCCAGAAGAGGTTCAGATTTTTTCCTTTTTTTTTCCTCTCCCCTTTTTGAATATATATATATATGGACAAATCCCCAAGCCTTCGGCATGAACTGTGAGAGTTCAGAGGGGGATGTCAGGATTTTTCAGCATCCAGGTAGTTTCATTTTTCCTCAGAATTTTTATGGATTTTGTGGATTGCAGAGCACTGGTGTCTCACTTTCTTACCAGGGCTGACATGCTGATGGACCCACCACAGTGCAGGCACTCAGCACGTGCCACGGCAGGGAACTCTGTGCCCACCAGCCAAAGGTACCCCGAGACTGAGCTGTCCCAGCACAAGAGAAGGGGTTCAGCTAAACTGCCTCCAAACAAGAACAGGCTCACTGAACATTTAAATGTAACTATGTCACAGAATCATAGAATGCCTTGGGTTGAAAGGGACCTTAAAGCTCATCTTGTTCCACCCCCCAGCCATGGGCAGGACACCTTCCACTAGACCAGGCTGCTCAAAGCCACATCCAGCCTGGCCTTGAACCCTTACTTTTCCAAGCTCACTCAAAATATGTTATGGAAAATACAATGGACATTGATACATAGAGCATAAAGGAGACTTTAACAAACTACTGGTAAGTAGTCTACCAAACCCCAAATATGAGACAAGCAAGGAAGTAATTTTAAATAGTACAACTAAAATTTTGCCAGTGGCAAATATAAAACCACTCTTCTTCTCTTACAGAAATTTCATTTTCTTCCCTAGGAAAAATTGTGTAGGTTCAGGCACAAAGGTCTCCTGAGCACCAAGGACTGTGAGGACTTCTCTCTCCTCATGGCTGGCTTCCCAATTAATTATTAAGTTAAAATTAATATGCTGATCCTCTCTATCTTGCAGGTTCCTCTAGGACCAGAGTCGAGAGTACATAAAAAAAAGACTGCCTAATGCTCCTAGAGACACTTGATTCCCAGTCAGTCGGAATTATCAACTCTCCCATCTCAGATCTACCACAACTAACACACATCTTGCTGTCTGTGAGCTCCCCACTTGTCTACTCCTCACAGTCTTTTTCTATTCCCAGCATAAAACATCACAAAGGGTCATGTCAGGGAAGAATTAGTATTATTCCTGGGGGTTTTGGCTGTAGGTCACCTCATCAACAGGTCATGGACAAACTGGAGGCAGCTCAGAGAGCAACACAGACTGAGGCAGATGGAGGTGGACTGACTTATTAGAGAAGATTAAAAGAGCTAAATCTCTATAGCTGGATCCAGTGACAGCGTCAAGGGAGCAACAGACAGTGACCATGAAGACTTCTAGGGCATAAAAATTAAAAGTGGACTTTAGACTCTAAGAAGAAGGTGTGGAACTATACCTAAAAAAAGGGAAAAATAGACACTCAAGAAATTGCTTTATCAGTTCCGAGTTAGTTTGTGCAAAACAAGGTTTGCATCTACTACAGATAATTTTGCCAATTACATCCCAGTACACTGATGAATCTGGCCTTCATAAAAGCTACAATGAAGGACAGTTTTAACAAGCATAAAAGACACGTTTCTTCGTCAATTATTAAAACAGTAGCTGAACGTAGAAATACAGATCTCTTCTCAAGGCAAAGAAAACAGTATTTTATATATGTCATTGGGCATCCATCCCAAAGAAATTTCTGGTTTCCTGCCAGATGCAAGATTTTATCTCACACCTGAAGTTTGGTTTAGTGCCTTCCTGTCTACTTCTATGTTTTTATTTCAGTGGCTGAGCTGACCATTAAAAAACCAAATAAATTGTAGCTGGCTCCATTCCAAGAATTTCTCGTACAATTTGCAAAGGTTTTAAGGAAAAGGAGACACTTGTGTCACTTGCTCAACTTGGGTTGGGCTGTAAGGCCAATTTTTCCATCTAATCTAACAACCTGGAGTGACTGCCAGAGTCATTTACCTGTTGGTCTTTACCCTGCAGGTCAGGGCACCCCCACTTTTAACATTAAAATCTCAGGCAAATGATTCTGGAGTGATTACAAGAAATCAGCCTTTGGAAATTATCTCAGATGCATGGAAAGCCTGCCCTAATCAGGGGTGCATTTTTACTGCATCTTTAATATTTAAGAACATGACCATATACTCAATTCAATGGTCTTTTCCACAGAAAGGTTGCCTGCTTTGCCACCTATACATTGAAGCCATTTATTAAGTTTTTAGCAAACTTTGGGCATTAAAATGCCGTAGCATATATGATATATCATAAAATGTGTGATCAAAGGAGACTAGCTCCTACTAAAATTTCTTTTCTTCTAATCTTCCCTCCTCAGGCAAAAACCTGGATGAACAGATAGGTTAGTCCCATGAGGTGGATGAAACTTTGATAATAATGCTTATTCTACTTACAGTGATACTCATTCAACTTTTCTGAAATCCATTTACACAACATGATTAAAGACACAAGTCTTTGCTTTCCTCTAACATTCAAATACATCTTGTTCACAAAATAAATGCAAGATTATACCCTGTACATTTTTTGAAAAGTAGGAAAAACATCAATACTCCTGTAATTACAGGGGAGAAGATGCAGGGGTAGGGAAAAGTCTTCTTTTAGGCTGTGTAGATGTTAAGCCAGTAAAATACAGCAAGGCAGTCCAGAACAGTAACTTTAATATATTTGAATATGTAGCTAAAAATCAATGAAAATTGTTCATAAAGGGCCTCTGATACACTTAAATAACACATCTCCCAACATGTCCCTGTTGCAGTTCCCCAAGTAATAGGCAAATTAACATTTTAAGTACTTCTTTGCATCCTTCTGATCTTAAAAAGACCTAAAAACTAGTCCAGAAAGTGTAATGACATATTTTTGAGACAATTTAATTTAATGCTCTTTTAAAGACGGAGGCACAAGGGACAGAATCTTTGGACTTAAAATTCCTGCTGGCAGTTTTAATGAGCAAATAAACACGTGCTTTTTTGCTGTTACCATACGAACCTGAGCCAGGGTATCCTTTCATTCTACACAGACATGCAGAAAACACCCATTTACGGAAAATAATTGAATTAGCTTTTTACTAACAAGGTGAAAATACCCTCCAATTGCCTCAGAATTGTACAAAGTTTTGGTTGAAGAGGAAAGCCATGAAGTTTTTTTGAGTGAGTGGGAAGGTTGGGCAGTTGGTTGTTTTGGGGTTTTTTGTTTGTTTGCTTTTTGAGGAAATTGTCAAAAGAAGCAATCTGGATACGGCCAGAAAGATTTTTGATCAGCCTTTTTTTCTGACCCTGAACACTTGTGAGGCTTATTCCTGCCCTCTCATGCTCTCACAGTGGCTCTCTGCTGGCTCATGCCCAGCCTCCAAACTGCAACCACCACCCAAAGCAAAATAAACAGCAGAACTAGACGGGAAAATAAGCTATGACAGAACGTCCAGTTCCACTTCGGGAATAGGAATTTGATGTGCTTGGGACCAAAAGATTTTCATCAGCTCATTTAAAATCCCAGGAGGTATATTCAAGTTAAAATATTGCAGTTAAAAAATAAATCCATAAGCATATACACATATAAAGTTATCTGCACACATACGCACACATGTATTTGCATGAACTGTGCTGCCCAAGCAGCTCCTTGAACAAAACAGCCTCTGTCTGCCTCTGCACACTACAAGCTCCACAACTGCACTGTGATTCACTGGGACAGAGTAGATTTCTGCCAAAGTTTTCAGTACCTCTCTGGCTCAGCAGGTTTATTCTTTAAATTCTCATCTATGTTATTTCTGTATTCTTTGCTGCACATTACCAGCCGGGTTAGAGAGGTTTTTCTTTGTGAAAGATTTGGCCTTAGCACAGATCCTGCAAATTCGTGCTTTTTTACAGTGGCAGACCTTTTTCCTGACACAAGCTTCAGAAAAGCCAGGTGTGGTCAAGTATCTCAAACCCTGCTCAGGTGATAAAGTAAAATAGTTCTTATGAAGGAGAAAAAAGAAGAAGAGAAAAGAAGCCCCTGGTGATGCACCCCAAGGGCTGTTTGTCATCAGCTTCAGTTGGACCCATCAAATTCCAACAATTTCTTCATCCAAGGAGTAACATTTTGAGAAACCAAAATCCAAACTGTTTTTTCGAGGCTCAGATTATCTTGTTGCAAGGAGACCTGCCATTATAAGAGGATTTTCACTAATTATATAAAGTATGTTATAAAACAGTGTTCAGAAAATAATATTCTAGAAAGCCAGAAGGTTAATAAGCAAACTGATCCCAGACCTCTCCCTGTCCTCAATTCCCACGTGGAAAATGCAGTCAGGGTGCCTAGTAAAGACACAAACCACAATTACTTTATGGAAATGATTTCTCGGCAGTGTAACACCCAAGAGTTCGCTTCCACGCTCATTTAAATGACTGGTGAAGCAAGTAGCAAAATCAATAGCCACGAAACTCAGTCTCATTTTTGCAATTAAAACCCCGAGACAGAATCCATCCATAACTTGCTCCTGGCAGTCACAGGGGTGATTGCAGCCTGCCTGCTTTATCTGCCTGAGCACCTCATTCCCATGCAGCAGGTGTAAGGGAATATTTCCTACACACATTCCATTTAACCTGCTGGAGTGGGTGCTCTGCATGTGCCTTACATTCATTTACACAGCCCCCTGTGTTCCCCAGCTCAGTGAGCACACCTTAATTACTGGAATTGGAAACAGGCTTGGTTTAAGCAAAGGCAATGATTTAGTAGAAATTTGCCAGTCTCACGTAAGTGCATCCCGTGGTGGAAACACACATTGCTCTGGTGGCAGTGTGGCCATGTGTGGTTTTATAGCTCTGCGTAAGAGCCATCCATGAGAAGAAACTGCATCCCTGCAGGAATGTGCAGGGTCAAGAACAGATGTGATAAAAGCCTGCTCCTTTTAAAAAAGGCTGAGAAAAGCCATTTTGGACACTGCAGTAAAGGAAAAAATATTCCCTTTACCAGCAGGGGCTTGGGATGCAAGTGCACAGAGACAGGAGGCTTGACTGCACCAGATCCACAGGCCTCCCTCTCAGTCCCAGTAGCAAAAAAAGTGGAATTAGCTTAGTCCGTGCAAAGGAACCTCAGACTAGATGCATTTAAAAAAAAAAAATAAAACCCCATACATTGAAATAGCAGTAATAAATTTAAATCTCCAATTTTCAGCACATCAAAGTTATGTGTATAAAATGTTAACATCATAAAGATTTGCTGAGCTTATGCTCCCACACAACTTGAAAAATACTAGAAATTGCGTGTTTTGATAATGCCAAGTTAAAAAACACAATAAAAAAGAGAAAATTCCTGCAAAAACTCCTGCTTTCACCAAGACTACACTTTTTGGAAATAAGAAGATGCTCATCTGAAATTTTAAATAAATTTGACAAGTGCCACCTACACTATGTATATACACCACTTCTCTCACATGGGCATGTTTTGCCTCCTTTCTCTTTCTCTGGAGAAGCAGGACCAATTACTGAAATACTGATCCTACTGAAACAATGGGAGTTTTGCCATCTGACACTACTGCAGTCACTCTTTTTTCCCCCTTGCTTCCAAATTTACTAGGCTTACATGGAGCTAATTTTTCTAATGGATCCTTCCCACAGGCAAGGTTTGTGGAATAACACTTATGCTGTTGCGGGGATCCACTCCCTTAACAATATTAAGGAAAAATAAGGTAACTCAAACATTTACGTTATTTCACTGAGGCACAAATGAACACCTACATAGTTTGAGGAGGCACCGGGGAAGTTTTTCCACTTCTTCCCCATTTTTACTTTGTCCCCATGTCATACATGAGAAACTAAATATTGCCCACAGGAATAAAAGCTCCTTGGGTAATGTTCATTAATGATTGGGAAAGTGGGAGAGGAAAATGGGTCCAAAAGGCTCAGCTGCTTCCCCCATCTGGCTGTTGTTGGTGATTCATTGTTTAAAGTACAAACAAAAGGTGCAGCAAAATACAAGTACTATGACAAAAGAAACTGCATCCCAGCTTTGGTTCTGCACTGCCTCATGGTCCTTTGGGGCCACATCGTCTCAGCCTAAAGGGATCTCCTCCTACTGGGTCGTATCCACATGAGGTACTCTCATGCCCGGACGGGATCTAAAACCCAGGGTAGCAAATGAATCAGAGCAGAGTCTGTGTCCTTAAGGAACAGGGAAAACAAGTATTTTCAGGATGGAGTCCAAACTGCACTGTCATTTTAATCTTGTTTTGAAACATGTTCCATGTAATATTTTAAATTTAAACCAATCTGGAAAGGCAGCACGCAACTATAAAATTAACCATGGAGGCAGAGGAGCAGGACTAACAAAGCAGATGCTTTGTGAGTTTGGCCAGCTTCCTCTTGCAGATAAAAACCGCTAGATGCCTCAGTGAAGAGAATTCCTTCCTGGGAATGCTGATTTCAGAGTTGCAGGGCATAATATTGATTACACAGGAAGATCAGAAATGAAAGGCATGTGGAAAACCTATAGCACTGCTTCTCCAAATCCCAAAGATCCCTGCTTGCCATGGCCACTCTGCTATGAGCATGTCATAATACGTAGTTTGACACTGTGTCCTTGCTACCATAAATTCCCATTTTGGAGCTATTGGCACAGAACCTCCATACTTGATAAAAAGCCCCCTTCAGGAAGTATATGGAAATATAAAATTAAAAAAAAAAAGAAGCATGTGTTTCCTGGTGGGAGTTATTGCTGAGCAACATATGTAATTGAGTCTGCTTGATTTACCCTGGTAGTTTAATAAAAACTGGGTTTTGAACAACTGGGCTTTCATAGGACAAGAAGACACAGCCTCAAGTTGCACCAGGGAGGTTTAGATTGGATATTAGGAAACATTTCTTCACTGAAAGTGAGGTCAAGCACTTCAACAGGCTGCCCAGGGCAGTGCTGGGACCACCATTCCTGGAGGGATTTAAAAAACAAGTAGATTTTGTGCTTAGGGACACGGGTTAGTGCTGGACCTGGCAATGTCACGTTGATGGTTGGACTTGAGGATCTTAGAGATCTTTTCCAACCTAAACAATTCTATGGCTATGAGTGTAATGAGCAAGGAAACTGCCACAATTTATGTGAGGGAAGTTTCCCTCAATACCGGGAAAACAGCATGGGGAGAGCAGCACACACCACGGGCAAGCAATGAAAATCACACTTTGCTTACAGCTACTAGAGGATATTATTTATAGTGGCTATCTACAGTTTGGGGTTGAATCTCATAGCCAATAACAAAGCCGACAATGAAAAACCAAACAGAATCTGTCGCATTGCAAAGAAAAACGCAGGACAGACAGAATGAAAGATAGATGTGCAGAAGGCGTTAGTTTGTTGATAACTTTGGAATAAAAAGTAACCTGCCATGCTTGGCTGCAAGGAATAAAACCATTAGAATATAAATACCAAGTGAGAAAAAGACTGCAAAATGGCATTTAAGCGTTATGGCCCAGCCTGCGCGGACTCACATCCGCCGCACTTGATGAACACTTAAGTCACATTTTTTGTTGACAGGACAGCTGTAGGGAAGCTTCTGCATAGAGAAACAGACTGCTTGGGGGTTCCAGCAATGGTATTGAATGTAGAATCAGAAAAATATATTTATTTAAAAAGGAGAGAGAGAGAGAAAAAAAAAAAAAAGAGAAAAGTCACTGCAGCAGTGTACCCTTCCTAATGCCAGCCTGTCCAATTGGTAAATCGGTAGCAGCTGTGGCCCTTTAGGCTGTTTTGCATAAAACAAAAAAAACCCACAAGGCACAAAAATACCCCACACCAGTAGTGGAAAAGAAGCATTCTTCCAACAATACATCCTATAACCGTCCCTACTTATTTTTCTTGTTCTAACTACAAAATATTTACAATGCATTTCTGGAAAATGAATCTCAAAGATTGCTTTAAAACCTTAACTTTAGCTGGAAGAGCCCTGTTAACACCACAAAAGCAAGCTTCTCACACGTTTTCTAGCCACTGACAAGTCCCTGCACTTAGAAAGGATGAGTGTTTTTGTTAAAGTGTGCTTTATTGATTAGCCACTTTATTCAAGAGCATCATCATAAACTCATCTACTTATTAATTTCAGCTTCATCTGAACACTCTCCCCTAGACACCACTTCTTCCTCGGGCATATCTGTCATTCCTGTCAAGAGTGTTTCCAATTAAGTGGCAAGAGAACCTGGGAAGTACTGACTGTGGAAAAGTGACATTGGCATGGATTTGTGAATCGCAGTAGAGATCTCGAAAATAATGAACAGCAAAGCAGAGGCAAATTGGTGCTCCTTGCACCAGGCTGTATCAGCACGAACGCAAGTCTACAAAACATTTGATGCAACAATGAGAGAAAACATTGCAAAGAAACATGGTGTTAACAGAATGCAAAATTAGGCTGAAAGACTCCTACAGACGCCCTGACAGCGAGGGCAGAGTGTTGCTATTAGGCAGTGTCAACTAAGAGGAGAAACAGCACCAGGATTTATCTGCTCTGGGAGCAGACAATATATTTTGTTTTATCTGTTTTATACAGCTGCAACAAACAGAATGAACAGCTCATTAAACACTGTGTTATAAAATACTTGCAGGGCCACACAAATTTGTTCAAATACATTCCCAGCTGAACCACAGGCACTGGTCTTGCAGCCAGGTCAATACTAATACACTCAGTAGTATTTACCATAGTCCTTCAGACTGAAGTCAATTTTCAGGGCTGACCACAAGCCAAAGTTCAGTGCTTATCTCAGCATTCCAGCTCCTGTGGACATCAGGCTAAGCTATAGAAGAGTAAAAGGCTGGGTGGAGCCCCTGTGCACGCTGGCATGAACATCACCACCTCCATGAGCCAGGATGGGCCGGGACCAGCCTCCTGCTCTCCTCCTTTCCAGCCAAGGGTCCCAATAAACCCACAGTGGCAGAGATCCCAGCAAAGCATCAGCAGAAAGCCTGGGAATGCAGAGGCAATAGCATTAACTTGCATCACACACTTATTGTCAATCCAGCTCATGTTCCTGCAGTTAGTTCATGTTTGAAAATGCCATCCAGACTCATGGCAAGAATTTCAAAGTGCCAGAGCAGAGATCAGCCCTGCTCCTGCTGCCTCGGCTCTGCTCCATCGCTCTCCCCAGAAGGTGCAGAGAACAGCTCAGCACAAGGCAACATCCGACTTTTAATACTCATTTTCATCTTAAAACATGAATCCAAGTTACCACTACTTCATGAATATTTGCTATCAAGGAAGTCAGTAAGTTCAATGAATATTTGGCAGGCCTCAGTCAGATATTATGGCTGTTAGGCTTCACATATTAAATAATCCAAATACTTAAATACAGCTAAAAACACTTACAAGAGTAATAAAAAACTGGCTTAGGACTTCATTCCCTGATTACTATTGAAGCATTTTCAGGTTAACTGAACATCACAAGCTATGGGAGATAAATCTAGAATCTGAAAAGATCAGACTCTAAAGACTCAAAAACCTTGTTTTACGTTTAACTGCAAAAAGTATTATTTTAATGAAAGTAGATACATACTCTTAAAAGTATGCCTTTCAGAGGTAAGCTTTGAGAAAATAAAACATGAAGAATTTTTAATGACAGCAACAGTAGGAAAAATAAGAAAGCACAATTTATGTGTCTGTGGTCTTACTCTTAACTGTGAACAATCTAATCCTGAGTATTGGAATAGCTAGAAAGGAGGGAGCAATCTCTCTGCAGAGCTATTGTTGCAAATGCACACAGGATTTATTGTAAGAACTGATAAAATCCATAAAAGCAAAAGCAAGGAACAAAAACCAAGAGAAGAATGGTAGATATTTACTACTCAGGGGAACTCTTTAGCCAGGAAATGCTCTTCTAGATGCATCTGTGTGGTTGGGATAGAAAGATCTATTGAATTTTTCAATTTTCAAGATCACACTAGGGAGATCAAGAGGGTTTTTTGGCATACAGATAATTCATATTTGCATAAAATGGACCTAGGATGTCACAGCTATGAGGCTTAAATTACAGCAGTGTAGGAAGGTGCCCCTTTAAAGCACTTGATGGATGAAAACATGTAAGACAGTTGACAGCAGGATAACAATCTTTTTCTTGTGCAGCATCATTGTATCATCACCAGCTGCTTTGTGAAGTAGCTTTTAGAACCAGCTATGCATTGCAAATGCTGTAACACTTCCCAGGCTGTTAACCCTCTGATTTACTTACTCATCTGAGCATCACCAACGAATGCAACAACACATTACTTTGTGGATTTAATAAATTAATCTATGATTATGAGTAATTTCCACACTGATCCCAGAAAGTTAGTAAATAAGAAAGCAAACAATGGCTTTTGTAACTCTCATTTTACATGAACCTGTTAACATAGGCAAATATAGGAATGCTATTCTATTAAATTTTATCCCTATTTTGCTGTATCTGGGAGCTTTCATTCCCCTGCACCTGGAAAAAGCAACTTGGGAACAGAGGACTAAGTGGTACCTCCAAGGCCCTGGAATCCAGGCCTCAGCAACCAACTTGTGTTTTTGCTTCTGTAAATTAAACTTACATTAAAATTCCTGCTGGAAAGCCTAATTCTAGAACCTCATTTCCCAAAACCTATTTTTCTTTCAAAAACCCCAAGTTACCTTTAAGTGATGGACAAGCTGCTGTGAGCTCCATGGTAGATTCCTGCCGTCACCCAGAGGGAGAAGGCAGTATTCTCCTTGCCACTCCAGCCCTTTTCTTCAAGTCAAAGCTGGTGTTGATTTTGAGCCATCAAACATCTGTTTGTTCAGCAGCAGCTTCCAAGTGCTCGAGCACAGAGGTGCAGCTGTACAGATGCCTTTGCTGCTGTGTTCTTCCCTAACACTATTCTTTGTTTCTTTAAAGTTACATTTTTAGTAAAGGCAACAGAGTGAAAACCTAAAATTAAGCCACCTCCCAGTTTCTTCATTCACTCCCTTAAGAAACCCAAACATTCATACAGACTAAATATAATAAAATCTTATAAACCTCCTTTTTAATAACTTGGCAGAATTCCTTGTTATGGTTAAAAACATGCTTCCACCTTGGAAATATGCATTAATTTGTTGCAATTTTCAGCAATACTATAATATCCAAATGACAGGAAAAAGTACAAAGTATCAACCAAAGAAAAATATTTTTTTGCATGAAAATTACTTTTGTTCTCCTGTTGGCACTTGCAATAGTTCAGAAACATCACAGGTCTGCAGCATACAATACATAAACACCCAAGACAACCTGCAGAGCTAAGAATTTTGTATTTAGTTTGAAAATTTGTCAAATTACAGGATCACATTACTTACTGTCCTCCCACAACATTTTAAATCAAGTTTAGTAAGACATTTGTTTAAAAGCAACACTCACTCAATCACTGCTTCGTAATGGGAGCAGACCCCAGGCCAGCACCCTGCCTTTTCTAGCAGCAGCTCCCTGCAAAACTCAACATTCTCTCAGACTAGACCAAGACTTTAGTAGAATACGAATCAGGATAATTCACTTCTTAAGTAGAGGAAACTCGAGTGTCTAAATCAGAAGTAAAAGGTCTCCCAACCAACTTCAGCCTGCTCACCTCATCCGTGCAAGCAGGTCAGTGCTGCCAGGCTTTGCGCCATGCTGAGCATCCAAGGAAATTCTGAGCCCAGCCCCATCCTGAACCACCTAAAGCATCATCACAGAGCTGCCAGCAACCAGAAGGAAACCCCACAAGCCCTCCCCAGGACACCTGCCTTGCCAGAATTAATCACAGGCATTTCTCAACAGCTGAAGGACATTTTCTGCCTTTTTTTTTGTGTTTGTTTGGTTTTTTTCTGGTGTTTGTTTTGTGGGGTTGTTTTCCCTTTTAAAACTTTTCATTCAGACTATTAAAAAGCATATTGCAATATTATGCTTTCTGCAATATATTTATATTGATTTTGGTTTTTTTCCCCTGTGGGCGGCTGGTGTTTTGTAGATTGTTTCTTGCTAGATGAGCTTAATGGAAATCCTTAAAAGCTATGCGTCCTTTTAAGTGTAATATGTTTAAAGAAATGATGGAAGTTGCCTTGGGAATTGTTACTGAAACACCACCTTGGCAGTACCTGTGCCATGTGTAGAGGATATAGCTGTGCTTCTCAGTCTGCTCACTCTGAGGCTTCAGAAGGTTTGTCAAGCACAAGGATAGGGCAGAGTGGTTATTTTGAAAAAGAAAAGCACTCTTTCAAGGGGAAAAAGAAACCCCCAAACTGTTGAATGTTGGGCAGTTTACTCCTCCCATTCCCTAGCACTGGAGCAGCAGTAGGGTTAAGGAACACAGGACTATCCACTGGTACTCTGAGAGCTGATTAAAACCCCATTAATCTGCAGAAGGGATGGTGCTTTAGGGAAACTTTACAAAAAACATTAGAGCATATAAATTTGTAATAAATATTGCACTGTTTAACTTAGAAAACTCCATGGCACAGTGTTTGCTATAGAAGAACCTCAGTGTTGACAATGGTTACTCCAAACCTGAAATTTTAGATTTTATTTCTACGATTCCTTAAGGCTGATAAGGAAAATTTAAATCTAAAGGCAAGTCCCTGTAATTTTACGTTTATTAGTGGAAAGAGGGCCCTGGGGCAGGAAAAGCTATTTGGGGGCTGGCATGTGAGTCAGAGGCAATTTCCAAGCTGCAGCAGCTGCAGCTGGCAGGGAATCAAGGCCTGATGTGCTTTAAGGAACCTGTGTAGCAGCTTGGCTGGAGACTGCTCACAAGGCTGGAGGGGAGAAAATGATAGCTGGAATTTGGTCTGGAAAGTGACATTCTGCTTTATGGCCCAATCGAACAAAGGATTTAAAGATATATTTAACTCCCAACACTCAGTGTTTTAATTAAGCGTGTGCTTAAGTATTCTGTTGTCTAATTTGGGCTGCCTGAGTCTATCCGTCTAAAAACAGTGGTGTGATGTGAAGGATTTGTTATAGGTTTGGTGGTTGGTTTTATTGGGGGTATAGGAGGTTTGGTGGAGTCAGGAGGAGGACGAGAAGACGCAATAAAAGCATATAAGTGAATAATTGCATTAACCTTTCCGTACCTCCTGGGAAATCATCAGAAAGGTTTTTCCCACTGAGTTTATGGCATGTTTAGAGTCTTTAATACTGACTTCCCTTTCCTTACTTATTGAAGCAAGGCAGGGTATTCAGTTCTGGGCTTTTTCACAGTGTGTCCTTCCAGCATTGCCAATGCAGTAAAGCTCAAATGGCACACGGAGCGCACAAAGCCCAAGCCCACTCTGTCCCCGACTGGCGCAGGGAACCTGTGGGTCACTATTTTCCTGATGTACTATTAGAGCCAGCAGGCTGGAAACAGATGGCTGAGCCATGGTAAATGTACTAGAATAAGATGTAAACAACTTCCATCCAAGCTAAGTTTTCCTTCTGTGCGCAGAAACAAAAGGAAAAAATGGAACATTTCAAAATCAGGCTTGTTTACAGAGTTTTCAAGAATTTTCTCATTGCGATTGCACCTAGGCTATCACCCTGAGGCAACTACAGGTAATCCACCCAGTCCTGTTTCTGGGCAGGGTAGTAATTCTTTCTCCCAGATTAAAAATAATTCAAAGCTGAGAGCAGTTAGTTTTGCTTTTCTCACATTGCCACTATGATGAACTCAACCAGATTTATGGTTTTAGTATTAAAATTGTCAAATTATTACCAAGAAAGAGATGAGGTGTAGAAATGTGATTCTAATTTATTCTCTTAACCCAAATTCACTATGGAAATACATTTGTCTAACTTGTAATGGAGTATGAAGTATATTACAACAACATTTATGCTTAAATACTATTCCCTGACTGATCAAAGAGGAGCTGCATCAAGAGAGAAAATGTATGAAATACCCTAGCACACAGAAATGTCATCAATCATGAACATTACTGTTTGCATTTTGAAAAGCTTTCAATTTGGTCAACTCCTGATGGATGTTTCTTTAATTGCTTTAATTGGGCTCTTTCCTCTGGTATATATTGGTGTTTTTCCTGGCTGCCAAGCAAAGTACAACTTGTTATCTCCCTAGGAACAAATGTTTATCTTGTGCTGCCCCACAGCATTCTGGTTTGTCTAGTTATCATTTTCCTTTTATTTGATGATTAGTCTTCATGTACTTGATTATTTTCTGATTTCCATTTCTACATGAGGTGTGGTGGATGGTAACAAGCCATCTTTTAGGTGGATGGTAACAAGTCTTTTAGGTCTTCATAAAAATAGAGCAGAAAATCCACTTCATTTGAAACCAAAAGTCCAAAATCCCCTTCAGAATAAAGTAATTTTTTAAAATTATTTTTAGGGTTTTTTTTTAGTAAAGGTATGTCTTGAATATAAGAGGACACTTGCAAGGTAATTTCTACAGCTAAGAAATTTTCAGATGAAATATTAAATACTAGTGGCTCTGAAATGCAATCAGTGTGGTTTCAGCAAGAGAAAAATATATCCTTTCCAGTGTAAAGAAGAGAAATTATTCTCTTCAAACCCTCCACTATAGCAGAATGGTCACCACAGGCTTTGAAAAGAAATACTTGGAAAACAGTAACAGAACCTAGTGCCCCAATGTGCTCTGCGTCCTGATCCTGCCAGCTTCTTGAATCACCTGATCACAGGCGGGTTGGAGCTGGAAGGGACCTCTGGAGACCATCCAGCCCAACCCCTCTGCTAAAGCAGGGTCACCTACCACAGGGTGCCCAGCATCATCCCCACGTGGCTTTTGAATATCTCTGGGGAAGGAAACTCCACAATCCTTCTGCTCAGTCTGTTCCAGTGCTCTGTCACCCTCACAGTAAACAAGTTTTTCCTCATATTCAGATGGAACTTCCTGTGTTTCAGCTCCCAGATTCACTTGCTCTGTGGATGCCTCTGAAGTGCGAGGGGCCCTGCCTGGAAAATTCAGATTTGAAGGTTTGAAAGGGAGTGAGGTTCCTCTAAGTCAAAGATGTCGACCATCCTTCTTTCTATGCTCTTTATACAGATTTGAAATTGGAAGGTAATGTAATTTTTCCCTTGCTTAGGGTTTTGATTTAATATTCATTTACAGAAGCCATTTTTCTTTTCACAGTGGGATGGGCAGAGTATTAATGGTCTTTTCTACTCTGACCTATTATATTTTGCTGAAGTCTGCCAGAGGCTTCCAATCCCTAGAGACTTTTTTCTGGGACACCTCCAAATCTGTAAGCATATGGATACACTAATTAATGTAAAAGCTTTACTTACAAAAGCAGGGGTACTAAAAATCTGAACTGATATATTTTTTAATTTTTTTTTTTTTTTTTTAGATCTTTCAACAGTATGCAGTTACAGAGCTTCTATTTTATTAGACCCTGAGCTATTTGGCTCCATGTCAAGTAGAAGCAGAAAAAAAGGTAATTTTCAAAAAAATAACTTTTACTAAATAGGGTTTATTCCTTAGCTAAGGTGTATGAAAAAGTGTTGGAAGTTACCAATGTTGCAGACTCCTTAGAGCCTGAAGAAAAGTGAAAAATTCAGTTTTCAAGACGTGAGGAGCTGTCTCACTGTTGCAGCCGGGCCTGAAGATCTCTGCCCTGAGATCAGGCCTCATCCTCACCCAGCCTCCTTCAGCCTCACCCACTGCTCTTGGTCACGTCTCTGGTCCTCACTGATCCATTGCCAGAGGCAGTTCCTGCCCACCCTGAATCACCAAAGGCTCCCGTGACCAAGACCGAATTCCATCAGCAGCTACCGACAAAACCAGGCAGCTGGAGACTCTATACCTTCCACTCATCCCCTACATCTACAGCAAATTTTTCATCAACCCAGGCACTTGATTTGCTGTCACCTCTTTGCAGGAAGGAGATGTTTTAAATAGTCATTTCTTTTTCTACCCTCTCAAAATCAAACCTTCCTTGTCAGAAATGCTTCTCCACAGACCTTCTTTTTTTTTTTGTATTTTTGTGTGTGTGTGACTTTGGGACCAATTTTCACAGTTTTCTTCAATTTCATCAACTCTGCTTGATCAGCTGTGCTAGGTTTGAAGCAGGCAGCTGTTACCCAACACTGGGCTTTTTCTCATTTTTCAGAAGTTGTTAGAACATGATTTTAGCATAAATATTTATTGTGTTTATTGGTGACTTTAAAAGGATGCTCCCTGAATATGTCTACTATTTTTTATTTCCTGCTCTCATCTGGCACTTATCCAGCCAAGCCTTTCACACAGCAGAGCCCTGGGAATCAGTCCCTGTGACGAATCACTCTGCTAAAACTCCTTCTATACCATTAAATCAGGCTGATGATCCAGATTTCCTGCTTTGTGATTCTGTGCTTCAGGTGAAAATAGGTGAAGACAGTAAAGTTATCCTGGTCCTACAACAAAGGTGACGTGTCCCAGAGTTGAAGCCTGACAATGTGCTCTTCCCTGGAATCACAGAATCATAGAATGGTTTAGGTTAGAAGGAACCTCAAAAAATCATCCAGTTCCAACCCCCTGCCAAGGGCAGGGACACTTTCCACCATCCCAGGTGGCTCCAAGCCCTGTCCGACCTGGCCTTGAACACTTCCAGGGATGGGGCAGCCACAGCTTCTCTGGGCAGCCTGTGCCAGGGCCTCACCCCCCTTGGGAAGAAGTTTATCCTATTATCTAATCTGAATCTATACTCTTTCAATTGAAAGCCTTGTCCAATCACTGTCCTTGTAAAAAATATATCTTTTTTTTTTTTTAAGTAGAAAAATATTTTCAAAGTATAAATGAAAGTATAAAGAATGAATCTGAGAAATTAGGAGTTACAGGAGCACCAAATATAGATGCAGAGATGAAATTGCTCACATTTGTGTCTCTGAGTAGAAATTTGGAGGGTTTCTGATTTTTATCTTACAACCTATGTGTGTGTGTGCACAATACCTCGAGTGGCTGCTTTTAGTGTGGCAGTGCTCAGAGACACTTTGGTGTCTGTGTTTATTCTTCTTATGACTCAAATTGCAGAAGAATAAACAGCCTTGTTTGGGTTCAGTGATACTGGCACCCAGACAAATGGAATTACTGCTGTGAATAAAAGCAAACTCCTGCATGAAGGAGAAAATAAAATATGTATTTTTAAATAGACCAGAGGCTCTTGAAGCTCACATGAAAATAATCACTGAGCAGCAGTAGGCCAGGCAGCATATTGTGTAGAAATAAGAAATCAGTTGATTTCCAGTTTTAGGTCTTCCAAAAATGCCAGCCTGTATAGGAGTTTAAAAGAGGAATATGCATTTTCTCTAATTAACTTATTTTTCCTGCTGCCTACAGTTCTTATACTTTCAAAGCAGAGTATTTACTTGAACACCAAGTGTTTGTGTGTAAGAACTCCTTTACTGTTTTGCTTGTAGATTTGAAGGCACACTGTGAAGAGTGGTCGAGAGATCTTCAGTACTGACCTGGAATCATTATATGACATAAAATACTAATATTGTTCTAACTTAATTTTCTCAGGTTTCCCAAATTGTAACTTAAAGTGACAGGTTTGCACCTGTGAAAATCACAGGTGAGCATCATTTCTAGTGAGCATGCAGGCATTTCTCTGCTCCTGGGAAGGTCACAGGTTGTTTGCAAGGAGCCAGCAAGGTTTCCTCATGGGACCTGGTGAGGAGGAGAGGGAAATTAGTGACACAAAACACTGTCCTGAAAAGCCCATCAGTCTGTGGTGGGAGCTGCTACTCAAAAGCAGAAGAGCGCTGGAGCACTTGGAGCCTCTCACGGCTTCTCAGGCTGTGCAGGCCCATCTCCAGCTGGAAGTGCTCGAGGCTGGGTTGGATGGACCTTGGAGCAACCTGGTCTAGTGGACAGTGTCCCTGCCCATGGCAGGGAGATGGAACCAGATGATTTTCAAAGCTCCTCCCAACCCAAACCATTCTGTGGTTTCTGTTGCAGGGAAATATTGTGCCTATTCTTTTCTGTTTGCATTAACTTAAATAAAATTAGAGTTAAAAGTAGCTGGGATTTATTTTATATTAATTCTAAAATTAATCTCTGAACTGGTCAGTTTTATTATTTCTTTTATGATTTATCTTTAAATGTCATTGTGCAAGGCACATCACTGCTGGAACTGCTGAGGGGATTGTTTTCAAGAATTAAGAAAGAGGGGCAGGTGAAGGAATTAGGTATTAAAAGACGACTCCTGAAGAGGAGTGTACTAATTAAAAATCTCAGGAATTATTTCAGCTGAAGTGGTTTTCTTTCCAGAGACACAAGCATTCTCTTGAGAGAACTGATGATGAGCTCTTAAAAAGAAATACAGCTCATCTTGTTTTGTGATGTTTTTATTTGTTATTTGGTCCCTTTCCAAGCAATTTTCAGAAGCTTTTATATTTTATAGGGCAAAGCTATAATTGAAATGGGCAGAATGATAAGAAATGGTAAAAAGACTAGACGGGAGTTACTTTATGATTTTGATATACACATGAGATACAAAGAGCAAATACTCCCCGTTTCTGAGCAGGCTATGTTCTTCCAAAGAACATGCCATCCTCTTTATCCAGGAATTTGTGCTCACAAATAGACTAAAACAACACCAAATCGATGGCATTTCCAGCTTTTTGCCCTTTGAACAACTGAATTTCCTTGTTTCACTTTATGTACTTGAGGAAATGAATGGCCAAAAAAAAGGCCAGAGAAGGAAAAGAGTGATCCACAGTGGACAGAAACATCAGGAGCAGGTTCCCTTCATACCCACCACACAGGTACTCAAGCCTCCTGTACTGAAAGAGCACATTCAGGCACTGAGGAATGACTACAAGAGGGAGCATATTATGGTCTGTGTAGATGGCATTTCATACCTCTCCCATTCCCACTCTGGTCCCCCAGTAAGCACTCTGGGGCAACATGGGCCTTCCTAAGACTACCCTAAGGTGGAAAACTTTCTGCATCAACAAAGAAAACTGTAATTGGCTACATCAGGACGTCTTCCAAAAATCATATTAATAGTGTTCTGCATTCCAGGAGAGAAGGTCCTTACCCAGGGAAGGGAAAGTCTTCTTAAGAAACTGAGCCTGAATGTGAGAAATTTTTCAAGAAGAACATCCTTAATGCACAAAAGACCAAACAGCTTGATCTGGAGAATGAAGGAAAGGAGAAGAAGGGAAAATATTTTCCTTTGCTCTCATCGTATTTCATCTACTTGTAGGGCCAGTCACTGCATTATGGCCTCTTTGATCATCTGCCTTGGTAGTTTCCAACTGGTAAAGGGTTAAAATAAATCTGATGTAGAAAGACTTGATGCTGAAAAATTAATTAAGGCTTTGTCTTATCTGTGGCTGCTGAATCTGGTGGCTGCTGGTGAGGTTTAACAAACTTTTTATTTAATATGGAACCACTGTAGGTGAAAAAATATGTTTTTTCCTTTCACACTCATCAGAGGGGATAGCATGAAAAATCTATCATCTGACATACTTTTGTGGAAGCCTGAGACCAGTTGATTGACAGGACCGGGCACTGGAAATAGAAATTACATCCTGAAAATGAGGTTTTTGCCTGGCTCCACATATCACTGAGGCAGGTATTCAGTGAATTAAACAAACCAATCCTCGAATTTGGGCACAGGGACCAAGAGGAAATAGAACAGAAAAACCTGTGAGCAGTGTATGCAGAACGACAAATTACTTTGAAAACAAATGGGTAAAATCCATTGCAGCTCTTTCCAGCTGAACTCTGCAGATCTCCTTAGAGTGAGAATTGATATACAGACAACATATTCCAGCCAGATCAAACGGGATAAAACCAGATCCAACCAGTTCAACCCAGATCCAACTGCATCGAACCAAACAAAAGCAGTTCAAAACAGTACAAATCAGATCTAAATGGATCAAACTGCTCTGGGCCCTGAAATCTCCTCTTCAACATGAAAACAAAGAGTGTTGCTGATAACCAAATGAACTGGAAATTATATTCCGGCGAAATGCTAAAATAAGTTAGTGGCAAGGCACTTAGCTCCCTACTCTCCAAAGAAATCCCATTCTCCGGCCATCTTTTATTTATGATCCAGATGTTGAATTGAGGAAACATGCTTACAGGTTCTCCTTAGGTATTCATCCATTTTAAATAAAAAGATGACCTTTCAGCAACTGCAATCAAAGTGTCCTGGGTGCCCTGGCACTGCTGGGCTGACCCTGTGCTGGCAGTGCTGGGCGAGGGTGCTCAGGGTGCAGCGCAGTGGGGGCCCCGAGCCCCTCACAGAGCTCTGGGGGTCCCTTGGTCACAACGACAACAACAATTAGCCACAATAAAAATATTTCTCCATTGTACCAACAATGAAGAAGAGGAGAGTTTGGAGAAAAACACAATAAAGCAGGATTGCAAATATACTCATTTTTTTATGACTAAGTGGGGTAACGGGGGAAAAAAGCCACTATTTTCCTAAGCGATAAGGATAGAGAAGGGACTTTAAAACTCCCTGCAACAGGGAATAGGAACTCAAGGTCTCATGCTGGTTCTGAGTCTCTGCTTGACACAGTGGGCACTCACAGGGGATTCTAGTGTTCCACAGAAAAGTTACTATTTCAGGAGAAAAGAAGAGAAAATTTTTAAAAATGAGGCATTACATAACCCTATTTTCAGATTAACTTACAGCCTCTTAAGAGGGTGAAAATACTAGTTGGTGAGAAAGATCAGTGATGAGCAATGTTAGCCATAGATGGTTGTTCATGGATGCACACATACAGAGCAACTCCTCATTTTTCAAATAAAAAGATACCAATGTTATTTATTCTACTTCTGAAAAACTGCAGTGGGATATAATAACTAGTAGAAAACTAGTGGGAAAAATAAAAGCAGATTTTACTTATTTTTAATTATGTAACAATTTTTTTGTTTACTTGCTTTGCTGAAGGACCACCATACAACCTATACAGGCAATAGGGGGGTTTTGTGTGCAGGGATAGGTATGCTTTAATTCTTTTCTTGCTTTCTGTGTTAGAATTAATCTCAAACTTGCTTTACCATATGTATGGTCAGTTTTTTTTCTCTTCTCTAAGGTTTTTCCTTTGCTTTACTGAGAATTTTAGAAGCTATTAATGAATGGCTAAAACATGTCCAGGACAAGTGTTTGTCACTAGAGGTGAACTACTGCATACCCTGGTCCTTAAACATGAAAAAACAGGTGTCAAATGATGCAAACCTGACTGTCTTAGGGTTGTTTTGAATCTTGAAAAATTCTTCCACATTCTTTGTCAGGAGTGGCTAAACTGATAGAAAAGGTTGCTGCTGGAAAGCTGCAAATATATGTTCTTCAGCTACAGTTATTGGAGTTGCTGTATGGTCTGTCTGAGACAGGGTGATTCAGGCTGGGACTTTCTGGCAGGTACTGTGAGATGCTGACACCAGCAGTGGGAAATGCCAGCAGGTGCTCACTTTGGCAGATCTTTAATCTGAGAACTGCGATTTAGTATTTGAGTGGCAGATTTAAGTGACTGAATGAGACTCAGGCTGTGGCTCTACTGACACTGATACACTGTGAGCTCATCAATTCAGTCAGGATAAAATATATGTTACAATTCTGCCAGTGAAATACTGCTCTGATCATCTCCATTATTTACCTGAATTAGAGAATCAAACAGAGACCCTTCATGCTCGTGAATTAAGTTTATGTGACTCACTTTTCACTGCCTTCCATTCATGTTATTCCTCTTTCATGCTGTTCTCCTTGACCACCTACTTTCCATTCTCTCTGGAGATTTTGGGCAGTTTTCCCTTTATGTTCCCCCCTTTGCTCAGCCCACAGGCCTTATCCATTGCATGATGCGGACTGTACTTCATTAACAATTATTCCACACAATGTCCTCCTTTCCAGCCTCTTCCCACATAGAAAATGACTATTAATCAGTCTGTCTGTCATACTCATTATTCATAAACAGACACATGCCACAGCACTGAAAACAGACTATCTGTCTTACTTAAGAGCATCCTAGATCTTAAATAAAAGAGACATAACACTGCAAAACACTCAGGGCTTTGACAAGCACGGGAAAGAGTGGAAAAATGGCTCATCACAAGAGCTAGGGATTTTCCATTCAGAAGCCTCACCCCAAGGCTGGCAGTCAAAAACAAGCAATGGTCAGAAGGGAGAAGAAAAATAATCCTATTTATTTCTTTTTAAATCATCTCATGTTCCAATATTCAAACCCATTCCATTTTCAAATTTACTTTCCATGCTGTCAGCTGTCTCAAAGCACAGTTAAGACAAAACCCCTCAGATTATTGTGCAATATGTGATAAAGTGGGAGTGGAAAGCAGAGAAACACACAAACAGAGGATGCAGCTATTGTACCCATTGAAAATTAAAAGGAAATGAAGGCTGCTTGGAAGCTTTGTACCAATAGCTTGTTTACTCCATCTTTCATTTGTTTCTCAATCTCATTTTACTCTATCTCCATTCATGTAAATTAGTCTATAACTTATGTAGACAAAACTTCTATGCTCATTATATAAAAGATATGCTCAAGAACTGTTAATGCTTGAGTTCTACAGAAGAAACTGGAAAAGAGTTATTTTTTCAGAAATGGACTTCCACAATCAGAAAAGGATAATTTCTTAAGGAGAACTTCAAATTAAAGGCTTTCAGTATCAGTTTTTGGAAGCTGAATTTGGTTAATTTCATTTTAACAAAGAGGCTGCCCTGAGTTTTGCAGTGTTTCTCACCAAGGAAAAAGACCCCTAGCCTTTGGGGCAAGCTCTCCTATCTTCAGATTTCAAGTAGGCATGTGTTTGAACCATAAAACCGATTCTGAATAAATGATCCTAAAATGAAAATCTGAATCCCCCGCCTCTGGAAGGTATGGAGCAATCGACAACCTTGGTGAAGGAAGCCTGGATGAGCTTTGATCTTCCAAGCTCTCCAGGTGGTGGAGATGGGGCTTAAGGATTTATCCATCCCTGTTCCTTGCCGTCTGGTTCTCCCTGGAGCCACCGAGTGAGGAGCTGCTGTGTTGTGTAACAAACACCCTGCATGGTACAGGAGATTGTGCTCTCCCAGGTAATGAGTGATCTGACTGGCAAATATTTGCTTTTGTGGGTTCTGGGAGGACTTGGCCTCTGTCTGAAGGATAATAAGAGAATTGAAGGGCAATATGTGTGGTTTCAAGTACAGAGTTGTTTGATCTCATGTTGTTTATCACTAAATGTGAATGAAGACTAAGTCCCAGTAACTGAATTAACTTCCCTGTTTCAAATACATTTATTTTACTTAGAAGACATAGGATATGTGTGGATTCTTATTTTGCTAGAGTGATGGATGAAAAGAGGAAAATCTTACAGTAAAGTGGATTAGTCTGAAGTTCCAATCTTTGCATATGTGCAGACATTAATTGAATAACTGGAACAAAATTATGTCTAACACAGTGAGTTGCGTGATCTTTTTAGTGAGGGAAAAAAAAGTGCTTGCTAATGATAATGCTGAATAATCAATGCTGAAAATCGGAAAAACCTTATGACCAAATTAATCCACTTTATTGCCTGTCTGTATTTGCTCAGCCGTTGTAAAATACTTCATTAAGAATCCAGCTTGACTGAAGTAACAACAAAGAAAGGCAAGATACTGATAGAAGATTCCAAAGGATTTAATATTATATGATTTTCAGCTTTTGGTTATAAACTGTGACTTCAGGTGAAGTACCCCACTTTATATATTTAAAGAACCCTTACTTTTGCAGTGACCTTGCCACTCATCTTGTAAATTCATCTGGAAAAAAAAATATCATTCATTCATTTGAACTCCATGTGTCACCATGCTGCTAGACAACCTGATAATTAGATTAATTTGTGCTGGTTGTTGTTTAATTATTATGCCTCACAAGTGCTTAATGTTTTCAAATAAGGAAATATCCATTGCCATCCTTGAGCAATTTGATAACTCAATGAGTTTTCAGAAATTATATTTGTAATGAGCCATTTCTTCTAAAACAATCGGCTGTTTTCATCTCAATTCCCTTGTTCCTGGTCAATTTTCATTTGGATTTTCTCTGCCTAAATCCATGCTACTGTTGCTATATTGCCTTCTTGCATAAAAACTTCTCCAGTGATTACAAAAAAATCTCTGGGTCTAATGTAAGTTTCATCCATAGTGTGAGTGTGGTAGCACATTTTTTAAAAAAGCTTTGAAAAATGAAAGTGAATTTTATTTTCCCTGAAAATATGGTATTTGGCCTTCTGTTATTTGGCTCAACTGTTCTTTGTGTTAAAAAACACACAATTATACAAGTTGTTTTGATGGGTAAAGTTAGGGATTCTTTCCTCTTCATTGTTCTCCACGCTTTTCTGTTGAAATAAACTAATACAACATCTAACTTCCAATAATCTCTCCAAAAGAAACTTGCTGGAATACATTTTCCAGGTATTAATCTATATTTCTAGCCTTATTCTGCTACAAGACTGTATATATCCATGAGATTAAAGACTTTTCTCTTTTCCTTGTAGATATAACTCTTATAGGTCCTTCTGCATCTAAAAATTGAAAGCCAAAAAAAAAAAGTTTTCAGGACTAAATTCAGTCAATTCTCTCAGTCTGAGTTTTTGATAGTGGCTTGTTTCTACAACCATGGCTCTACAGCGAGTCCCAGAACTCAATTGAACACTCATTTCTTATGCCACTTCAATCAGTTCCAAAGTCAAAAAACTGTGCTAGAAACACCTCTGATCTGCAGGGACAAGAAAAGGGAGACTCGATTAGATGGATTGGGAGAGGATTTTCCAGGGTTTTAACCAGGCTGGTGGCAGCCAGACTATTGTTTGACATAGCATTAACTATAGCTTCAAATAAAATTAAGAAACATATAGTTAGTTCATCCAGTTTAGGGCCTAATAACAGGAGGGAGTAAAGAAAGTGTAAATAGGAGTGTTCCTCTGCATGAAACTGAGGAATTACCTCAATTTCATGCTGAAAGTACATTTTCTCAGTAATCCTTGCACACAGATTACAAAGCACTGAATACACTATATGTATATATTTCATATTTGAAGAGAAGCAAGTAGGCTTAGGTGAAAATGTTGAATTATTTCTTTGAAATATTTTCCAAACTGCCTTTGGATCTGTACCTTAACTGCTTTCCATGGAGTGTATTGATGGGGAAGTGAGAGCAGCAATCCCTGAGAGCTGCTGGAGCAGTAAGGAACATTCATTCTCCTTGTGCCATTGCAGAGCAAATCTGATTAGCACAGAGAGCTGAAAATGAGTTGTGAGCTGAGAGAATTTGATTGAAATGTCAAAGTACTCAGAGCCCTGTGGAGTTCCCACAGAAGAGACTTCTGCAGCAGAGGATTGTTTTGACAAAGGAGTCCTGCTGTGTGAAATTTGCAGCTACACCTTGTGATGAGTAACCACATAGTGGATTGAGCAAAATTCCTGTCACTACTTGGATCATGAGACATTAGCAGGGAATATTGCTCTAAATCCAAAGTGTTCTTCCTAAATCCAAGTGTGTTCTTAAAATCAGTATATTTATGTTCAAGGATTAGTCTCTTTTGCGAGCTTTGAAGTCCATTCGGGGGAATGAGAGCCACATTTCTGAAATTAAAATAAGAAAATCCAATGCAGAATGAAGTAGCACATACAGCAGAAGCCACAGGCATTATATGCATCAGAAAGAAAAATAAACTGAGCTGAGGTCTCTCTGGGACCTGTGGTGCAGCTAATAAAACTAAAGATCTGGTAATATACCATGTCTGCTTTCTGAGAGGGCAACGAACACAGCTGGCACCCTGAATTTGCTGCAGTGACCGTGAAGGATGCAATCAGTTGGGAGTTTGATCTTCTAACTGAATCTACGCTTGGCAGTGAATTTTAAAAAAGGAATTTTCTTAGTTTCTTTTGAAATAAAAAATGGAAGCAATCTTGACACTGATCAAACAAGAAATGCTAACATGCATATGTATTTTCTTGCATGGTGGCTGGTTGAGGTTTGGAGACAGGAAATAGTTTGTTATATCTGCACTGTGAAGTTGGAATTACACTTAGCATTCATCTTCTCTTTGATTTACAAAAAATGATGAACTCAGTACTTCACAGAGAGCAAAGTAAATTAATGCATTCAATTTTTTACTTGTTTGTAGCTTTTCCCCCTCTGTTTATTGAGGCACCAGCTATAGCAGGCAGCTCTGCTTCCACCAAGAACACGCAGCAAGGTCTCTATTTGAAGCTGTGTGTTTTCTGTTCAGAGAGAAAATATCTTCCCTGAGGAAAGGAAGCAGCCTTTGGGGTCTGAAAAATAGGGCACACATCATATTGCAGGTCAGGTGTTTTGGGGATGCGAGGAGGAGCTGAAGGCTACAGGTTCTTGCCAGTCCTTCGTGTGTCCCTGGCCAGGCATCAGGGAGAGAAGCAAGATAAAGCTGTTGGTAGCTTCTCTCCAGCAGTGTCCCTCTGACCTTTCTGATGGACCTGGGCTCTCAGAAGGTGCTGCTGAAGGAGGGCTCTGTGTGTCTGACCATGGCATGAAGGGAGGTATGAAAGGAACACGTTTCTCTATTTTCCTCTGGCTGGCAGAGAGAGAGCCGAGGCCCTAAAATGCTTACAAAAACCGTGCAGGGCTTTACAATGACCAAAGACAGGCTGAACTTGTAGTTTTCTCTCCACTTGTTTCTCTGGTCAGGTCCTCAATATCACTCCAACTCTGGGAAAATCCATTATTTCCCTGACTGCTCAAGCTGCAAGCTCTCACCATAACAAATTTCTCTTAACTTCACACTTTGGCTACAAGTGTTCTGGAGGAATGAACTATTATTTTTGTATGGTTTCAATGTGGCACTCAAGGAAAACCTGATAACAAGCTAATATCCAACTTGCTGAAGGAAAGGCTCCATCACTGGAATGAAAATGTGAATTACTGATACAAAGCCCGAGTGTAGATTTTCAACTTTTCTCTTGCTGGTACATGGATGGAAAAGCCTTTTCTACTGCAAACGCTATTGGTTTTGTGTCAGGAACTTGGAGTCCACCTTTTCCTTGAGTAAAATGGGGAAAACGACAATTATTCTTCTTTTGTATATAGAAACATGTATTGTCCAGAGCAGAGATCCCAGCACACGGTTCCCCATCTTCAAACCCTACCCAAATTAATTTTGCCTAAAGCAGTGTTGTTGTGTGGCAAGGGATCTGGGTTTTAGTAATGTTTGAATGCTTGAACTGGAAAACAATTGGTGAATCTTATATTTCAGGATCTCTTTGTTTTTATTATCTCTGTTCTGCCTGCCTTTAAATGCTTCTAATAAACCACAGAAAATATTTGGCCATCCCTTTCTTTCTGAAATCACATCTTGTTGCAGTCAGTTTTCTCCAGGGTTTGGTCTTAGCTTGGCTATGAGATATGCCTCAGTTTGGATGCTTTTCTGAAGTCATCAAAACATAGTGGATCAGCCAAAATTTGCTTGAGAACTCTTGAAAACAGGCTGTCTCATGAGCTTTCTAATGTTTTTGGCTTCCAATCAGACTGGAAATGCTATGGAAACAACACTTATGACAGTCCAACTCCCAGCTGCTCCCAGAACTCATCAATTGGGAAGTAAGGAAAAATCACAAATTAATTGAAAACAAACTGTTCAAAACTCAGCAAAGATTCAAGCACAGTTTTAGGTAAATTCCAGTAGTTTCACATTCAGTCAGATGTGGTTTACCTACATCTTTTTATTTTAGGAAGTGGTGACCACATGGAGTTCTACTCAGGTTTGGATTTTCAAAGGTGTTCAGTCCTGGCCTAAACCTATTTTCTTTAAAGCTAGTGGGTAGAGTTTGAATTTCAGTGGGAGTTGAATATTTTGAAAATCCTACTCTGACTGCATTTTTGATCAAAGGCACTTCCACCTCATGTTCCTAAAGCAATGTGCACGGGTGGTAATCAAGTTTCACTGCACTGCCTGTGAGATGGGCACATTAGTGAGATATGCTCTGCAGAAATCCAGTACCTCTGGCTACTTAAACCCTTTTGCCTCCTATTGGCATCAAAGACAGAGGAAATCAAGGCACTGATAATCCATCAAACCTCTTGAAAATCTTCGAGTTGAGCTAAAATTCATCAAGCTGTAGGTTTCTTTCTCAGAACTTGAGAACGTGTAATCAGGACACATATAAATCTAGATTGTGGAAGTTTTAAAGGATCTGGGTGTTCAAGTAAAAGCAAAGTGATGAGCAATCTCTTTGATAAGTATTATGAGACACATTCAATCAATATGGAAGTTGCTCAGTTCTCCACAACAGCTTTCTCCTTCCCACATGCTTTGCATGGATGTTGGTAGGATGGAGCTGGCACAAACATAACGCACATTCGCACCTAGCTGAGAAATTTTTAATCTCTTCAGTCATGAGGATGGAGGGATTTAAAAAGGAACACCGTCTTTACAAAACAAAACCAAAACCAAACAAAAAGCCACAAGCAAAACAAAAACAAACAACAAAAACACCCCACCAAGGAATACTCCAGCTGTGGGGCAGCAATTAATTAGAAGCAGGGCAGTGCTCGGTGTAGGATCTTCCAGGTGCCTCCAGCAGTGGAGGGGGTGTGAGGTCACTCATCTCCCCTGGCTGCAGAAGCATTGCTCTGGTTTGCAACAGCTGTGAACCTATTAGACTAAAGAATGCTTTTTCTTTCATGGAGAATGAGATTATTATGGTTTTTTACTGGAGGTTATTTTGGTAGAATACTGGGAAGCAGGCACTGGTGTAAAGCAAATGCTTTTTGTTGTGTTATTGCAGCAGCGTTTGGGAAGGATCTGGGTGCTGGAAATGAGAACCCTGAGTGGATTTGGTGGACGCCACACACAGAATTCCCACAGCTCTGCTGCCCCAGGATAACTGGTTTGCCTGGCTGACCCTTGGAGCGGGAATCCCGGGTCAGCCCAGGGTGCTACTGCTGGCAGCTCCAAATCTCGCGCTTTGCTGAGCTGCAGAGTGAGCCGAGCAAAAGTTCGCTGTGCCCACCTGAACATGCAGCTCTGCTGGCTCAGGGTGTCAGGTTAAATGGTTTGTAGCAATAACAGAAGAGCTTTACCACCTGATTGAGGTTTAAAAGATTTAACAGATTAAATGTAACATAAACATGGCTTGAAAGGAAACCCAAGCAGCTGAGGCAAAAAATGTTACATAATAATAAATGGTCTCTGACTTACCTAAAGCATTTAAGTTTTCTGAAAGATAAATCAAACTGGGGCTGGACAGACTTTGCCTCTCTGCTTTCCCACAATTTCACTCTGAGATTTGTATAATATTTCCCTGCTCCGAGGATGAGTGGATTGGCTTCATTCAGAATTTAGGTACCTTAATGGAAGCCTTTGCTGTACGGTGAATTTACATCTTTTTGTCTTGTTGCTTGTATTGCCTGTGTGCATGATGTGTAAGGCCTTACTTTCAGGTAGGGTAAGCTACAGAAATGAAAATTGCATTCCAAATATAATTTTGAGGACATAATTTTAACAGTGGGGTTTTTTCCTTTCTTTGGGCTCATGTTTTCCAGAAAAATTCTATTTCCAGGCAAAATGTGAATTCATTTTCTAAACTGAACGAAAAAGTATGTAAACTTCAGTGGGAGAGGTCATGACAGCTCGTGAAACTACACAACTCTCAGCTTGCATTTTTTTCTTCTTTCATTTTTCTTTTTAACCAGATAGATACCATGTGGAGGGAGAAAGAAGAAAAATGAAGCATCCATGGTATGCAGGTACAGGTCATTAATTGATGGTGTGATGTTATCCTGAATTTTGGAACTAATCTTCTCCTAGACCAGTAGATTTCAGTCTTCAAAAATAAAATATGCTGTACCAGGAAAAATTCTGCTTGACAATGTTGCAGCATCATCTATCTTTCAGATTTGTGCACATATGCTGCTGGAGAAGTAAAAAATTCTTCGAATGCAACAGCTGTCAATAATTCAGGAATTGAAATAAACATAGAAATGAATTTTAATTGAAACAATTCTGAGGTGTCCAAGCTGTATAATGATATGCTTTGTATGCTAGAAGTTTAGGCTGACCTTTGTGCCATTCCAAATCTGAGAACTGCTGAAAAATTATGATCACTGCTTTATGCTTTTTTAAACAATAATTTGAGCTGGTACTGCTGAAGTGCATAACAATTTTGTGATCTCATTCCAATCCACCCCACTTCCTGAACAACCTGTCTGGGGACAAATGAGACTGAACTCTGTGACTGTTTATCTGCTGAACCCCGAGGCTATGAAATGCTGATTTATGGCCAACACGCTGAGCACCTCGAGGGACCAAGCCCTTGATCCCAGGAATATCTACAGCACAGAATTGCAAACATGCTCAACTGTGGCTTTTTTTGGTTTGTTGCCTTTTTTTTTTTCAGACAAACTTTGGTATTCACAAAATGTCTAGTTTGGAAGATTCTTCAGTACTTTCAAGCTCTCTTCTGCAGTTTTTTGGGAAGGTGATTAATTATAGCAAGTGGAAAGGGCATGAAGATTTATTCAGGCACAGTTTTAAGAAGTGCAAATGTCAAAAAAAGAAGTTGAAGAAATTAAATGCAGAACAATCTGAAAGAGAGCAGCCATGGTGACAAGTTTAGAGTAAGATATAAAGCTATTTGAATTCAGCAAACACCATCCTGTGTGGTGATACCTCCTGAAATCTGGTGTGGATCCATAAGCTGCTTTCTCTGTAACTGTGGTGCAGAGGAAATCTGTAATGCAGAATATACTGAGGGAAAAGTCTTGGCTCAGTTTGCATGATGGCTGATGAGACGGAATTTAATTTTAATTTTATTAATTAATTTTAATCAGTTCTTGAAGTTAAGTATTTGGGAGAGTCACACCAAAACGAATGGACAGAAATAAAAAGCCACAGAGCCATATTTGAAATCTCACATTTCAGGCTGCTATCAACACAAGCATGAGGTTGTTCAGCCTTGCTGAACAACTTTTAAGAAGAATGTTAATTTGAGGAAGATATAAGAGAGACTGGGATCAAGCTCTTTGCTGTTGAGTCTTAACCACAACTTTCATTTAATTGGTACACACAAGACACAGGCCATGTTGTCTTCAAAAAAATGGTACACGGCAAAAAATCACGCTGTTTAGTTCTGTAATTTTTTTATTTAAATAGAAGGATTTTTTTGATTTAGAACATATTTAGCTATTTTACAGACAGATTGTCTGGTTAATTGTTGGCAAACTCAGTGTGTGGTGGGTGGGTGGGTATTTCTGAAAAGAGAAATCTTGTCTTAAACATTAAATTCCAAAGCAGTTTTTACAGGAGGAAGGCAAATAGTCCATAAGGAGATTAATTCACTGCCTCAGTAATCAGGCTCAGCTGAGCTGTGGATATAGGGAAGTTGAACTAATAATGTATTTCTTAATGACAAAGTCCTTATCAACAATGTTGTGCAGTGTCATGTTGTGCATTTTGGAGCCCCTGTTTTGGTGGACTTTCCTTAGTGTGAGCCAGCCTAGCACGTCCCTAACTCCTTCCTCTGATCCAGACCAAAAGCTTCCCCTCTCACAAGGCTGCTCTTGCTGCATCTTCCATCTCATATTAATTGTAAAGTGCTTCTTTAAAATTATTTCAAAGTCCTCCTAACTAACCCTACTTGTAATGTTTACTCCCGAGCTCGGCATGGCTGTGTACTGCAAAGAGAAATGGCTGGATGCCTTCTGGGGAAGAAACAGCTTGATCCTTAAGAAGAAAATCCAGCTAGTTGTGCCTCTTGTTTAATATTCCCACCAATTTCACAGCTGTACAGCATGACAATTCGGATAGCAAGCAGGAAGTGGGCTTTTTCCAGCATCAATTTAACATGGAAAATTTCCTCTGTGTAATTTTTGCACCATTTTTGTGTTCCTCAGATTTCCAAGAATCTTCTCTTTTTGTTATTAAGTCTTTAGACTTTATATCTTGGAGAACATTAGGGAGAGTCCTGACAAAACCCTTTAAAAGCTAGTTGAAAATAGGATTTCAGGCTGAAAACAGAAAAAAAATTTAAAATACACTGATAGATGTAGTTTGGAATTATTTTTTTCATGAACAAAGTGTCTTTGATGCCTTTATAAAACTGCTGAGAAAGTACAAGTTAAGCTCAAGTGACAAGAAGTATCTTTCAATCTTTTCAACATTCTCGTTGCAGTAATGCTTGAGTTAGACAGGGAGCAGCAAATCCACAAGTCCCTCTGCAGTTGCAGGATAGGAAGAATCTCAAAAAGTCATCCTATCTTGTGTTCAGGATGGTGGTAAAAGATCAAATTACCAGATTCCAATTAACTATAATGGATTTCATTAAGTGTCGCACTGTCCTCTCGTTGTGTTGATGGTTGGGTGTTGAGCAGTATTTTTAAATGAAGTTCTTGTCTTTGTGTCATGACATGTATTGGATACATCATTGAATTTGTGGTGGGTTTATCTGTATTTAAATTTATTGGGAAGGAGGTTTGTGTCCAGCAAATTAAGGAGGAAAAATAGTTAGAGGAATGGAGGAAAGGAAGAGGCCCTGCAGCAAAGAGAAACAAAATCACACGTGTTTGAAAGAGCTGTAACTAATTAGTGTGCTCCTGTTTTTGTTCCTCTAGGTTTGCAAAGGACTTGCTATCTATCTCCTGGCAGGTGGATGTGTGTTTTCTGGAAGAAATTGCTACCCAGGGTTGGTAAATATATCTATTGATTTATTTCTGCAAATTATTTTAATGCTGAGGGTCCCACTGCAGTTTGGAATAGGTCATGCCATTGTATCTAGTTGGAGGCACCACTCCTCAGAGTTCCACTGCTTCTGAATTTCTAGTCCTAAAATGAGCAGAAAAAGCCCTAGGAAACTAACAGAACAAACTATTCTTTTATAAGATTAAAAGTAAAGAGCAAGAGTTGAGACCAGAGGGATGTTTAAGATGGCTAATACAATTTATAACTTGTTCACTCTGCTTTGCTTCTTGTTAATTTGGTTTAAGATGTTTCCGGATCCTGTCACTGAGATTTAGCATTCAGGTTCCCCTTTCAGACAAAAAGGAATTTTCCACTGCTGGAGCAGTGGGAGAGCAGATGGCTGAGCTCTGGGAAAGGCACTGACTCCTCGGTGCAGCAAGGGAGGAGTAGCGTGAGGCACTGTCCCCAGAGCCAGAGTCCCACTGGGGTGACACACACTGGAGTTCTGCTTCACTAACGCTTAACAAATAGTTTCAATCACATTAGTAATACCACTAAGATGAAGGTAAGTATAGTTTTTTAGTGCTAATCTTGTAAAATATCTGATTCTGGGGCTCAGTACACAATCTCAGAAGTGAAGTGCCCTTCTGAAAGTACCTCCTGGTCTTTTGCTTTGATAGAAAGCCCTTCATTAATTTTCCCCTCAAATAATGCATAAAATGAGCTACATGAGGATGGTGTAATTTCACTCTACTTTAGCACTCATGTTCCCTTGACTATCCCAAGCCCTGCAGTACAGAGTGGCAATGGCAGTGGATAAGGTTTTAAGTCTTTTAGAGCTGACAAGACAGACAGAGACTTATTACTGGATGGGTTTTTTCCCTCTTGGCATCAGTTTGTGTCCCTGACAAAAGTGATGGGACTTCTTGGCTGTGCTGTGTCCTTCTGCTTCTCATCCTTCTCCACCTTATACTTTCCCTTCCAGGGCTAGCCAGATGTGTCAGTTCAGGTGCCAAATGGAAAAGTGGGTGCAAGAGGAAAGTAAAAGCGGAAAAACTGCTTGAGTTTGATAGACAACAATAACTTCTTGACAATCTACTTTTTTTGGAATTGGGAAATCTGGTTACATTGAAATTACTTTTTACATTAAAATACACACCTCCAATACCACGATCATCAGAATTCTCCTCAGAAGGTATGAGTGCTTCTCACTTCACACATCGAATTTATTGGATCGTTCTTTCCAAAAGCCGATATTGAAAGTGTTTCTCTGGGCGTGAATTGAACTTTCTGAGTGTAAGTGTAGTGCACAAGAGCCTGGTAATCCCTTCTCCTTTTTCCTAATGAAACTGCAGCATTTATTTTTTTTCTTTTCCCATCCTTTGGGTTTTTTTAATACAACAGCACATGGTAGAACTGCAAATTCTGGCCTTTAGGGCTCTGCTGAAGGCCCTGGCTATGCAGTTCAGTATTCCTGCTTCATATTGTGTAATGAACTGTACTTCTGAGAGAACAAATACACATTTCAAACATAAAAATTCATAGAAAATGTTTATGTTTCTTTTATTATAAATGAAACCATTCTCTTTGTATTTGCAATTTTTATCTTAACACAGGAACAATAACTTCAAAAAGCAACAAAAAAAATCTCTTTACTGCATAATAAAGGAAATATAAAGTTAAGGATGAAACAAAAGCTCTCTTGGCCAATCTCACACCAGAACAAATTCTAGAGCTGAAAGAATGTGAGTGAATTAAAACTTATATTACAATTTCCCCTCAGGCTTTGCCCACATGATTAAAACCAAAACAGTCCTCTCAAGAAATGTTTTTTTCTAATAACTGGCAATCTACTAACTCTGAAGTAAGAGATTACTGTTGGTATTAGAAATAACAGTTTGGCTTCTTATTGCAAACTTACGCTTTTTTATGTTAGTTAAATAGTCATTTAGTAGCATTTGAAGCATCTATTTTTAGTTTTACTTGATGTACCCAATAAAACTCAGCTTTGTTCTGAAGACTATGATTATGCAGAAAAATTGTGCTGTTTCCGTCAGCTTTCACATAGCCCCTCTGAGATTAGGCCACATCGCCAAACCTCTTGTTTGCCTGTGCTTAAGGGATTGAATTTATTTCGTCAGTTGAACAATGATCAGTTTAATTTTGTAACTAAATTTTTTCAAATGCATTATTTATGGTCATTACCTCATGAAAATCAGTGGGATTTCATTAAAATAAGCTGAATAGATGAATATTCCAGTGTTTGAAATGCTCTGCAAGACTTAGTTTGACCTGCAATGAAAGCAAAAAAAAAGAGCTGATATTTTCAGGGTTTTCTGCAGTTCCCAGGGAAGCAGAGAGGAATCATTGGGATTTGTTGTTTGCACACCATAAATCTGAAGTAAAAGTCATGTCTTTGTAGAAAAGACTTTGGATTATAACACAGTGGTTTAATAATACTGTACATACAACATTTACATGTATATTTATTTTTTGGAAAGGCTTTCATAATTTACCCATATAGTAAAGCAGAGCGTTCAGCTGCATCAAAAGATAAGGCAATATAGACGATCTGAGTGATAATCAAAGATGAGGATCAGCAGTTTATATCTTCAGCAGCAATCCATGGGGAGGTACAGAAACCATCTGCATCCTCACCATGTAATACAACTCTACACATCAGTTATTTACTTCAAGCTCTTCTTTGATCCTGTGTGTGGTATTAGCATTGATCAGAAACCCCAGCTCAGCTCAGCAAGTATTGGATCTCTCACTTTCTTCAAAATCAGTCTGGAAATCTTCCCAGGGATACATCTGCTCCTTTAATTTGCCACAGAGATGAAGAATTTGTGAAGAAAATTAAAGCTGGAATAAACATTAGGCATCCAAAATCTTCATGCTGTTGTAGTAGAAAATGTGTGTAAAGCAAGCGGAAAAAGCTTCAACAGATGTTTTGCTTTTAACCCTAAACTGTAACAGATCCCATGCAAAGGGGACCAGTCCTTATGGCAGAAATAATCCCTTGTTTTAATGATTTGTTTGTGATAGAATTGTTCTTGCATGAGTGCTACTGGAACATTGTCAGTTACATTAAGTGGGAAAGTATTTACCTATCCAAAGGAAGGTTTCCTCACTTCACTGTTTTCATATATTCCTTTCTATTCTACATTGCATATATCCAGTGGCCAGTTTTCTGGACTTTTAGAGGCTCTGCTACTTAGTATAGCCAGGGATCCTCAGCAGCAGCCCCAAAAAGTGTAGTACAAAAAAAAATTGGGTATGGTCCAATATCGAAGCAATATTTTACTTGCCTGGGACTTTCTAAAATTTCTTTCCCACTGCTCCCTTTGTCCTGAGACCTTCTGAATTTTCTTTTTCAAACCATAACATACCTTTATTTAGAAAGAGTTCTGTTTAGGTTCCTCCAATCTGACCTCTGTAGGTCCAGTCTGTGTTCTTCTGAGGAGAAGTTAATCATGCAGTCATACAATAGCTTGGGTTGGAAGTGACCTTCCAAGGTCATCCAGACCAATCCTGCAAAGAGCAGGGACATCTCCAACCTGATCAGGTTGCTCAGATCCATGTCCAGCCTGACCTTGATTGTTTCCAGGGATGGGCACCCACCACGTCTCCAAGTGCCAGTGTTTTACTACCCTTACTGTAAAAAATGTCTTCCTTCTATTTAATATAAATTGATATAAGTTTAAAACCATTACCCCTTCCCTCCCGAGCTCTAGCAGCACAGTGCAAGAGAGAATTAAATGAGCTCTGCTTTTACTCCTGCTTCAGAGCTTGCTCTCCTGCTCCTGCTGCTGCCACCTGTCTTGTTTTTCCAAAGTACCTGGTGGCACTGCCAGCTGGGGTGACCCGGTGGCAGGGAGCACATCTGTGACAGTGACAATAAGTCATAATCAGCTAACTTGAACATTAAATCTGGCTGTGGTCTGGACTGAAAACTTTCCATAAGAAGCAGGAGAAATGATCCAGTGGGAGCCTGCACAGAGTGTTTTAGGCTTTCTGCCAAGGTGTCATTTGAACCTGTGCTGCTCTCCTCCTCTGGAGTGACTTGCTCCAGGCTGTGGAGGGAGTTTGCAATCAAACTGAGGCCAGAAATTTATATGCCTTGAGGTCTTGTTGCTTCACTCTGACAAAGTCTTTTCCCACTGGCACACAGGAGACCACTTTGGCTGAAATTCTGTCTGTCCCCACTGAGGACATGTTCTGTTTCCCTCTTCTTACTTTTAGTTCTGTCTCAAAGTCCTCACCACATTTCTCATTTCCGTTCCCTGGAATGGCCGTGTTGCTGCTCACCTGTAAATCACCAGCCTGCAGAAATCATTTCCTCTGGTTCTCCTTTCAGCTTATCAGCTGCAATGTACTTGCTTTGAGTACATGAAATATAGACTTCAGATAGCATTTTGGGTAGTTTGGGGTTTTTTGAGGAGAAGGTTTTTTTGGTGGTTAATGGCATGGACCCAGGATTATTGCAAATAAAGCCTGCAACCTCGTTGCTTATGACTTGCCTGTGGCTGCACCCAGTACTGAGTGAATGTTTTTTCACTTTTTTTTCTGTGACATCACATACAAGATATTCACAACAGATCAGGGTGAGAGTTAAGATGCTTTCCTGAATTTAAAAGGGAGGAAAAAAAAGTTGCTTATATAAGTTTTGTTTGTTTATTTGTTTTCCTTTCAACCCAAGAAGAGGAGCCTTAAAATCAGTTTACTCAAAATGATCATGATGCTGAGATGTAAGTCCCCAGACTGGTCTGGAGTGAAAGTCCTGGGAAAGTGACAGTTTGTAAATGCAGCTGCTGTTGTCAAATTTAATGAAATCTTGAAGGGAAATTAGTGAAAACCTGCCTTTTCTCTCTTTTTTTTTTTTAAATGCAAACCAGATTTTCTCATAGTATTAGGCAGTTGTTTGAAATAGGAAGATTGAATCCCTCTTTCATTACTCAGACTCTGTGTGTGGTGAAAGGAAACTGCACTGCAAGTCAAGTGAGTGGCACAACTAGCTACAAAGCTATAATAAAACTCAAGCAAATTGGGGAGGTCTATGCTTTTTGCACCTCAGTGACCCCAAGAACCAGTTCAGGTTGAACCTTTCTAGTGCTTTTTGACAGAAGAGATCCATTATAGCTGAACTTCCTGAGAAAATTTTAGAGCTACATTTAGGTGAATCAGGAAAAAAAAAAAACATTTATCTGTAACAGATTTTGGGAGTGGACTAAATATTTCTTGGAAGTCATCTATACTTGGGGCACCAGTACTCCACATATACCAGAGTCTGATTCTGCATTTTTAGGAATTTATCTAAAAATGATACCTTTTCTGCTCTTCATCCTGAGCCAGTGCTTTTTCTGGGAGCAGCTCTCGCAGCTGTACCCGCAGCTGGAGCTCTGAATGAAAAGCAGATCAAACATGTCCTCTTTCTTGTTCCTGCAGCAAAGAGGGAGGATGCACAGAAATGCTTTTATCCAAATTGTCAAGTTCAGAGATCTTTCTTTTTATTATTTTCTTGACTTGAAGTGTTACTTCCATTTTCACTTTTCTGCTTGACTGAAAAGATGACTGGTGTGAAGGTGAGCAATGGTGGAACAAGGTCTGACATCCTGGAAAAAGAACTGCTTCTTTGCCCACGCTGCTGAAGAGAAAACTTTCAAACACAATATTATTATAGGAAAACAGAGGTATGAATGCCAGAAAATATTTACATTGGTCTCTTAAATCTTGGATGTTGCCAATGGTTTGATAATGTTATGCTAGTGAATAAATGCTTTATTTGACAGGCATTTTTTCACTAAAATGTACTATGTTTAAGTCTGGTTCTTGTGGGGTGCATTGCAGATTTCACAGAAAGTAAATAAGAAAAGAGTAAAGGCTGGCTCTGAACAAAACTTTCTTGCTGTAGAGCTTGGTTAAAGTCAGAGTACCACAAATAAATTACTGACAATGAAGTTTCTTGAAAAAAAAAAGCATGTGAAATATACGGGTGCAGAAAAATCACACAGATTTTTCTTTTATATAACAACTATAAATCTAAAACCACCCTGCAAAGCTCCCTGTGCTTATTCTGGTTTTATATGTACACAGGGGACACCATGTTCTTGCACTGAAAAACAGAATACAGGGGTAAATGATTTTTCTAGGGAACCACATATCCTACAGATGGGCAGGGAAGATGTGTCCTCGCCTGGTTTACAGCCAGCTGGCTTCACTTTTGGGGCTCTCTTTTATTTAATTCATATTTTCTTTGGTGCAATCCTGGTTCTCATCTGTAATTATTATGATCTTTTCTCCAGGCTGTGGTTGGTTCCTGATTTATGTCTAATGTCCTGCAATATCTGGAGAGTACAGAAGATCTTCAGACTACATCTCTTTCCATTTTAAAGATTTTAAAGGTTTCAGTTTCATTTTATGCCTGTGGATTGTTACACAGGAAACAACCACTGGAGAATCCTTAGAAATAACATGAATCTTACTCACTGTCCTTCACTTCAGAACTGCACTTTTCCAGACATCCTTTCCATATTTTCCTTCCCTGTCCTGCTCTGTTTTATAGTTATTTAAATCCAGGTGCTCACCTTTCACTGGTTCGTAAATTTCTCTTTTACTTTAATGACGTCATCTGAGAGTGGATAAACCAGAGGGATAATGAGTCTCTGTCACAGAAATGAAAGTCATAAGGAAGAGCCAGCTTGATGCTAACTTGCTTTCTGGAGCCTGTGGGAATACCTAAGAATAGAGGAAATGCATGGGTTTGGTTCAGTCCGAGCATTCAAAGCCCGCCTTGCACCAGGCTGCTAAAAGCCAGTCTGAGTTTGTGTGACTTGTGCCCCACGTGGCCACGGGGCTCTGCGGCCTGGGGAGCTCTGGGAGGGAGATTGTCTGGGTTTAAGGGCTCTCAGCTTCTTCTCTTCGCATTTCCCTACTTGGCAAGGGAAGGGCTTTGCCTCTGGAGACCTTCTGCCCCTCCACTGCTGCAGCTCATCCCCTTCCTATAAAAGGGCCAAGCCAACGCAGGAAAACAGCAGAAGGCTGCAAACTCCCCTAATCCCTGGCTCTGTGAGCGGGGTCTAGGCAATAAACCAAAATTTCACTCATGCTGCCTGGGTAATTCATGGGTGGATTATGATCTGCTTCTGGAAAATCCATGCCATGGACATGTTTAGTCTTTTCTCATTTAAATCTAAAATGTGTCATGAGATGGTAAGGAAAACATCTTTCTACTCTTTAGTTCCCTTACTTGCCTTTAGTTTCTTTAGTCTCTCCCTCTTACCTCATTAGGCTCAGCACCTCTATCATGAAAGATTATTTACCGCTATGTTCCTACCATTTCAAAAACAATGTATGGGCACACCAAGTTGGAAAAATACTACAGAAAGAAAGCAGGATAGCCTCAATTAAACAAATTAATGTTTGTCTAGTCAGTGTGATTAACTTTTGTCCCTGCAACACCCTGAAATGGTAGCACTAACAAATATTGCAAGGCATTTTAAAATTAAATTAAATGCTACTTTGATTACATTAAAGATAATGCATTTTAAGTCTAGTCCTTCAGAACTGTTGCTCTCCAGTGACAGCACTGATCAATTTGCCTTGACTTCCCCTGCAGAAGTAATCTTTGAGTATCTTTGAGTTATCATCTGATCAAGGGGCATTTGCAGGGGCTGTTTGAGCAGTCTGAGTCATCATCTTAATGTAAAGGTCCTGAGGGAAAGGAAAATGAGAGTGAATGTGCTTATGCACGGGGTAATAAATTGATCTGAGTATGTGGATAATTACATACAGGTAGGAAAAAGCAAAAGGTTTAGAGAAAAAAACCTGCTCTTAACAGCCTTGATAAAGAGCTGTTCGAGTAGTTATTTTTCAAACAAAACCAAATCACGACTACCAATTATTGCTACCTGCAGGTGTTTGCAGGGGAAAAACAGTTCCTGGATTACACATTTAGGATAAAGAAGTCTGGTGCCCTTATTTCTTCCACAAGAAGAAGGTGTGCACCGGGTATGTTCTTAGCAGGGAAATGAAGGCTGTAAGGAAAGGATATCTTCTGGATGAACTAATATATAGCATTAAAAAAGTTGACATAAATATACACATATATTTACTAATACATGTAAACCTGTTTCTACTTAGAAGGATTTTTGGCATTTCTAAAATAAATCATGGAGAGCATATTTCAAAATTATTTATAAAACTTGAAATCTTGATACTCTGTCTCGGACTTGTCTTCTTTTGTTCCCTGAAGATGCCAGGGGCACATGGTTATTTTTAAGGTGTTCAACTCAACTTGAGAGTTGCTTTTTCTTTTAAGCAAGCAAAGTGTTGTGACATTTTCCAATGAAAAAAGTGCCATGATTAAGAACTTATAAGTCAAAGAGCAATTTCCTGGATAATGGGATGTTTGAAAATGTATGCTGCAGTGGCTTCAAATATTGTGGTCATGCAGAGCAAGAGCTGGGTTGCTGCAGTTCTCTTGTTTTTTGCTTAGACATTGGTCTTGTTGAAAATTGAATTACATAGATGTAACATTCTCATTCTAACAGCAAGTACAGATAACACACGTGGATAAACGTATTTGTGGGTGGGTGTATTAGTGTTCACACACACACGCCCTGCCTTCTTCGAAGAATACTAATAAATCCATGTTGTTTATGTAATTCCAGTGCTAGCTGCAGGGACAGGAATTTGCTGTCTCCAAACAAACCACGTACCCCACATCCTCCATCCCCTGGCATGGGATCACAGCCCTGCAATTTGAAGCAGCTAATGCCTCCCCTGATAAATGACCCAACATAGGAATTAAAATCTCCTGACAGCCCTTTCAGAAGGAAAATAATCTGGTCATCCCAATTCCTGACATGAAAGAAAACTATGAAATGTGAGCATAACTCTGCTGCAAAAAAAAATTAAAAACATTTTGGGGAAAAGTAAGGCAGGTTGATATGGCAAGAGCTGAAATATTATTTCAAAGCACAAAGGACTTCCCAGCAATCAAGCATATTGAACAGAACACCCGAAAGGAATTTAAGATGCAAAATAAAAGCCTTTAACCACGCTTTATAGCTTCATTTGAATTTGGAGACTGTATTAGGGATGAAGTTTGGTTTTAACACTGTAACTTGACAGATTCCAAGGATTTGAAGCCTAAAGCTTGAAGTTCTCATATATCTTTCTATTAAGCTCTTTGACAACTTTCAGAAAACCAGGCAGTTGAATCTGCAGCTATTTGTGATACCTGTTAGTAGCTAATAAAGCTGTCCTACTTCCTCAGCGGTATGTAAAAATGTAAATTGTCTTGAGACTTTGTCCATTTACTGACGTATATTTCCCTTTTGCATTTTTACTAAATGAGTATCATCTCCTGGAGAGAGGGGAAAAGTCCTGTAAAATCCTACACTGCTCTATATATCCAGATTTGCTTTCTGGATGCAATTCTACCTAATTACTACTGCTTTCTAACGTGGTTCAGTACAATGCCCAAGAGTCCCAAGACTAGAAAAAAATTGCATATTGTGAACAAGCAAAATTTGCTCATTAAGTTTAGTTTCCTCACACTATGAGGTATTTAAACAAATAACAAGCTTTAAACAGCTGAATAATTCTCTTGAAATCCTGATGCCTTGATAAATACTTAAGAAAAGCTTTTCATTGAAAGAGAAAACCAAGAGTTTTTTAAAACTATGCATTTTTCTTTATGTATATGTTATGGCTCATTAATTCATCTCCTGACTTGCCGACTACTGCACAGATGACATTTTGAGTATCAGATGCTGCCTTATGACATGAAATTGCAAATTCTCCCCCAGACACGTTGCTGTGGTGTGGGAAGGCTGAAAGAGCTGGGACTGAAGAGGAATTGCAGAAATTACTCAGCCTCCTTGAACATCGCAGTGTGGCATTGGAGGGATCATGATGGAGAGGGGTGTATTAAATAGTCCTGCAGGGAAAATAGCTTTAAATAAGTTACAACATCTCACATATTTCTTTGGCCTCTTCCACACAGGACATGATTTCACTATTGCCACCTGGACATAAGAAACAGAGAGATTGCTCCCACAGTAATTCACTGAATTTTAATTTTAATACTGAAATTTTCTGGTTACTCATGGGATTTTCCTGATGGGATTGAGTCATGTAGTTCCTGTTAAATTTTGAAGTCCCCAAAGCCAGACTTTCAAAATCACAGGCTTGATGCTGTAACGTCAATAATGATTTCACTCAATTGGGTACATCAGTTCCCCATAGACCATGTATTTGTATTGCCTGGAAAAGTCAAACCAGGTTTACTTTCCTCTATGGGCTGAATTCTGGGAGACAGATTTGTCTCACAAAATATGACAGGACACATTGGAAAAGTCTGAATATGGGAAACATTTAACAGAATAAACTGGACAGGCTGCTGGGTTTTGGTCTGGGGCTTGCATTCCCTATTCCTAAAGCAATTCCGACACGTAAATCAGGAAGCAATTGCGTGCTATTAAGATGACAACACATTTTCAATGTCTACTTCTAGGATTTTTTCCCCTGTATTTTAGGCACACAAGTCTCAGGTGATCAGTTATTCATTCCTCTGTGCACAGGGATCCTCCTCTAGCAGGATTCATGAAGGGAAGACTTTTGACATAGCCAAGATGAGCAGCAACCAAAACACCTGTTCCAGTAGCTCAGTCTGGTCACTCCAGTACTTTTCCCTCCTTGCTTCACGAGGAGGTTGATGCTGTTTAGAGAAACTCTAAATATTTCATTGTGTTTGTACTCTGGGGAGAGGTGGATTTTGTTTACCATCAGCTTTTACTATAAAAGACTAGCACATGCTTCCAAAATTGTAGCATATTTTTCTTGGATAAACTAGACTGAGGGTCTTCTTCAGGAAAAAATGTGCAGCTCAACTTCCAAAGAATAAAAATTGAAAGTACTTCCTTGAAGTGCATTCTTAAAAAAAAAAAATCTGGTTAAATTCAGAAAAAAAGGAGAATTAATATAAATAAAGCTGTACTTATCTCCTTGTAGAGGGGGAGGTATTTTTAGTGTTCATGATCTATTTCAATAAGAGTGGCAAAATTCAGATTAACATTCCAGTTATATTCATATATTCATGCAGCTCAAGGCAGTTTGGGTAGATGCTGTTTCCAGGTGGTTTGTGACTTCTGTTAGAGGGTTTAACACCAGTGAAGTGATGTGCTTTATTACCTTCTCATACCTGAATTATCCCCATTGGTCTCGCTGGATTTGTTCACAAGTGTCGTGGAACAAAAAAGGGTAATATTCCTGGCAATGCACACCCAACTTTGGGCACGCAAAAAACCTAGAGCTGATTGGGGAAAATTAATAAAAATTTTAAATATCAAGCATTTTCCTTTTTAACACAGTTCTGCTGAACACTGAAAACGCACTTTCAATCTGTATTTATAGATTGAATTCAAATAGTAAAAATCTCACAGATTATGGACAATATTATTGCATTTATGCAGCACCATGAATTTTTGGGTTGGATGCCTTATGATGCAAAGCACTTAATTCTTTTTTATTCATGAAATTAATCTATACAAGCAGTGCCTAAACTTGCTCTCATAGAAACTGGAGGAATATTCTCCTTGCCTTCAGTGCAGGAGAGGGCAAGCAATTGCAATGTTCTGCATCTGGGGAGCATAGAAATTTCTGGAAAACCTTTTATTTCTCTGTACAATGGGGTTAATGAGGACCAGAAAGACTATATTCAAACTTAAATGAAAAACCAGTGGAGAAATATCAATTCAGTTGTCTAACAAGTGGGTAGTATTTTTTGTGAAGGATCGGTAAGCAGAATAAATGGAATAAGAGCTGAATAAATAAGGTTTGTATAGAAAAGAACTCCATGAGGGTATCATACAGAATTGAAGATGTGCTCTGCCAAGCAGCTCTGTGGGGAAATAAATGTATACAAAAGGAAGCCAATGAAAGGTTGACTGAATACAAAATAATGTCTATTTTGTGTCATAAAAGACTAAAAAAAGCATCCCTCCCTGTCTGTATTTCACATAAATCTATTATCTGAAATCTTAAGTGTATTACAACTGGAGATATCAACTCACCGGGGCTGGGACAGCACAAGCCCCACTTGGGAGAAGCTGCTGTCAGTGTTTCCTACCACAAAATGCTACATAATTCCAGAGAAAATATTTGTTTAAAAGCTAGACCTGTCCATTGTTGGTCAGTCTGTCTGGGCTGTGAATATGGCTTGTCTCCTTCCAGGGCTCAGGATATATTTTTCAGCCTTTTAGGGCTTGGAGACTTTAAATGGAACTTAAACAAAAAACTCAAGAAGGTGATCCAGTAAGAGCCCAAACGAGTTTCACTACGTCATTTCTTTGCTGCCTGAAGTGAAATAGGGAAAAAGTTGCTTTCCAGCACTGTGGAACTACAATAGCTTCATATATTCTCTCAACAGAAAGTCATCTATTCTCTCATCCTGCAATTAATCTTGCAAAAGAGCAAACAATGACATAGAATTAATCAACCACTGTGACAAAAAAATTGTGATGGAAAGATGAACCCAGCTAAAATTAATTTTTTGAGCGACAGCTTGAAGCTCAAACAAGTGGAAAACATGGTGCAAATTGTACCTAGCTTCAAGAAAGGGATTTTAATGAGAAATGCAATGGCACAGCAATACTAATCAGTTATAAAAACATAATCCACCTTGGACTGCTGAGTGAATATCCTCCCCGTTCCTGCATTTTTCCTCTCCTGTGCAACACACTGGAGGGAACAAAAATTGCACTGCATCTACCACCCAGGCTGAGGGGAAGTGCTGGTGCATTTGAGAGAGCAGCTGAGTGGATTTGTGCTCATGCCAATGACTGAGGCAGTGTCCTTTGGCAAACGCTGCACAAAAATATTGCTATTACTGAACATAGAAGGTGATTGAACTTTCCATGCCTGCTCTGTTCCTTACTAGAAATAAGATAAATAGAAAATATCCCGTGAGGTAATTTGTACCTGTCACACACTGACAGCTGCCAGGTAAGGACAGAAACGATGGGATCCCGATGCAGGCATCGTTCTGCAGCTGCACAGGACAACCATCAGGGAAGGTCCAGGAATGTGTTCAGACTCTTAAGCCTTGATTCCTGCCTGTAGTACAGCAGACACCATCACATTTTATATTTAGAGTGTCCAGCTTTTTATGTTTCTCTTCTTTGGGGTTTTTTTGTTTTTTAGAGCTGAGTCTTCTACCTTCCTTATTGAACCTTCAGAGAAAATCAGGTAAGCTTTGCCCCGAAAATGCACGCTTTTCTGCATTGCCAGGGCTGATGGAAGTCGAGGAGGAGCCTGGTTACTCCTCCCATGTGTTCCTGGCTCAAGGGAAATTAATTCTCCCCTAGTTTAATTGAACTTCACCTTAGTTAACAAAGGGGTGTGTAAAACCCAGCTACTTCTCAGGTTCTCATTAACTATTATTTAGCTGTGCTAGTATTTTCTAAATAACTAAAAAGTTGCTGATTTTACAGCAATGAAATATTATCCTTACTTCTCTTTGCAGGTGTTTTCAAAATATCACTGTGGCCTTTTTTTCTTACAGATTTTAGGAGCCTGACTGACATGTACAAGGATGCAGGTTTTATTCAAGGTAACTTCCTAAATTTTCCATTTTAGAGTTAAAAAGATTGGTTCACTTACAGTTCCTTTGTTCCTTCATTTTTCTTACAAGTGAAAGTATAAAGCTACTAAATATTTCTGTAGTTGCAGTGATGATAATAACTCAGCTTCTCTTGGTTTTCAAATACCAATTTCAGGATTTATTTTTAAACAAAACCAAGCTCACAGATTCCCTAGCAGTAAGCTGTTTTCTTTATTTAAGTTTTGTTGTTAGATTTATTCATTGAAAGAATACTTGAGAAAAAGTACTATGAAATACAATAATTTTAAAACTATAGGAATTACGCAGTATTTTACTGTGGTAAAATATGATTGCTTGGCTTAAAGAAGGCTTGTTGTATGTGTGTCTCAAATGGAAGGTGTATCTTCAGTTGATTAATGGTCATTATTTCTCTATGATTCCTTAGAAGGGCAAACAATGTACTAAAAATTTACCTTTATATGGAGGTGAAGATGCCCCAGATGTGCATGAGATACAGATTAACAGTGAATATACTGAGTCTTAGTCTCCTTTTTTGCTTTCCTCTTCCAAGTCCTTTCTAAAAATGATGTCAATTTAGTAGACAACAAAAAAACAGTGACATGTTGAGTGACAGGGCTGGCTCCCATGCAACCCCCTGCTTGTGTTAGTGAGATTTTACTCACTTCTAAAGAGGCACCGTTGGGTACCACTAGAACAGGCTCACAATAAACTCTGGGCTTCTACAGCTTATTCCCTTCACTTCTCAACATTCCGTTGCTTCCATTGCACCTTTGAAGCCTTTTTGAGTGATGTTTCATACATACAATTAAGTGACAAAATCTATCCCTTCCCCACCTAAGGTGAGATGAGCCGTTGTGAAATAATTTCCAACTAATGTGGAAACTAATGTGTCACCGTTGTGCTATATGCAGCTTTGGATTCTTAAATCCAGATATTTGGGAGAAAATGAGATACAGTTAATCAATTTCCTCCCCTCTTCCCTTCCAAATGTTAGTTTTCTTATTTTAATAAAAGTCACTGTAATCATACAGAAAAAAAATGATTGTCAAAACAACACATATATTATGGCTGTGGAGCATGTCATAGTGTATAATTTGCTTTCTTTATCTTAGAGCTATTATTTTTTTCCTTCAAGTCTCTTATATTCAAGGCTAGATGATTTCAATTACTTCAGATCTGCTGTAGGTCATGTTTTCTGCTCCTACAGTCATCCGCCCTTTGCATTTTAATTTTAAAGAACTGAGAAAGATTAAACAATTTTCAAACAACTGCAACTTTAACTCCTGGTTAAAACTGGGTAAAATGGAAGGATTATTTCTTTCTTTGCTAAGGAAAAAAGTTCCTATGTTTGTTGATTATTTCTGCAAACAGCCCTCAGATTTATATTTCATGTTTACGTTGAAGCTATAGTTTTTGAGACCTGTCTAGAAATCATCAATAATCATACAGGAGTATATGTGTAGTGTCTGGGCTCACCGCTCAGGACAGGCACTGGAAGTGTATCCAGTCCTTCTGAGCACTTTGAGGGCTGCCAGCTGGCTCAGGAGTTACCAGCACCTTCTAGACAACCATGACAGGGTCAGCGCCCTTGGCAGAACATAACCGGAGGAAAGGATGGTCAGAACAAGGTGACCAACAGAGTTTGTAGGAAAAAGTCAGCCAGTGTTGATTGTCCAATGCACAAACTACAGGACAACATGCAGCTGCAGATTCCTGTCACTCCAGCAGTGTCGGTATTTTGGAAGGAAGGAGAGAAAGAAGGACAGGGAGATCCCAAAGGAGCCTGAGAAACATCTGCTGCTCCTGTCCCCTGTGACCCTGGCATATGGACCCCCCTGAGAACTGGACTTTCTGGTCTGCTTTTCAGCACATATTTGAGACCTCTGGGGGTCTCCTTGCTCCAGTGTGCTGCAGACACCCAGCTGTTCTTGTCTTTTGCAACAGATGTGCTCTCCAGATGCTCCTGAGACTCAGAAGTACATGTGGAGCAGTGTCCAGCTTTGCTCAGCTCCAGTGGAAGAGGGTGTTGATAAAAAGAAAAATATGCTCCAGGAGTTTGACCTGGTGCTGGTTTCAACTCACTGTTCTGCTGTCACTGGAGTGCTCTGGAAGGTTCTGCACTGCCAAAGGAGAGACTTTTCTCTGCAGTGTCCTTAAGGTCCTAAACACATCCTATACGCTGATCACCACTAAGCTGGGCTAGTGCTAGTTGGAGGTCTCAGAACTGACAGCTAGTTATATAGCTAGTTATAGGTTGGTGGGACTGTGATTGAGCACCACATAATTCTTCAGTCTTTGTTGATTTCCTCCCAAAAGTATTTTTGAGGGAAATTTTCTAGGGATTAATTATAGCTAGAACTATAAAAAGGTAATTTTATCTCCTAAAATGAAGATATTCTTTGGCAAGACTTTTGAAATTTGTTGTGAAGCCATCCAAACACTTATTTATTTGTAAAAAACCAAACATACCTTGAATGGAGCCAGTGCAAGGGTCAGCTCCTCAGGCCCTTTATCCAGTGTGCAATTCTGAGTATGCTGCTGCTGCACTGCACCCAAACTGTTCTTGGAGAGACTTTTCCAGAGCTCCTTGTCCAGCCTGTTGGTATTAACACCTCCTGGCCATATCTTACTTCTTTAGTATATTTTTTCACCTATTTTCCATCTCTTTTCCTCAGTATTCCTCCACCCACCATACTCTGGTAGGGTATGAATGTAGAATATGAATGTTTAGAGGATAGGAACAACCGAGTAGAGAAAGAACAATAATAATTAATGGGGGACTTTGAGTGACATTTTCTGCCTCTTCTCTGATCAATATCTTCATAGTTGGTGAACAATGCTGTAGAATAATTAAAAAACAACTAGCATATGTCCTTTCTCTCAAGGCAAGGAACTTAATCATGCATCATTTTTCTACATCTGTCATGGGATTGTAGGTGCTGACACCTTTGAGTTGTTAGATATTTTGCTCTATAATTTGTTGAGTATGAAAGGATCCCTTGGCAAAAAATAATATGGATCTAAAACATTGTTTTTGGACTTTTACCCACAAATTCTTATATACATATTCCTGAATGAATAAGGCAGAATCTAAGAAATAATAAATGCTAATCCCAAGCATATCTTTATTTTTGTTGTCCTTTTCTCGTTCCTCTAACTTTTTTTCTTATAAGAACAACTAAACTTGATTGTATTAGCCATAATAGATGAAAGAAAAGAGAGTGAAAACCACCAAACAACCCACGTAACTCGCACACCATAACTTGGAATGTCTGCACTCCAAACAGACAGAGGATGAGTGAAGCAAGGAGCTGCCTGATTTTTTTTTCTTTTTAGGATGCAGTTTGCTATGAGATGACCTACATTCCCGCTGTGTCTAAATGCAGCAATAGTTAAAACAAAAAAACAAACAAAGAAAACACGGTTCTAGCCCAGAAAGAGTTTAGTGGAGTAATTCTGATTTATGATTGCTACTTTAGTTTTCATTGTTGTAAGTCCCCAGCAGCCAATATGACCAATCCTTCTACCGGACCATTTTTCTTGTCAATCATCTGCTAAGAGTTTCAGACTCCAATTTTAAACAGCGGGTCTTTTGTTATCAGAAATCAGCTTTATCTTGAAAACAGTTACCTCTTAAATTACCATCATGGGAGGGATGGACTGGAGAAGGTTTATTTTCCAACTTTTCTCCAAGAGCTTGCCTTTTATGCACAAAGCCTATGGAAGAAAAGGCATCATTAACACAGCATCAAAGAATCCAAAGAAAGGATAACCTTTTCTCAAAGCAGGGCTGACTATTTAATGAACAATTCATTTAATTTTTAGCCACCTTCTCCTTTCAAATGAAAAGCAATAGAAATAAATGTCAGAGAAACCAATCATGGTAAAATCTCTGTGCAATAGGCAGACTCTAATAGAAAGAGATGATGGTACAAAGGACTGAAAAAAGCAGCTCCTCTTTCTTTTTCCCTCTTTTGTTGTGAATACAAAGATAAGTGCTTGCAATCAGATGATTTTAATGAACAATCCAGTTGTTTGGTCTGGATGGTATATTTCCAGATGCAATCTGTGGAAGTTGTTTGAATATGAACTGGTTCCTTCCTATATGTTCGCTCACCTGGCAGGAGCTGTCAGGGCAGGTCTATTGCAGTGGATGTGCCTTCTCCAGAGAGGGCAAGCAAAGGTGTGGGAGAAAGCCCTTGCACAAAAAATGGTTTTCAGTGCTTTTTCCCCACACCCACACTGGGCAAGGGTTCAGTTTTATAACGTTGTGCAGGATCTGTCTGGTTTAAGTGAGAAATTCCATCTGCCCTGAACAGAATGCCTGTGGTGACTATAAAATCCCCAAGCTCTGGGGCTAAAAATTCTGCTGTGTGCAATCAAACTCATACACAAATATGAAGGCATAATGTGATCTTCTTTGTTGCACTTATTAGCCTGTTTTGGGAATGTCTGTGTGGGAGGCCTGATGTAGAAGTGGGAGACAGAGAGAAAATCACTGGTAGGAGTAATTGAGCATCATGTTACCAAGAGATTCAACTGGTGAGTACACAGAAAATCTTCAATATTCAGTGAAACTATCTGGTAGCAAGATGCTTGGAGAAGTCATATAAGGAGTGTTTTACCAAACACATAACAGGTCTCTTTAAATTCCAGGCAAGTTTTGAGCAAGTCAGATTTGTGGACAGCATTTGCTGCCAGTCATGGGCCTCTTTCCCCACGGATGTTGTTACCACAATCTTTCTGATGACGTATTTAAAAAATCAGGCCTCAAGCTGTGCTTTTCCCCAGGAGTGGCTGCCTTTCTCTTCTTTCCATCTCTTCAAAATCCAAACAAGTATTTGCAAAACCTGAACATTACATTTATGTAATCAAGTCAATGTTTTCTCAAAAGCAAGGTACAAAAAGTAGCTCTCTTTGAAGAGAAGCTGAGAGGACTCCAGTGTGTGAAGAACACCTATATTGCTAACAATAATTACAATGTTCCTTTTCTCTCACTAATGGTTCTATTACTTGTATTATTACTTCTTTTCTTATAAAATGAATTATGTCCCTGGAGTTTTGTGAGGAGATTTATATCTACTATCTAGGCCTGGGGAGGACAAGAAAAATTCATATTCACTTAAAACATCTCATAGTGAAGTATGGAAACAATAACTAGTTGGAAAATTAAAGTGATTTCCATGGTTAGTATTTTGTGTATAGTTTTGACTGTGGCTACTAAGGGCTTATGTTAGAATCTAAATTTATAGCTTTATAGCTTTAAACTAAATGGAAAAGATTAAATATAAGTATTAGAGGTCTCCTGGACGATTGTGCAGGCGTGCTTAGTTCTCACCTACTGAAAAAGATGTATTTTCAACACTTGATTTCAATAATTTAGTACTGAGTGGGCCTTTATCTGCTGGACCTCCATGAAGAGCACAAAGAGCACTCTAAATTCCATAAAGTGAGGGTTTCTCACTCTCACAGGTGGCTGTATGGAGGGATTGCATTTGGAAAGAACTGGGATCTCACTGTGGCTTTGTACTACTTATAACTGCAATGTTTAGTTCTGCAGCCTGAACCTGATGCTGACCTCCCATGAGTTTACAGAGATGGAAAATCCTAGGATGGTTTAGGAAATGTCTCCCAGGAAACTGCTGCTAAAGAAAGCTCAGCTTTTTATTATTATTGATATTCTTTTGGGAATACATATTTATCTGCCCCTTTACAAACAGGGTGCTTGTTTGACTGTTTTTCTTCACCGTGAATCTTGAACGGAGCAAAGTACAGCAAATGTGGATTTTGGTTCTTTGCCTTTAGAGATACACCCTCAGATTTCTAGCTGGAAGGCTCTAGGGATTGATGTATGACATTTTCTTGAGATAGTAATCCAAAGTAATTAAAAACACAAGTCACGAATAAAAACATAACTTGAACAAAACCCAGAATTAAAATACATATTTTATCCCTTTCATCTAGCCTACTTATCAAAATGATAATGCTCTGTCTAACTTGAAATGTTAATTGCATGCTGCAGGTAAAGGCTCAAGGGAAACCGTGCACAGGAAAGTGCAGCTTTGCAGATTGTGCCTGATCTGCATTTCCCTGCTGTGAGCAGCACTGGGCTGACACGAGAGTTCCTGGTACAGGAGCAATCCTTGCCCCTCAGCTCTAAACTAGACCGTGTTCCTCCACCTTCCATTGAATCACAGAATGGTTTGGGTTGGAACAGACTGAAAGCTCATCCAGTTCCACCCCCCTGCCATGGGCAGGGACACTTTCTTCCAGACGAGGTTGCTCCAAGCCCTGTCCAGCCGGGCCATCTCTTCTTTTTTCAACCTAAACAAATGCATTATTCTTTCAGATGATAAAATAGATCCATATTTAATATAAATAGTTTTGTAATTTCTCTTGCATTTTTATTATCCCTGTTTCTGCAGTCCTCAGTTGAGCAAATCCTGTATTAAAGCTTCTTGGTACCTTTCCTAGTGAAACTAAATTCAAGTTATGTGCCCTATTATGAACTCACCCAGCTCTTCTGGGAGAAGAACACCTAAAATTCACAGCTGAACTGGTCTCTTGAACAGAAAAAGACAATACATGCTGAAAAATATAATATTCCAAGCATATGAGTGCTGGATATGATGGATGTTGACAGATAGATGAGAGTAAACAAGGTAATAGGAAGATATTTGTCAGTATGACAGGGGCTGATCTTCACATGCCCAAAGGCAGACTCCTATCAAGACCAAAAAACCTCAAATCTCCATGAGTGGTAAAAATGGGGGCGTTGAGAATAAACAGTGAGGTGATCTAGCAAAGTTTTAGGGAGCTCAGTAAGTCAGAAGGGTGGCAAGCAAGATGGTGATGTGCCTTTTGAAATCTGACCTGAAGATGGAGGGAGGGCTTGTGGGTGGTTTGGAGCTGTGCCAAGTGCTCTGTGCTGGAAGGGTGAGCTGGGCCACAAAGGACCGGGAGAGGCTGGAAACAGAGATGTCACACCAACAGGCTGTGCAAGGAAAATGACCTGTGCAGCAGAATTCAGAGTGAACAAAGGGGAAAAAAATCGTAATAAAGAGATGAAAACTTGAAAAAGAACTTTTTGCCTCGAGAAACCTAGGAAAAGCTCTATTTTCTGGAAGACTTTTAGTTTTGGAGTTAATGTGCATAAAAATCTCTGTGACCTAGAAGGGGAAATGAAGGTATTACCTGGGAAGTAGGACTGGATGACTGTTGTCTACAGTGAGAGAGGAGAAAATTTGGAAAAATTATGGAAATTTCTGGGTTAAGCTATACTGGGCTTGAAACAGTGGATAAAAGCCATCAAAGGAAGACTCCATACAGGTCATTATGATGTTTTAGAAAAATAGCAATTAGTTAAATAGCTAAATTTTCTCATTTTTGGTAAGTGGCTCAAATTTCTATCTACCAGCTCCTATTGCAAATGTACAGTGTGCTGCCTTGCTTGATAAACAAGAAAATACATTTACTGTTTTAAGTACCTAAAAATTATTTTAAATTTCTGTTATTATTAAAAGCTGAAATTTTTTTGTGGACATAAAAGGTAAACCTATGGATAACTTCTACTTTCTTGTTCTTTCATTCTCCTGTTCCGCTGCTCTCTCTTCTTCAATTCCATGGTTATCACTCTCCCTACACTTACCTATGTAGAATAATTCACAAAACTATTCAAACTGTATAGGATATTTAAGGCTACTGCCTACAAGCCCTCCCAATGACTTTTCTCTTTCTGTGTAAAACAACGTGTGTGCACCTGTCCCAAAACACCATCACCAGGCTTTGCAGCAAGGATCTCATTATATGAGAGAAGGGATGAGAAATGAATAGTAACTTATTCACCTATTTTTAAATTTTTTTTTTCTTTTGCACTATGAGCTCTTTGGCTCCAGTTTATGAAGAGATTCTGTGTTTACCTTAGTGAGGTCTACAAGGACAAATCTCTATAGTGAAGCAGCTCTTGCTGAGGACTCAAACCATGCATTTCAAATTGTTCAGCAGCTGAAAGCTTTGGTGTCCTTGAGAAGGACCAGCTCAGTCAGCTACAGAAAACTCTGCTCATGTGGGGATTATGTGTAAAGTATGACTTTTATTTCTATCTCTGCCAGAGTTGGATTGTGACTCGGGGAGTGTCTCTTTGTCTTGTTTTTCAAATGTCAAAAATACTTCAAGTAACATGTTGTACTAATAAAAGCATTAAAGAGAGATGTGTGTGACATTTTAAACATTCAGAAATGCATTATGGGTGGGGACTGCACAGTGGTGTGGTGTTCTCCCATGTGTGCTATGGAGCTGTTCTAACATCAGCAGTTTGGATGAGTCAGTCTTCCATTTGTCTCACAGGGACTGGAACCTTTTGTTTTGGATCTGGACACCATCATTCAGCAATGTTTATAGAGTGAGGTTTTCTATTTTAGCTCAGTTTCTATTTCCTTCCTGGCTATATTTAAAGAATATTTATTACTACAGTCCATTTCCCCAGAGTAAGTGGATGAATATAGCATTTTTAACATTCCATAAATTAGAAATTTTTTTCCTTATTACTTAGTGTAGCTGTTCCATTTATTACCTTTTGTTGGGGAGAAAAAAATGCTTTGTATCTTTCATTTGCAAGTAATTTACTGCAGGTGGTTTTGTTTTATTGTATTCAGTGTTAGCTTCCAACATGGCAATGGAAAGAATTAAAAATTTAAGGAGACACATTTTGGCATTGCATAAAAATACTGGGTTTTACTTGTCTCCTAATTTCAGTTTCAGCTCTTCTTGTTGCTGCTGTCTGACAACTAGAACAGAACTGTCAGAATTTCTTCTGTATGAGAGGTCATGGAAGGGGTAAACAAATGCTGATATTGTAAAGTTTGCCTAAAAAGGGTAATCATGCAGGCCTAATCTGAACAAAATACAAGCAGCGCCCTTGTAGCAGATCTCTGAGGTCATTTGAGACACCTTGGGAGAACTGAGAGATCCCCTGTGCCCTTTCTGCCTTTGATTGCCAGCACTAAGCAGGAGAACAGAAATACGACATAGGCCTGCGCTTTACATTGGGCCGGCTCATCTTGCACAGGGCCTGAGTCCGTCTGAAAATAACAGCAATAATGCTGATATTTTAACTTATTCAAAGATCTCAAAATATTTGCCTAAATGACCTTGGCTTCTGTCTTCCTGCTGGGGGTCCCAGCAGTGACAGAGGCAGGCACGGGCAGCTCTTGTCTTCCATGCCTCTCCCAGGGTTTCGATCCCACCTTGGCTCTTCCATTGAAACTGCTCCTTCTGTGCGCTTTGCAGGAGATTTTACTGAGCCAAATATTAAGGACAGATACTTGGAACAGAGTCTTCTGGATCACTGTGGTCTGGAGTCTCAAGTCCCAAATCATTGCTGCCACCTGCTCCCTCAACTCTCATGCAGTGATGGACTTTGAGCTAAAGTCCAAATAAAGCCTGACTTTTTTTAGAGGGGTCAATTACTGACTTGATTAGAGCTTGAACTTCATCTTTTTTTATGGAGCCAATGGATAGCTGACTGGGCCACACACGCTAAGAATTTTAAGCCTTTTTCTGTTTGAAAACAAAAGGTACAGGGATGCTTCACTTCCAGTTTGAGAACTTTGGGTTGCAAAGTCAAGCAACAAGTTTAGTAAATGCCATATGACAAAGCCATATTCTGTGCGAGCCCAGGGACCAGTGAAGGGTGTCACTGTCTCCTTTCATGTACAGGCTGAATAGTAATGAAGGCAGAAATTTTTGGAAAAGGAAAACAAAGCCTTGTCTCAGGATTCAGTCACTGGGAGCAGAGCCCCAAAGGGTGTTTCTATGCTGGCTGTGTCAGTGCATCACTGTGGTGCTGCAAGGAGTGAGGCAACATCTGAGCCTGGGGAGGTTGAAGTGAGATTGCAGGAACAGGTTCTTACAACTCTTTTGTGTGTCTGTCGTTTAATAAAGTTTTCCTGTATGCAATTTCCTACATTGGTTTATAATAAGGAACAGTTTTCATGTCTGCTGCACTACAAACTCCTCCATCTATCCATGACTCATCTGGCAGCACAGCACAAAGAAACAGCCCAGATTAAAAATGCTTTCATACGTGGAGCTGATGGAGATTTGTCAATGTCTGAAACTTTCCCTTCACAAGAGATTTTTTTTCTCTTTTCTTTGGCTGCCACTGGGTTACATTATCATTCCTAATCTTTTAAGACTCAGAAAAAAACCCTGAAGAAGATAATTAAAGAATTTTTAGTGTAAAAAGAACGAAGCAAAGTTTCCATCATAGTGTGTCCTTACACGGCTGCTGGGTTTTCCTGCTCTCTTTAAACAGTATGAATTGAACCCATACTTTGATTCATTTCCATAGACTCATTTGTGGCTGTTATCTGTTTCACAAGGAAAAGCCATCAATTCTGACACCATTTAATTTACTTTTATTGGAATACAATAGTAGAAATAGATGCTTATGTGTGGATTTGATTATACAGAAAATAAATCCTTTTTACACTTTCAATAAATATGTATGGTTGCCCAATACTTCTCATTTTATTGCTGCATTCTTCAAGCTCCCTTTGAAATTACTTGAATTTTGGTATTTATCTCAAGGTGACAAGTACGCCTTAAAATCCTCTGAGGTTTTTTTTTCTTTTGCTTAAGGATGGCTACATGAGTCTCAGGGATGTAGCTAACACAGAAACCACAATCCTATGGATAATTTCTTAAAGTACAATTCTATTGTGTGCATCCAATTACCATGGAAATCAAACCCCTTGCTGTTAGAACCTTTTACAGTTCATTTTTCAGCTTAATACACTGTGAACTCTTGCTCCTCAACTGTTATGAAACTGTCTCTTTAAAACTTCTTTCCAGTGATCACGAGGTTAACCCACACAAACACAGAATGACAGAAGAGTCTGAGCTGGAAGGGATCCTCAAGGATCACTGAAGCCCAACTCCTGGACAGGAGCCTGCACAGGACCCCCCCAAGAATCACAACATGTGCCTGAGAGCCCACAGTAGCAAAAGATCAGTAATATTACTAAAATAGGAAGTAACTGGTCACTCTGCAAACCTTCTAAAGCCACTTTCTACTATAGGACAGCAATTATAGCTCATTTCTTGCAGATTCTCATTCACTACATACGAGATCTTAGAAACTGCCCTGTTATGGACATCAGGTGTGGACATTTCTGTTTGCCAGGGGACAGCTGCCACTCACCTCTCTTCTAATCAAAGAGTGGCCACAAAACCTAAACTGCAAACAGTCACTGCATTTTAAAGATAAAAATATTATGCTTAGAGGCCATAGACGCTTGTTCTTTTTATTCTGTAGTTGCTCTGTAAAGGATAGTCAAGGTTACGCAATGACTTTTTAGAAACTTTATTTCAGCACAGGAAACACCACTGGGTTTTACACTGTAACCTGTTTCAGTTATTATGACAGCACAAGGATCCTGTAGTTCCACTGGATGGTACCACACCTCTGGCAAGCACCAAATGTCATCATTACAGACTCGGAACCCACAGCCTGCTTTTCTGGGTGTATTTACCTCTGTGACCAGACTGACACACAGCAGACAGTGTGGTTGGAGCATTCTGCTGTCACTGAACAGCAAAATGAACATTGCTCATGATTTGCAGAAATCGTGTGGGAGGCAAGACCAGCATAAATGACACATCAAGTCTATTAAAGCAGTGGCTGACATCGGTGGCAAACTGTAGTTAAATCCTGTCAGGGAGAAGCTTTATAAATTACAATGTCAGATGCTGGTCTCTTTTGCCATGCTAAAAAGTCCTGTGGGTCATGAATTTTGGGCTAGGATTCAGCAGGAATCAGGCTGCTTGTCTTTTTACATCCGCAGAGAGTCCCCCAGTAACCAGAAAAGCACCGTAATGTTCACGTAGCCTTGTGACAGGAAGGTGTTGTCTTCTGTCTGCTATCCAGCCAGAGCCTGCAGGACCTCAGCTCACAGAGGAGGGATCAGCTGGGAGAAAACCTCCTACTAAACCCCAAACTTCTTACAGTGATGCATCAGTTTTGACAGGAATTCCCCTGGAAATTTCCTCAAAACAAGATGTGGCTAACGGTTGCCTACAATAATCATCTGAAGGTGTAAGAGATTCAAACTCTTGGGGCTGGATTTGTGACCTGATGAGCTGCTGACCCTCACCCCTTTCCCCAGCAGCCCACCCAAATCCTAATGCAGCCTGGCATGGGTCTAACAGGAGATTCATCCCTCCTTTCTTGCCCCTCAGAAGCTCAACCGGGCTGCTGTACACATGCAGCAAGGAGCTGGGGAGAATAGGAAATCATCCCCAGTTGTCTGGGAACAGCCAAGGAGATTAATGGTCTCCTTTCTATCATGTTTTTCACTTAAAAACTTCCCTTCTGCAAGACTTTTAATAAAGTAACTTTTTAAGTTCGTGAGAGAAATTAAATAACACTAGAAAATATAGAGTTCAAACCTTCCCAAAGCTTTAGATGTGGTACCTGGTAATTACTGAATTAATCACTGCACACGAAAAACCACAATAACAACAACAACAACAACAATAACAAAAAGATCACACAATACCCCTTAGTTCAGAAACTGGTTAGGTTTTTCTGTTTGATTGGGGGGTTTTAATAGCAAAAATCTGCAATGATTTTTGAATCATTTTGACTCTTTTGAATATTCCCATTGCTCTGGTGGTGCTCAACATGATGGGGAAATTGTTTGATAGGAAATGAAATGCTAATTATACCTAAAAAAGGCAACATCTCTTCCATCTGCATAACCTGACTTGTATGGCTGTCAATAATACATAAAATCTCTAAACAGACAAGCTTAGTGTTTATGAAAATAATCTTGCCTTAAAATTGTGAATAGAGAAGAGCTTTTTTGGTTCTGAACACAATTTTTACCTTGGAGCAGCTGATCCATTTGCTGGGAACCAGGACAGATGTGGGGCTGCCATTTTGCCTAAATGAGATTGGGAAACAAATAAACGTTGTTAGTCACTAAGGAGTGTGTATTGCACTGGAAACTGTGCAAACTTCATCTTACAAAGGGCATTGTCAATTACAGATAATCCTTGGTAATTAAGTATTGATCTCGTTTTCTTTTTATGTATGGCAGCAGGAACAAAGCCTGTCCCCATGTAGCTGCTCGAGCTCAGTTTGGCACTTTAAAAGGCCCAGTCCATTTGAGTGGCACTACCTCTGTGTTGGTAGGTTGGATGCAACTCCCTGTGTGTCAGCTCTACCTCTTCAGCTGTAAATGTAGGTCAGCTGCCTGCAGTGAGTCTGTTCCCCATCTGTAAAAGCACAAGTCCGCACACACAACTTCCCAGCGTGCTGCATTTGTCTGTCCTGTGAGAAAGCTCATTTTTGTGGAGCAGAGAGCTGATTTTGTGCCATCAGCAGTGCTACCAGCCTCCTTTTATCCATCCTGGCCCACCTCTGTTACAAACCCCTTGTGACACAGCCACTTGCCAACATTCTGCCTGCCGTGGCACACCCAGGATATCCTCGAGCCTGGTGCCCATCATTTGTGCTGCATCACTGTGATATGGATATATTCTTCCACCATTCAAAAGAGAAGAAACAATTAAGTTACAATAAACCCCCAAACAATAACTCCTTAAAAAGGCAAAAAAAAAGCCAAAACATGCAAGTAAAATAAACTCCCACCAACCAGTAACGATGGAGAGGCAAATTAAGTGACTGGGGCAGCAGTTTAAAGGAAAAAGTTCCCCAAAGGTTAAAAGAGAAATAAAAGCAGTCGGGCCTACCCACTAGCCAATTTTAAAGCTGTGTGTAGGACTTACTGTTGAGATTTATGGGTTTGAAGACTCAGTTCTGGGAGAAGAATGCATGCTGAGTTGATTGATGGTAATATTTCACACCACTGGAATTAAAGACATGTCCAGTGCCAAACTATCTACAAGGGCTGGTAATACGCAAGGAAATGAATTTTTGCTGTGAAGGTGACTGAGCACTGGCACAGGTTGCAGAGAGGCCGGGGATCTGCACCCTTAGGGATACTGGAAAGCTGTCTGGACACAGTCCTGGGCACAGCTGGCTCTAGGTGGCCCTGCTTGAGTAGGGACTTGGACCATATGAGCTCCAGATGTCCCTTGTAACCTCAACCAGCCTTTTATTCTGTGAATTCAAAATGTGTGACCTAAAATGAGCACAGCAGTCCTTGTTAAAACTTCTTTCATTAATCACATAGCTGTTGTGACCGGACTCTCTTGGGTTTGTGTCTTGCCTCATTTTTTGTTCAGCCAAGAAATTCCTTTACTTTCCATCCAGGCTGGTGCTGAGCTATTTCTGTGAGTTTTCTGCCCTGAGCTACCTCGAGGTTTTCAAACCTGAAGCCAGCTTGGTTTTGTCCTCAGCATGGCTCTGCCTGACTCGTGCACTTCTGACTGCCTCCAGAGCAGACCGTGGGAGAGCATGTCCCAGAAAAAACCCTCTTGTCACTGTAATCACAGTTTAAGAGGAATCTGATTTTCATATTCTTTCCAATCTCTGCAGGTTTAAAAATGGATTTTTTCTTTTTGTTTTGCTGTTGCTTTTTTTTCTCTTTATTTCAAGCACCATTAAGAAGCCCCCTGAAGTTTTGCCTCATCTGCCTGTGTCTACTGCTATTGGTTTACAGGAATGACTGCAGCCTTCTATGATCCATGTATTCCTCTACTGAAACATGATTAGGAAACTATTTTTTCTCTTTAAGCACTTAATTTTTTTCTCCTTAAGAAATCCATTGACTCACATGTATCACTCTAAATCCCTCTTTAATAGGCATATTGCTTTCTCTTTCATTAAATAACTGCATCACCAACTCCAAAATACCTGTTTTAACATGAAAAAAAGCCAGATTTCCTGCCCACACCAGGGGGGTTGGAACTAGGTGATCTATAAAATCCCTTTCAACCCAAAACATTTCATGATCCTATGAAATTAATTTGGCATATTTTCTTGCTCCTGTATACAAACCTGTGTAGCTTCTCCTGCCAAGTTTTCTCTGTTCCCATCATTTTGCCTCAATAGAAATCCACCAGCAGTACTTAAGTTCAAAACAAAATAAGCTATAGGAGGGAACAGTTTTCTTTTTCTTAGGCAACACATAATTATCCACTCCTCAGTTCATACGGAACTTGTTTTCCCATTAGGCTTACAAGGGGCTGCAGCTGTATCTTTCCCTTCAATCTCCCAAAAAACCCTCGTGTTGAGTTTGCTTTCTGGTCATTTTAGAAAATCAGTTCAAAGCAAAAAATCACCCAGTTGCCATATCTGGAGACTGCATTCTGATGTTTATCTGCCCACACAGGGTTGGCTGCAGTCCTGTGCACGTCCTCTGCTGTACTTGCTGCAGTGGAGGAGGGGGTCCTGTACCCGACACGGCGAGCACTGCAGGGCGCCGGTCCTGGCCCCCGACGTAACGGAGCTGCAGGAGCAACGTGCTGGATCCCCCGTTCTGTGTAACAAGGTGAACTACACAGACACGCTGCTAGGGATCTTTGCTCACGATTTCTGCGTAAGGACAGGAACTGGCTTGGCAGCCACCTGAAAACTAACAGACTCAGATTTGATGTAACAAGGATTTTGCCCTTGCTGCAAAAGCATTTCTCTTGGAAACTTTTTTATTTTAGGTTTTAACAGACTGAAAAATCTTATAGTCTCTGCATTTTTTATAAGGAATAATTACTCTTTTGTTCTTTATTTCTGCAGCCTAAACAGTAATATTGGAAAGACTTACTGTGAAAAAGCAGGGAGATTGTCTTATTTAATTCAGTATTCAAAGTGGGTAGGGGCAAAAGATTCTCACCCTTCTCACAGTTAAAGCAGCAGACCAGAGAAGCAGGTGGTGCGCGCAGTTTCTCAAAACTGAAAAAAATCTGAAAGCATAAAGTGGTCACAGTGACCTCTGTCTGTACAGATTACTCAGGTTAGTTTAGCTAAAAACACTCCCATTTCCTGAAAGAAAACCCTTGAGAAAAGGGTTTTGAAAAGGCCTATTTCTTTGATGTGAGCCTGAGCAGGACCTTTGGTGCTACCTTCTAAATCTTTCCATGGAAACCTCTCAGCAGAGGAAGCATTAGGCTCTGACTGTGGTTAGTCTTTTTCAAAATAAGCATGAAAAAACATTAAAAAAAATTTGTGCTTGTCATAAATGCAAACCAAAATACATAAATCTGTCTCCAGTTATCAACTCAGCATCTATATTTATGAGAAAAAGATGGACAAGAAAGCTTCAGGAGGAGCATCATTCAAACTGTCTCAAGGTGCTGTGGGTAATCAGCCTCAAGGGAAGGCCTGTAAACTCAGTGCTCTGTCTGCCTACTGGGTTTAGTTTTATTTTAGACCTTTGGTAATTTACTGGTGCCACTGAGGCAGAGATTCTGCTAAATAGTTCCCTGGCTTCCTATGTATTGTGTGCATGGCATAGATGGACAAACTCACCCGTCATCCCCTGAGTATTCTCTTAAAATTCTGAACTGGTGGAGGAAATAGTGCTAGATTTCCATTAGAACTTTGAAAAAGAAAGATTTCTCTCTTCTTCCATTATCATCTTGATAAGTCTCTGTAAGATGCACCTTCTCACCCTTCCAAGTTTCTCTGAAGAACAGCATAAGGCAAATGGCTTTCATGAATCATCTCTTACTGACAAGACTCTCTATCTGTGTTTCAGGGAGATAAGGGGTTTTTATCTGGCTATCAGAGTTGGTTGTGGACAGAATGCACATGGCAGAAGTTTACAGAACATTCTTTTCCCACTGCTTTAAGATGCTCAGACGCTAAGAAATAAAACTGGTTGTAGAAAGATGATTTATTTAATACGACATTTTATGAGTCTAGGCCACAAGCTTTGTCTTAATACAATAAAGCACCTCCTAAAGATTGAGATGAGTTGAAAATTACACTGCTTATGAAATGAGCATTTTGCAGTGATGTTGCTGACATGGTTGACATTGTTTTCCAGTGATGGTTCAGTGCAGGTCTATGAAGATGACTCCAAGAGCAACACAGATTGATTTTGTTTCCTCCCGGAAGCATTGGCTCTTCTCTGTACAGTGGCATGTCAGGGCGTGCTAGGCTGAAAGCTGTGTTATACCATCAGTGCCACCCCAATAATGCTCAGCTGGTGTGTGATTATCAGAAGATGAAAAAAATTAATCTGGCTTCATCTGAAACTTTACTGAATCTCAGGGATTTTTTTTCACAAAACTCCTATTGATTCCAGACAAAGCACAAACAAGCCTTGAAATGATCAGGAAAATCTGATCAGCTTGTGTGTTTAAATGATCATTATAAAGAGGATTTTCATTTAATAATCTTTATTCCAATCACCACTGTGAAAGCATGATAATAGATAAAGCATCAGCAATCATGTGTTGTTCATTAAGCTGTGCAAGCTCAACTGCAAGTGCAGAATCCACACTAATTACATTTGGGTAATTTTTTTGGGATATATTTTTGCACAGCAGACATCTACCCAGACAATAACTGCAAAATACTGACTAGTTGCTGGTTGGCATAAAAGGAGATTTAGAACAATCAGGTTTCATACTCACGCAGTTTGGTCTCACTTTACTAGAGCTGAGACTGCAATTTTTTTGGCTGAGCTTGAAAGAAGAATTTAAAAGTGATAGGTCATTGACTGCTGGCTTCAACAAGAAAGACTCAAAGCAGTTTGAGTGCAGTATCAGGACAGAAAAAGATTTAGGGTGATAATATGATTCCCGTATTTCAGGGAAAGGCGTCTAAACAGATCTAAGGTTTTGGAGCAAAAGCCAAAGCAAAAAGGAGCTCTCAGGGTTGATTTGGGTCAAGAGGACAATAGGATAGGTAGACTGTAAGTTATCTAGTCCTTTTTTTGGAAAGAAATTTAGATATTATGCAAATCCCCTAAATATTGTGTTCTGAAGTTATGGAAGATGAAAGGCATCCACATCTGGTGAATAAATTTATTTCTAATGTTAGCCAATTGTTAACTGTCCAAATTCACAATCACATTTCTGGAAGGATGCATGCAGGACAATCATTTTGTGGCAAGTGTTCAGTCTGAGCCTCACCTACTACAGGTTAGATATTTTATAAATAGTAACTTGGTTCTTTAATAGTGGGATTTGTCCTTTTTGACTCAGATGTCTGTAACCACACCTTAAATCATTGTCTACATTAATGTCTTGTCAGAAGCAGAAGAGGTATGCTGGGAATAGATTTAAGGCATCTCAACAAAGCACATCTCACCCTGCAAGTGCTTAATTCTTTCCTCTGACAGCAAGGAGATTGTATGTCCTGTTCAGATTGGCATTACATCCTCTCTCTGTAAACCCCTAACATCAGGTAAGAAGAACCCTGCTCCCAGGAGGTACAGAAAGGAGGCACAGATTTGCTTCAGCAACAAGCTCCTCGTGCAGAAGGAAACCTGTGGAAAGGCAAAGCTCAGGCTGAGTTGTGGAGGATCAGTGGAAGCTCCCTTCACTGGGTGGAAACGACAGAAGGAAGGATGACCTGCTGCAGGTGAATAATTGCTGGGTAATTCCTGGGGGATCTCAGTTAATGGAGTGGCAGCTTAATTAAACCTCATCATTCATAGCTTCCCTTGATTGCTTCTCTTGAACAGTAAATAGAGGAGGGAGGCAAATAGTACAAACAGGCAGGTAAGTGGGCTGTTCACATTAATGAGCATGAATCGTGCAGTAACTGAGGTCAACAGCGGCGTCAGGCTGGGGAGGAAAGGGGATTCTTACCACGACTGTTCTCCCGAATGATTAGCAAAGGGCTGTTCAGGAGACCTTTTGTTTCTAAGCACAAAGTGAAGACAAAAATTATGCCTAAAATGTGATCTGAAGGGTTTTGAAAAGAATACAGAGCATAAAAATATTCCCAGGCTGGCATACTGAGGCAGGTTTGGGAAGAGAACTGTGAATGTGGAGTATGTGCGATGCTATTAATTCCACTCTTTGAGCTTTGCTTTAACCTGGGGAGAAATTAAATCATGGGGTCTAATGAGAAGGCTCATACATAATCAAAACAAAGTAGGTTAGATGAATATAAACCAAACTGGCTAAAAGAAATGACAAGAAAATATTTTCACGAAAATTTAATTTCAAAAGTTTTCACTGGAAAAGTGGTGCATACTTTGTCAGACTGTCATCTGCCCAACCTGTGTTTGAGTAAAAAGAATCTTCTTTCACTTTTTCCTGCTCTTACCACATATGGATCTGTCCTGTAACCTACTTGGGTAGTTGTGGCACTGTTTGAAGAATAAATAGTTATCTGATCCCTGAGTCCAAGCTGAATGGCACAGGAAAGGAGAAAAGAGTGAACCTACTTTCCACCACTGTATCAATGATCACATTTTTTCTTCCCCGGTAAGTTTCTAATCAAAAAAAGAAAAGAATGTTCTCCTCCCAATGTCCCTTACCCAGTACCATCCCTTTCTGAAGGGCAGGGAAGGTTATGTGGAGCAGAGATATTAAATAACCACACGTGTTCCAGAAAGAAACTGGCATTCTGGGGTCAGTGCATACTATTTTATACTGCCTTATATGCTGAATGCAATACGCTTTAGTAATGAAGTTTGAAAAAAATTTTAGTGTGATAGTTGATCCTCTTTTGCTCAAATATTTGTATTTTTTTTTAAACAATGGAGACCAAGTTACTCAAAACTCAGTCACCTCTTGTAAAATTCTTAAATGCCACAGCTGATTATTACATAGATTAAAATCAGAATATAAACATGAGTTATTTATCAAATGCACAAAGATTTGGCATGAAATTCAGAACATAAAAAGCAGGAGGGATTTCCAAGACTTTAAACATTGTTTGAAAGGTATGTTAAGTTTTTACTGCTTTCTTGTGATATCATGTATCCATTGTTCATAAATCCTGTTTTCTTGCAACCTTCCTTGCAAAATAGAAACATGTCAAGCGTAACTTTAAGTGACTTACAGGTGTACTCAGCAAGGTGGAATGAAAGACCTATTTCCCTGCCTTTCAAACGTGTCACTACTGACATTTTGTTTTCATCATGAAACAAGCATGTGGTTTCAGGAATGCTCAAATGCTGCTGCTTTTAAAATAAAGTGCATATCAAATGCTCTAAGGGAGTCATTCAAAAAACTAGTTTTCCAGTATAGTAAAGAGCAAGAAATATGTGCTCTAGGCACATGAAGAAAACAAAGTAGATCGGGGTAGTTTGATGCAATGGAATAGAAAGGCGTTTGAAGACAATTGGCACACACTGATTTGCTGCAATAGTACTTGTGTTACCTCTGTCCCCTTCTGAACTGATGTTGAAGGAATTTGCAGTGTTGAACCCCTCAATCACAAGGCTGCTAAATAGATGCTAAGAGGCTGTTCTGTCTTTGATTTGCTTGGGTACCAAGCAACAATCCCAGCGAAAATACCAGTGTGTAGCTGATCTTGGCTTTTTAGAATTGTAAAATGTCACACATGATATTCCTGACTAGAGAAGTTCCACACGGTTTCTGAACCGTTATGGTCGAGTTATTTATCTCCCTGTGCTGAGTCTGACACTTCCCATCTCTGCCGTTGTCCTGTGCCTTACTGGGATTTGTGCTCCAAGTTCATCCTGCACGTTGTCTGTGCTGAATCCCTCAGTGATGAGAAATAGAGATGGTCGTATCAATACTGCAGGGCATGGCATTGCTGGGTGCAGCCCTGGTTTGCAAAGGCTGGAGGAAAGATGTTCTGATTGCAACTTCTTAATCCAAGTATCAAAACTCATGGTCAGCTTAAAAATCCTATCTCTGAGCTCACTTCATATGCCAGGGACTGCACCGAGAGTGATAAGAAAAATCTCATATAATTGAAGTATTGGTGTACAGTATGAAAGATGAAGTAAAGGATAAAAGCTATGTTTTATTTGAGTTTTTCTTTTCCAAGAGGAAGCAAAGGCAGCGGCCAAACTGGAAATAGGCATTTAAGAAAGGCAATTAATTGACTGCTAGCCTTCAAAAACAATCTGATGTGGGTTTATTATCTGTTGTATTCTACTTACAGCATATAGTAGAATTTAATTTTGGATTAAATCCAATGATTTGATTAGATATCACATATCTAATACTGATAACTATTTCAATTAGTCTCCAGATGAACGTTTATGTAATACCTTCATTCTGTGGGTATTTTTTGAACAGATACGAGGTTATCTCATTGAACAAATAAACTTGTCCCCAGAAGAACACCAGACTTTACTGAATTGGAGGATATGCCCAGAAAGATACCTATCTATGTAACGTGTCGCTCAGGCTGATTTTTTTTATCACTGAAAGTAAAGAGCTTGTTAGGCACATCTGAAGCTCACAGTCTGGCTGGCATGACATGGATATTCTTTATTAAAGTATTTCTGAAGGCTCAGAAAATGTCTATTTTCTACAAACAGTTTCTGACCATTGGTTACTTGGAAGATACTCAGAGGACTTTACTGGATTCGTCCACAGGCAGGTTCCACTTTGACATCTGTGTTTTCTACTAATACGTCCATTCTACACAAGTATCAAATTGAGGCACTCTTTGAAATGCTGTTGAGATCCAGTTTTAGTTTCTTGGGTTTGTTTTTTTTTTTTAATTCTACCATGCCAATCACATTTCATAGCACAACAAAGATGACATTAACACAGATTTTGCTAAAAGTCACTAAGTCACACACACACAAAAAGGTATTTAGTTGTTTCAGATTTTTTCCTTCATCTTTTCTTCTGTGCTGAAAATGCAGAATAATATGAGGTACCAACAAATCTAAGCTGCATGATGAACACCGTCAAATGTTATACAGAATAGCCTTTCTCTTGTGGATTTTATTTTAAGGAATGAAAAACTGTTAGGGATTAAAGTGTTTGGGATGGAAGATCAAAGACAGAAAGAACAAATTAAATAAATACAGTGTCTGGAGTCTGTTGATTTCATTCAATATCCTGTGGACAAGGAATTTACTAGCAGTTTTGTGAACTAAACTGTCATCTCTGTTAATTTTCTCTTTTGTTCAGTCAATGTGTATCTGTAATATTATGTCAAACAAATGCATGAGATTCCTCCAGGCTAAATTTGGTGCAGTTAATAAACCTTTCACTCATCAGCTTTCAGTGGTTAATTTGGATTGTTTTACCTCCTCCTGTTGACTCTAGAGGCTGCTGAGAGGGACTTTACTCTCCTGTATGAAACTGTAAGTTATTTCAAGACTCGTTTCCTTCAAATGGAGAGATTGATCAGTGCTTGAGCCAATCCTTCATCACTGTCACTGTCTCAAAGCAAAAGAAGGCGGCCGTTGTGTGGCCTTGCTCTCAAATAGTGCTGATCACACCATGCTGTTTCCAAGAGCAGCTGCTTTTGAATGGTTTCTAACAACATTCTTGGTTTTGAAAAATATTAAACGGCTAGTTCTGAATTGGTTTTTTTTTGAGATTTAAAGTTTTTTAAGTACTGCTGTAAAGTTCACCTTCAGCCAGTTTGCTTTAGCTGATAACTCCAAGAACACTGGCATCGCATCAGCATCCCTAAGTGGGCTTTAGACAAGCTTGGCCTGGTGATAACATTGTTTACAAAAATGCTTCAGAGAGGAAGGAAGGACAAAACCAAGCCAGATTCAGAACATTTTGAGATGCTGATTTTCAGGCCCAGGACACATAGCAGGATGCTTTAGGACAGACAGGCTGCTAATTACAACAATTCACAGCATTGGTGCTGATGTGTACCCATGTTGCTGCCACCAGCACAGTCTGAGCTCCCCATGTTTGCCAGGACTCGAGTGCAAATTTAATGGAAACCCTGATTTCAAAGGCTAATCTTTTCATTTTTTAGCTTGTACTTAAGGTTCTTCTGAATTAGAGTAAAATTGAATGAAGCAGATCATCGTCTGTCCCATGTTATGTATGGTTTCCAGTGCAAAACATTTAGGTGGAGAACCTTCTTTTAGATCAACACAGTTAATCTGGGTTCTGCTTCTTGGCTTCTCCAAATGCTTGAAGAAACTGAAAAGTTATCCTAAAATGTTATCTAATTTCTGCTGTGAAAGAGAGGAATGTTCTGCTGTGAAGGAGAGGAATTGGGAAGTGGAGCTGGGCTCTTGGGACTTGGCTGCTGCTCAAGAGGCTCATCAGGACCACACTGGCCAGAAGGCCTTGGTGAAGGTCCCCGTGGCAAATCAGAGCTACTCTTGAGCATCCTACAGCCCTAAACTGCTCTAAATTATCCCTGATGAAAAGTGAGTGAGAGAAAACCAGCACTGATATTATCACTGATATATTATAAATCTGATTATTTTGGAAACCTATAGGATAAGCATGGCACAGCTGAGGGTTTGGACTGTCATTGGCAGAGTTTGCCTTCATTCCCTAAGAGGTATCACAAGCAGAGTTTTGAAAGGGCCAGGGAGAGTGCATATTTCTGAGGAGCAAAAAGTGAAAAAGATTTTTGTGCTTAAAATCTCTACTAGAACTGGGAACTTAGAGTTAGCATAACATTTTCCATGAAGTGGCCATTTCCCCAACATGTGGTTAAACGCTTGCTTTAAAAACATATTAAAACATCAATATTTTTCATTTTTCCACTTTAAAATGGTGCCATGGTTACAGATTATATTCTAGAATCAGATAGTGAAAATCGGTATAAAATATCTTACTATGAAAAAGCAAAAATGACTGTTTTACTTACAATAAATGTAATGTGAAAATCATTTGTGATTTTGTACTTTTCCAGGTTTGTTTTGCCCCCCCCCCAATAAAAAATCTGAAAAGAGAATTTCTGATTCTTACATGGAATATTTTGGTTTCTTTTATGTCTTTCCCACATTTTCAAGTATTAATTACAAGAGATTCTTTCATTCCAAACAACAAAAAACATATTTGTCTTTTTCAGGACTCTTATTTCCGGTGTTCATGTGCATTGATTCCTATGAAAATGAATTAGCAGTAAGTCTTATGTTGGTTTTTTCTGTATGTACAATGTTTTAGTGAAGAGTTTTAGCCATAACTTTGTCCATGGGAATACTTTTAAAGAAATGAAAATACTGAACAATCACAGTTCTGTGAATTCTCTCTGGTAATCACACAATTGTATGCAATTTTTTACCTTGTGAGTTTCTTTTCCCTTAAGTAGTTATTTCATTTCAGCATAAAGGAAGATTTGGCATTAACAAATGTAAATGTTCTCTACTATGCAATTAGAATAAAATCCTTTTTCCTTGAAATTCTGCCAATTTACAATATTGTGAAGAGAGGAACAAAAAAAAATGAGCTGAACATTATTAAAAATCCTGAGAAGGTCTGAGAGAGAAAAAAATTTAATGAAACATATAATAAACTCTACCTGTTCACAGAATAATTTTTTTTTTAGATACTAGTGAGACATTTCATATTGCTCCTCAGTTTCTGTATCTTCCTTCTTCCAGAAGAACTTCATTTGACTAAATCCTTCCAGATCTGTTCTGTTCTGTGATACTTCTGGAGGGAGTAATATTTAACTGAACTATAAGTAACTCAGACTGCATCAGTAGAAATGTTAAGATTGGATGGACAGCACCATGAGAGCAATACATGTGCTCTGGCATCTACATGCAATTAGAGTGAGATTCAGAAAGTGAAAGTGTCACGGGGGGAAATGGCCGTGGGGTCTGCAACCAAACGTGTTTGGGAAGCATGCAGGAAGTGTTGCATCAAATCTGATTACAAAAGACAACAGAGGGAAAGGATTCAGAAGGGAAATGGGAAGAGTTTAGGGCTAATTAATATAGCTCAAGTGTTAGATTGGCCATCTGGCAACTCATCCCTAACCTGTACCCTCAGGAGAAAGGAAGCAATGGCTTAGATGCAGAAAAGATGAACACAAATAATGAAGCACTTGAAAGAGAGAAATGGGATAAAGTATAAAAGCTCTAGAAAGCTTTGGCAAAGCTTGTGAAGAAGCATTAAAACTTGAGGAGAGCAGAAACGCTACTTGAAGCTTTTTTTTTTAAATAAATATCTGCGGTTGTCAACCGTTCATCATCTGACAGTTTGGTGGGAAAGGGCAGCAAAACCTCAAATACCTACACATGCACTTCTATAAACAGCAAAGAATACACAGCCAGTGAAGTCTCACACAGAGAATAAAGAACTGGCACTGCTGTTAAAATGAGCATCAAAAAATACATTTACAATGGCCTCTGCAGCCGAGATATGCACAGAAGACATGATTAGAAACATCACTATCTTTGGCCTTGACAAAACCTACTCATAAATTTTAGGAGAAAAACAGTCTTTAATATAAGGAACGAACCGTTATGTTTATTAAAAGAAAAGAACAGAATTTCTATCTTTCCAATTTAAACTTCTCCAGCTTTTTAACCTGTAAATCCTTTTTTTTCCTGTATTTGTAACTTTATAACAGCAATGAGGTTCTATTAGAAATTAAACATGTTTACTTGTATTCCAGAGTTTCTTCTGATTCAAGTGTTAACTGTCCAATATATTAACAGAAGAACTTTTTTTTACATGTAAGGATCATGCCCTTATAATGAGAAAAAATTTCACCAGATCTGATTGCCACATAAATTGCTCTTGAAATAAAATGAATTAAAATAAATAAGTTCTTGTCAGACCAATCATATTGCTGTTAGTATCTTAAAGGAACCCATCACTTTTGTTTTCCTGCTGCTTCTTTTATCTGATGGTTATCACTCTTTTATGATCAACTTTTTCTTCACTGGGGGTAGTCTGCTGCTAGTCTTAGTAAAACTATCCTGAAGCAGTTAGGTCAGTAAAAGAAGTTTCAAGCGGAAAAAAAAAGGCACTGAAGTGAATAAAACTGTCTTCAGTATAAAGGTTCACAGCTAGACAGAGATTGAGTAATAAAAATGTATTCTGCTTATTATGTTTTCTAAAGTGAGGAGTCTTTGGCATTTATTTCACATTTTTATGTGGAAAGATATTAGATGAGATTGTACAGCCAACGGGGTTACTATTCATAGATACCCTTGTAAGCTGCCAGTCGTCACAGCCAATAGCTCTGGAGAGTGGAAAATTCATGAGATGGTGGAAGTAATATAAAGATGTAAAGCAATATTTTACCCTTCAACCCCAGGTCAAAGATGGTTCAGGTGGGTACCATTCCAGAAATAATTAGGAATACATATCATAGATGTTGGAATTATCTTCCTGAATTTTCAAAGATTATGCAGGATGGGCCTATGTACTAACATCTAGAGGGACAGCAGTAGTAGGGTGTTGGTACAGCTGGTTCTGTGTGGGCTTGGTAGGAAATTCATTGCGCTTTTGGTTGCCCTTGTCTTTAATGAGTTATAAGTACTGATGAGTTTGAGCCCTTTCTTCATTGGCTTCTCCAAAAGCACAACGGAGCTCTGCTGCTTCTCTCCTGGTCCTTTGGTTGCTGTTTCAGGTCTGGGGAACAGGAGCAGGGAGCAGTGCAACAAACTGGGAAAAAGGAGATGGAATCCTACCAACCTTGTTCATACTCTTAATGCTCTTTTCTTTATTGTTTATATTTTAGCTGAGGTGGTTTGAAATGTTGGTGCTTAACACATGCATGTATTTGAAGGAAGGACCAAATCAAGTTTATCAGTGACTAAACAATATAGTAGTATCTGGACAAAATGGTTTACCAATGGTAATGACAAAATGTTTATCGATAGAAGTAAAAATTGTTCCAACAAATCATTGAACTTCCATTTGTCTTCTTGTTTGATCTGGTTGTGATAGTAGTTAAGGGGTGGAAATGATTAAGAGACAGGAGAAATTACTCTGATGAGTAACTGGGCAATTAACTACTTCTAAATCAATAAAAAGTTTAGTATCACGATTTCTAACTTTTTTTTCCATTTAATTTAAGCTTTCTCCCCAATAATCTTTCTTCAGTCTTTTTTGTGCTCGTGCATGTGTAACTGAAACATCAGACAGAAGCAAACAAAATTAGACTTTTGCTTAATGTGAATATGGTAAGAAGTTGCAATTCTCTTCCTTCAGTATGTCTGGGAATATAGTAACATTGGAGAATAAAGAATACTGAACCCAAAAAGAACTGAGAAACTTTCAAAGCTACAAACTTTAGGAGAAATTTTGAAGTCTCAATATTCATTCAATGTCATGACATAACTGTACAATTCCATGACTTCTAAAATTGCTTAATTGTTTCCATGTTTTTGATTCTGCAGAGAAATACACACTTGCTTGGTTTTCGTAAGCTGCAACAGTTATCATGTGTTTTCTTTCGCTAAAGGCACGCGTGAGATGAAAAAAGTAACTTGATTCTTCCATACAAGAATCGTTCTTGCCCCCAGTGAGGCAAGAACATTTTTGGTACACTCTACAAGAGTGCAAATATTTGATGATTTGCAGGAAAAACCCCACAAATTCTCTATAATTTTTTAGTCAATAAAACTTTAGTCAGAAGAGTTTTGTATAATATTAGAAATAGATTTCTCAGCACACTCTTTTCATATGAAACTGTTGCAATAGCAAAATGCAAAGTTAATCATGATGGAAGGCAACTTGCAGAAGTTCAGAACCTTCTGCTAAATGCCTTTTAAAAGAGCCAAGTGTAAGATTTCTTGATTCTGAAGCTGTGGGTTTCCACAGATTCTGAGCTGTGCATACCAGAAACCTTCAACAGTACTTTGTACACTCTTAATGTGCATCCATAATAACAAACTAGAGACTTCTCAGTTCCCTTTTTTCCTCTCACTTTTTTTTGCTTTGCATGCTAATCTGGCATAATTAATTGCAATTGGGAGTGCTGTCAGTATTTTATCAGCTGCAGATTTATGGAGTGGGTAAGCTGTTGATTATTAAGATTATTAAGAAGGTCCTCCTGATAACTGAGTGCTAGACATTGCTGGGGCTTTAGGGGTTTATGGTTGGTTTTAGTTGTTGGGTTTTTTTTTTTACATAAAGAGGGAAAAAAGACATCCCCAAATTATAAACAGTTTCCAGCCCAAACACAAAACACAGCCTCATACTTTGTACTGTGAAGAAAATTAACTCTACCCCAGCCAATACCAACACCCAGACAAGTACCAAGATACTATGAGGGCTATTTCTTTTCTTAGGGAAAGAACTGACCAAAAGCAAGAGAGGCATAGATCTTACCCCAAGCTATGTTTGCTGCCTAAAGCAGAGATTTGTGTCTTTGCAGCATCATATCAAAATTATCTCAACAGCATAAGTGAGTACGTAGCTGTGGAGTTTTTTTTTGTTTCCTTTCACTTTATTTTCCAGTCTGCACAGGTTGTCTCTTCCCACACAGTGCTGTTCTCCCCTGAGCCTGGTAACATCCACATCCTTCTCACATGTTTGCCAGTACGGGCCCTCATTAATTTCTAAGCAAACTTCAAGAAGCCCTAAATGGGGCAAGACCAAAGCAATCAGTGCATTTCACAGAACAGGAGGTACTGGCAGCGTCAAAGCAGAGTGCAGTGAACCCTGCAGGTCTGGCTGCTGCCCATGATCATTAGAGATTGCTACTCTCGCCCCGTTATTCAAGAAAAACCTCTCAGTAGGAAAGGTACCCTCAGTACCCTCCTCACAGCTGTGGGTACAGGTCAGGCTGGTGGAACTAATTTCATTGCCCAAGGATGCGGGATGAAAGTCCTGCATCAGCCACCTTTAAAGGTTTCTAAAAGGCATTGCCTGGGATGCTTCTCTAGTGCCACTGCAGAAGCCACACCAAGCTCTCTGTGGTCCTTGCCAAAATGGTCAATGCCCTCAGGTTCTTCAATCAAATAACATCTTCAGCTGATTACACAGATCTGAGACTGAAAGATGGTGAAAAATCTCCTCTTAATCAGTGCTCTCACTTCATGCAGTGCTGTGAGGGGGTGGCAGAAGGAGAACTTGGGGCAAATCATCATTGTGCCATCCCGTGTGTGCTGTTCAGAGAGCCCTGGGCTTCCTCCCACCATCATCTCTCCAGGCAGAGGGTTTCCTCCAGGCTTAAATTCCCAGAGACACGGCAGGTGAGGCAGGGTGGCTTCATTTGGTAATTGTAATGGGGTGCATAATGGGATGGGGATCCCTCACACAGATAAGGCGAAGCAGGTGGGCAGGGGAGCTGCAGCAGTGGGGAAGGACATGGAAGGTCATGGACTTGGAGAGCCCTGTGTGACTGGAGCTGCGTGGGAGGCAGTGGGAGCATCCTGGGGGTGATCGGGAGAAGAACACCTGCTCTTACCACTTGGAATGGGGTGCAGAATGATGCCTCAGTGCTCCTGGATGCAGCTTGAAGTTGTTCTGGCAGCTCTCCTCTGCCACGCAAGGGAGGGGATTGATTGAATTGACTGATTATTTTGCATGTTGGTTTCACTCTCCTTTTCCCTCCACTCCTAGCACACATATACACACACGCCTTCTCTGCTACCTCCGAAAAGACAAAACCTCCTAGGTAAGGGATCAAACAATCTCAGCCTGGGCACGGCAGATGGGGAGAAGCGGCTCCAACCACTCCCAGCAGAGGGGCGGCACAGCCGGCTGAGGCAGGAGTGTGGCATGTGAGGGGGAAAGCCCCCGACGGAGACCCCCACCCGCTGGGCAGCCCTGCCCTCTCCGGGAAGGTTCTCTCGCCACGCCTGCTCTGGGGCAGCCCTAGGGAGGGCGCCGGGGTGCTCGCCCACCTCCGGCTGAGAAGGGGGCGCGCCCAAAACAGCATCGAATCCACACTTACGGGAGGACAACGGCGTGGGAAGAGGGGAGGGAAGACGGGGAGGACAGCGCAACTCTCACGCCAACCTCGCAGCCGGCTCTTCCTCCAGGAAGCGAATCCCGGGCGCTCCCGGGGAGCTGCGCCCCAGCAGCTCCGAGGGGATAAGGATGAGACGCCTCCTCGCCCGCGCCGGCGGCGGCTGCAGCACCGCGGACAGCGCCCGGGC
>WEIT01019254.1:0-38646 GCA_013389985.1 Dryoscopus gambensis | reverse complement strand
GGAGCCGGCCCCGACGCGCACATGTAAGATGCTGACCGGGGGATGGTGCCCCTGCCCCAGCCGTTCTCCTCTCAGCTCCTTACTTAGGCACTGGGAAGTTTTGTGGGGCTTAGAGACATCTCGGGGCGACTCGGTCTCCTGCAAGCCTGAGGATGGGCTGGTGAGAGTGGAGCGGGTTGGCTGCGTGTGACGGTGGTTTGGCTTTTCACCCTTGGAATTTGCGCTCGGTTTCAGTGTAACGCAAAGGGCTTGTTGTTTGTTACCAGCCACATGGTTTGGAGCCACGCTGTTGTTGTTCTTTCGTAGCTGGGTGAAATTTTTAAGGGTTTGTTTCTTGTGAAAGTAGTGTGGGCAAGGTGAAATAAATTTAAAAAAAAAAAGTGAAAGGGGACACTTTATGATGCCTGTTGCAGCTTGCAGGGTCTAATGGTTGTCAGGAGTCCTTGTGTCCACGTTGTTTCCTGTGTTGAGATACCTATGAAGTGAGCATTGAAAAGGGTGCATCAGTAGGGGAAAATGAAATACAGCCAGAACAAAGATTACTAGTTCTTTTCAAAGCTTTTCTTTCTCTTTTTAATAGAACTGCTCGTTGAAAATCAGCGTTACACTGCCCCCTGCTTGAACAATTACAGATTTTTCGTTGCCCTCATCACTAGTAAAAATTTATGAATGAACAGGTATTTCTCTGTTGTGTTCTCACTATGATCTGAGCCTGAGTTTTGAGCACTTCAACAGTGAGGGTGAATTATTCCTAGTTCCCAAAGACAGATTGAAAAAAGGGAAAAGTCGAACTCATTCTGCTCATGACAGTTCATTTGGTGGTCAAACATATTACTGAATGAACAATGTGAGAGAATGTAAAAGTAGCTTTAATTTTGGTACATCTATCTCATGTGATAAATTGTAATAATTAACCAACTTCAAACCACAGATTAAGGGGAAACAAGGAAGGAAGGAAGGAAAGAAAAGTAACCTAGTATTTATTTTATATCACAAGAAGAACTTGAATAAAAGAACAAAGGTGACTATTTTTCAGTCTCTCCTGCTGTAAAAGTCTTGTATTTGTGCATGACATTGCTTTGGGACAGGAAAGAAAATGCTGATGATTAGTTTTTAAGAAAGAGGAGGACGAGACAGCTGAAAAGCAGTGGATTTTTTTTCTGCAAGATAGCTGGTAGAAAGCCAAATTCCATTTCCTTTTTTTTTTCCAAACCACAAGACAGAGTCTCCTTTCTAACAGACATCAGGGAGGATTTGAAAATGTAGATGCTGGTAAAGATTTGGTGGTCTGTCCTAAATGTTTCTAGGCTATTGTCCTCAGACCTTATGCTTCATGACATGAAGATGCTGAAATTGTTCGCGTGTGTCATTGATCAGCATTTTTTAATGGCACGAGAGGCCTGGTTTGTCTTGCTGAATATTCTCGTGCTGCCATTCCCTAAAGGGATTTGAAAAGGTGCGGTTTTGCTGACTGCTCCTGTAATTCCACAGGGGGAGAGACCTGTTTCCAAATTTTTGTTTTATTTGTATGAGCAGTGGGAATGATGGGGAGGGGATATTAGTTCCTGCAACTGGTTTGTAGGGCTACGCTGCAAATGAATGAATATCTACCTGAATAGGCTAAAAAACTCTGTTAATTACCTCTAAAAATCTATTAATAAAAAGTCTAATAATACACCCTGGACATGTACTCAGCTCTTCATGTAGGAGAATGACCACATTGTTGACAGTATTGAATCGGGGTTTTGAACGTTGGTCACAATCCAAAAATAAATGAAGAGGCACTTTAGCTTTTCAAAGCATAGAAAACTTCAGAATAAGCTGCTGTCAGTCAAGGCAGCCATCCCAAATCATACTAAGTCTGTTCACATAGTAAATCAGCAATATGGGAAAAAGGATACTTGAAAGTCTTGTCTTACAGGAAAAAAAACTTGACTTAGGGTAAGATTTAGAAGGCTGATTAAGATATTGAAGAAAAAGGGGGTATCAGAGGACTCTGGTAATACAAGTGTGGGCAGCATTTGGAATGCCAGAGTAACCTATTGCACACAGGACAATAAATGTATGCAGTTGTGTTTTGTCTGTGCTCCTTGCCTGAAGTCTGAAGTATACTTCAAAATAAGTTGCAATTTTTAATCAAGGCATTAAACATCCTACTATTTTTACTCTGAACAATTTGAATTTCTCTTTTAAATTGATTGATTTCTATATCAGTTTGTGTTTGCTTTTAGAACCCAATTTCCTTCGTTTTTGTTCATGTTTATGGCATGTCTTGGCTGGCCAGGTTTTCTGTGTGAAACCAAGGGTTAACTGAGAAAAATGGTCCATTTGATGTATAAGAGCTGTGTCAATTCCAAAGAGGCCTCAGGGAGTCTGAAGCCTTTATGTGCCTTGATTCTTTTCAGAAGTATTGATGTAAGTAGAAAGAAAAATAATAAGTAAAGTGTCAATTTGACAGTTTCTGAGGCTCTGCAGGAACTGAGGGCAGTACTTTCAAAATGGCTTTCAGAAACTGAAATTTTCTTTTCAACAAGGCAGAGGCAACATCTCATCAAAGCCTGCTCTGATGGGTGCTTATAGAGCTTATAGAACATAGTAATGGTTGCATATCCGCAGACTCTTCTGTAGTTTCTGGACAAAGAGGGCCATTGAAAGGGCACAGGGAGACTCCTGCCAACCTCTCTCCACTTAGTGAAAGCAAACCCAAAATGTAGTCAGAGACCATGAGTTCCTAAAGTCGTCTTTTTAAAGGTCCTGCTCAATTTTTAGGCTTAAAGACAAGTAAAGGTTGACATCACCTGTGAATTCCAGAATTTCTGCAGTTCCTAATACCTATTGATTTCAACACCTTTTATAGACTTTAGATGTTTTAAAAACTCAAGTAGGTACTGTTCAGCCTCTCCTACACACTTTTAAAACTCTGGTTCAAAGCCATGTGTAAAAACTCCAATTCTGCCTTTTAAGGCACTTGGGCCTTTGAACATTTTCCCCAAGCCCCAGCTCCAGGTGGCAGCCCTGCCCTTTCACAGGTTTTTTTGTGGGACCAGAGAGGCAGCAGAAGGTTTTGAATGGCAGCACTGTGGAAAGGAAGGTCAGGGAGAGGCCATTTGCTGGAATAAGCTCGAAATGAAGCAGCTCGGCTTCTTTCCTGTGTCCACCTGTCCGACAGGTCGGCACCCAGACCAGTTAAGAGAGTGTGGCTGAGAAAAAAAAGGAGAGTTTCATCTTCAGTGTGTTTCCAATGCCACCACATTAAGAACAAATCTCATGTTATGCCATATTCCCCTCTCAGACACTGAATGTCTCAGCACCAAGTACTGTCAGAGCCAACTGCAAGGACCTGCTCTTAGTCACTTTAATTAGAAACTGAAACGCTCCCAGAGGAAGATTTGTTACGAGCTAAATCACCTTTCAGAAAGAACTATTCTTCTCCACTCCCCACAGGAGTCCAGACATCTTGTGGCTCCCTCAGCTGTGGAAAGCTGGATGTGCTTTGCTGCAAGCGGTACTCAGGTCCTGAAATTTTTTGTTTTCTTTTCCCAGACCATTTTCTCTCCAACAGCACTGCATGCATTGGCATCCTTTCCTAGAAAAACACAGTATTTAACTGCAGTGCCTGATGAGTTTGATCACTAGCTGTCTCAATAAAATATGCAAATACAGAGTCAATTCAATCCAAGCACCTTTGAAGAAAAATGGTAAGATAAATGCAACCAAGTTACAATTACTTTTATTAAGAGAGCACATTACACACACTCAGTAAATATGATTAGTTCTAAATCTTCCTGCACATAACTGAAAAGCAGAATAGAACAAGATGCTGAGTGCAGTTGTGACATTGCAGTAGGGTTCAGTTTCCAAGAGCTTCAGCTGCTGCACACATTGCTCTTTGCACTACTGCTTCTCTTGTCATGATTCAGTGCTCAGGTCAAGCATAATTATAACTTTTTTTTCAGAACGGGGTTTGATAGCTGAGCATTTCTAACGAAATTATTCAGAGTTAAAAGTGTAATTTTTTATTCATCTCTACTTCTCTATAAAGATGATACAGTATAACAGCTGATACATTGATCTTCTCTGCTGATGAGCAAGATGGGGGCGGGGGGGGTTGGGTTATAATTCATCTGAGGTGAAGCCCTCTGAACCATGGTGCTCTTGCCCTTACCTGCAGGGAGTGGAGATCAACTCTGCTGTGGGGACATCTCTGCAGAACATTTATTGCAAGACAAATATCAGATAGCTCTTATCTCTTTGACGAGCAGGTGTGCTTTCCTGTTTCCTCTTTTTCTGATGCAATTTCTGTTGTTAGAAATTGTGTATGAAACCAGTGTTGTCTCTGAATCGAAGAAAGTGAAATGAAGGTCCTTTTTTTTTTGGCACATTATTACGTATACAACAAACAGGTGTGAATTAGCTCTAGGCTAAACTCTAACCTCTTTTCAGGCAAAAATCTTAGAACTAGACCAACAGTAATATTTTATGTGGGTTTATTTTTACTTTGGGTGTGATTATAAGGTTATCTGTCTCATCTATCTGGGTTGTCCTGTAGAGGTAATAACATACCTGAAGAGAAAAGCTTTTCTAACAAAAAAAGGAATATAATATTAAGAACTGTACTTCTACATCAGGGAAAATATATAATATCTACTCACTGTTGAAAATTACAGATATTTGAGTTGCTTCCAGTACTGACGCTTAAATATAACAACAAATATAATGTTGCCAAATATCTTACTATACATGGGTTTTGAATATCGAAAAAGCCCAGTGGAATTCCTCCAGCTTGAAGCAGCTAATAAAATTAATTGTCCTAAAATATTAATGAATGTGCAATCCTGCTGTACTCCTGGGTGATCACTGAGCACCTCCCAGAGCTGGACTGGTTTCCATGTGATCCCAGTAATGATAGCTTAAGTCATCACCAGCTCATCCTTTCAAGTTGCCTAACACTTTAAAAGATTTAATTCAGCATTCAGGATCTCCCAAGGCTGTAAATGTGCAAAGTGCTTTCTGGTTCTATAACTCCCCATTTAGCGAAGTCACAGTTGAGAAGTGTTTATTTGCATGTATAGTCCTTGCTTGAACTCAGCAAGGTTTCACTACATGTTTAAAACTTAAATGCTGTCCTGAATAGCTAAGGACAGGAGCTCCAGTTTAGAGAAGCACTTGTGCATATGGTTAAACACTTCATTATAACCACATGTTGCTCCTCCTGGCCTCACTGGAACTGCTTCTGAGATGAAAGCTAACTGCTGAGGAAAATATATGTGTGTATGCATATATGTTTCCAAAATCTGGACTCCACTGAAATTGATGAAACTTAAAATTTTGACTTCAAAGGGCCCCCAGTTTTACCCTAGGCTTTTTTCTGCTTTAGAGAACTCTGTATCCCTGTCAGATATGCTAATTGCATACTTTATTTATTTAGCTGTTATTGTTTTCTCCAGTAGTAAACTTCATGCAGTCTAGGGAATTAATTCACTTAACCGTATCTTCTTCATTATTCTTGTATCCCTCATCACTGTGTGCTCCTTCAATTTCAAACTATGCTGGAAGGAAGTAGTTTTAAGATTCATACAGCACTTTATCTCTCAGTGGAGCCTGAGATGATATGTTCAGTTCCTGCTAGCTTTTATTAAGTTGTTACACTGATGCATCAAAGTTTAGCGGGAGAGGTTCTCAAGTATGAACCTCTTTTTCAACCTTGCCTGGTCGCAGAATTGATTTCTTAGCATTTGTTTACATTTTACTGTAACTTCTAAAAAATTGCTGTAAAAATTGTTTGAAACTCTTCAGTACTAGCTATTCTGTTCCAGATCAGTGCAAAAGTGATGCATTATAATGATAGATACATATGTATATGTTAGTTCCATAAGCCCAGCTACCTTGAGAGTTTCTGCGTCCCGAATCTTTAGGTATTTTCGGTTTCTGACGACCCTGTGTTTTACTGGGTTCTCGCTGGTTCCTTTACTCCTTTGTTACCTATACTTGAAGACAACAATGTATCTACTCCACTTTGTCTCCTGGCACAGCTCCCTCGTCACTCACTGCAGCACTTTGCAACTTCTGTAGTACTTTTTCAGAGCAACACATGAACTTTTCATTGGCTGAAGGTCATAACTGACTTGGAGAACAGATGGAGTGTGGAAGGATGAACCTTTGCCACACACTGAGCATTAACACCTGCTTATTTGTTACGTCTGTCCACTGCAGCTCAGGGGCTCCTGAAGATTTTACCCAAGTGATTTAGGACTTGCTATTGGACTGAGTGCAAATGCTGTCTGTGAAAGAGATGTTTTTACCTTTTTACTCAGGCTGCACATTCTGTGGGCTTTGGATGGCAATTAACTCCACATGCTTAGACTCTAGAAGGCACTATGAATTTGCTGAGATGCTGCAACAATAAAATTTTAAAGAAGAGCAACACTGAGACAGGCCTGAATGCAAAATATGAATGTTTCAAAGGCACAAACAGATTTAGGATTTCAGTTAATTTCATACAACAGTGAGTTTTCTCACCTATGAGCCCAGTTGCACATAGCATAGCTTTCTTCGGGACATCCAGAGAAGGTGGAATAAGAGTAGCTTGTCTTCAACTCACCAGCTCCAAGTGAAGGGAATTTCAGCCACATAATCAATGGGGAAATTAATGACCCTTTTTTCTTCTGCCCTCTGTTTGTGGTGAGAGACCTGTATCTTGTCTTTCTGCAGCAGCTCTCGAAAAGATGCTCACTGGGGACTGATGTGACACTATATCAGAAGTTATTTTCTAGACTAGTGTTTTTCTAGACTCTCACCTGGATTTGGGTACTTATATTTGGAGTAGTTGCCAACTATATTTCAGTAAGAAATTAGACAGTTTATTAATAAACTGCTCTAGATCAGGAAACAGAAACACGGTATTATGTACCCTGAAAAAAAGCAGGGAATGAATAGGTGGCTTGCTTGTACCAGCTGAATCTTAGCAGAATATGCAATATAATTATCCTTGTTACCATGTGTTTAAAATTAGAAACATATTTTTTAACTTTATGGAATACAGTTTATTGGCCTGATCCAAGTTCTACTGACAAGGGAGAGTCCTGCTAACTTTCCTTAGGGCTCATGCCCTCAAGGGCAAAATTCAAGAAGAATAATTTGGAGAAATATTGTGTATATTAATCCTAAATATGATGTAAAGTTACAATACAAATGGAAAATCATGCGTACAAGTACATTTTCTACTTATCTAGTCCAGAATGTGCTGAGCATCCTTGCTGCAATCAGGAAGGGTGATCAAATCACAGGAGAGCTTGTCTTTTGTTCAGAAGCTAACCTTTATTCCATGTGTGTCCTAAATGATTTTAGGTAACTGGCTCAGGCCATAAAAAGCCAGTCATATCTGGTCATAATGACACACTTCCACCCTTATTTCAGGTTCTGTGAAATTATGACTCTGCTAGAATATAACCAACGTTCCTTTCTGGTTTCCTGCAGGTTGAGACACAGCAATTCTAAAGACATGCATCGGAGGCACGCGACCCTTCGGGAGAAGGGCCGGCGCCAGGCCATCCGGGGCCCTGCCTACATGTTCAACGAGAAAGGCACCAGCCTCACTGCAGAGGAGGAACATTTTCTTGACTCTGCAGAATATGGCAACATCCCTGTTGTGCGAAAAATGCTGGAGGAATCCAAAACCTTGAACTTCAATTGTGTCGATTACATGGGACAAAACGCCCTCCAGTTAGCGGTAGGGAATGAGCATCTGGAAGTGACAGAGCTGCTCCTCAAGAAGGAGAATCTGGCTCGAGTTGGGGATGCACTTTTGTTAGCCATCAGTAAAGGATACGTGCGCATTGTAGAAGCAATATTGAACCACCCAGCCTTCGCACAAGGACAGCGTCTCACACTCAGCCCTCTCGAGCAGGAACTGAGGGATGACGATTTTTATGCTTACGATGAAGATGGAACTCGGTTCTCCCATGACATTACCCCCATCATACTTGCTGCCCACTGCCAGGAGTATGAAATTGTTCACATCTTACTTCTAAAAGGCGCACGGATTGAAAGGCCACATGACTATTTTTGCAAGTGCAACGAATGTATGGAAAAGCAGAGGAAAGACTCCTTTAGCCACTCTCGCTCAAGAATGAATGCCTACAAAGGATTAGCCAGTGCTGCTTATTTGTCTCTGTCCAGTGAAGACCCTGTCCTTACTGCTCTAGAGCTTAGCAATGAATTGGCCAGGCTAGCCAACATTGAAACTGAATTTAAGGTAACTCACCACTGTGCCTTTTTCCTTGGGCTGAGAGTGTTCAGGCTATTGTGTGGTTTACATGTTTGATCAAATTTTGGGTTGCTGTTTGAGGGGTGGGGGAGTAAGAGAGACTGGCAGAGACTGCCAGATGTGTTACCTATGCACAGATTCAGATCACTGTCATTCTCCAGTTAATAAATGCTTGGAACTGAACATTGCATATTACAGCAGAAGCTTAAGTTTCTGTGTTGCACACAGTGATTGCTGAGAATCTCTAGTTGGCAGCAGGAATAAAAATTAGATAATTCCAAAAATGGAGACTCATTTTTTGTACGAAAGGTAAGTCTTTTTAATTGAGTAATCTATTTTAGAGGCAGAGTTCTAGAGGCTGTTTTAAGAATCCAGTACATCTAGTCCTGCTACAATGATAAAAGGTATAAATCAAGACATTTTAGTCCTCTGTAAAAGAATTTAAACTGCTTTGCATCTTAATGTTTTGGTGCTGCAACTATACATGATGAATTTCATGAAAAATGGAAAAGAGAAACAATCAATAAATTGTTATGAAGTTTATCATCATGCCAAACACAACAGTGGAGCTTGTAGAACTCTCTTACAAGTTATTTGAGATTGCCATTATCATAATGAGTTTGTAAATGTCCAATGCCATTTGCAGTATTTCTCTAAGTCATTTACATGACACAAAGGGCATTGTCTCCCTTTCTAAAATAAATTAGTCATTAAACCCTTCATTTTCAGTGGCTCAGCCATCAACATAAGACTGTTTTCTGACTTATGGCTATTGTGCAGCTATAATCATGATCAGTGGCTCCGGGGTAATAAAGTCCACGTTGTGAATACACTGGGGTAGGATGCTCACTAGGAATCCATTAGTTCTAATTTAGAAAACTATTCATGTGTTAAAGCATCTCTTTCAGGATTTGTGGCTCTATACTACAAAGGCCTAAGGGAGGAGATCATCCCCCTGCCCTGGGCACTGGTGAGGTCACCTTGAGCCCTGGGTTCAGTTTTGGGCCCCTCACTCCAAGAAGGACACAGAGGTTCTAGAGCAGGTCCAGAGAAGGGCAAGGGAGCTGGGGAAGGATCTGGAAGAGAAGTCTGATGAGGAGCAACTGAGGCATCTGTGGGGGATGAGCCTTGAGAAAAGGAGGCTCAGGGGGCACCTTCGCACTTTCTACAGCTCCCTGAGGGGAGGTTGCAGCCAGGTGGGGGTTGGTCTTTTCTCCCAGATGATAAGCAATGGGAGAAACAGCCTCAAGTTGTGCCAGGGGAGCTTTAGACCGGATATTAGGAAAAATCTCTTCACAGAGAAGGGGGTCAAGCCCTGGGAGAGGTTCCTCACAGAAGTGGCTGAGTCACCATCCCTGAAGGGATTTAAGAGATGTGTAGATGTGTCACTTGGGGACATGGTTTAGTGGTAGCCTTGGCAGTGCTGGGTTTACAGCTGGATCTTAGAGGGCTTTTCCAGCCTAAATGGTTCTATGAATCTGTGCTCTCAAATTTAAAGGTAAGAAAAAAACATATTTTTGGGCTTTGCAACCCTTTAGTAACTCTCTAACAGGAAAAAATTCCCAAACCACTGAGATCTTTGGGCAATAAAATCAGGGTAAAATTCTGCAAACTCTTTTTCCCCATGTGTACCAGAATCGCAAGGACACAATAATTTGAAGGGGAAGTTTCGTTTGGATTCAGTCTGAGTGAAGTAACCTCACTGGGCTCAGTGAATCTGACTTGAGTGAGGGTTGCTCCAGTGTGAAAGCACTGTAGGCTCATACCCACCCTTAACAACATTAATATCTCATTAATCCTCCAGCTTCTCACAGAAAACCATATATTGAGTGGAGCATGAGCAGCCTCAACATTGCATGCCTGTCAGTCCTGATAAGTGTCTTGCTGCAGGAGAGTAAATCTGTTTCTACCAGAATCCTCCCTTTTGTTCCTGGAGCTGCCAGTGGGGTCTGTACTGGCACTGGCAGGTACGTGAGTCCTCCAGGAGCAAACCAGCAATCAAATGTTGAAGAGTTTCATAGTGGTTATATCTCTGCACTGGCAAATGGATGGGAATAAATCAATACCAGAAAAAACCCCAAAACATTAGAAACCATTTACCAAATGACTGCATTTCCAGGTTTTCCAAGGTCATTGTATTACTGGAAGGCTCTGTGCAACACACATCCATGTACGTTAGTGAAGTACCTACCCCTACCATTAGTTTACTTCAAAGATTTCACATTCCTTTAGTATTTTAACAGAAATAAGAAATTTCTCAATATTCTAATGTATTCTCACTGTAGCAAAAAAACCCCAGAGGTATGTATTTATGTAAAAATATTTATTCTTATTAACATAATCACTGTGATGTGAAATAGGGTATTAATAAAACAGTGGGGTTTTTTTCACAGAACACGACAATTTAAGAATTTATTTTGAGGAAAGAACACTATTGCTGAAAATGTATTTAAGAAACCCATAAACAAAGAAAATTTATAAAATTAGACAAGTTGTAGAGGGCTTTTTTTGTGACTAAAATAGTACTTCCCCAGAATCGTAACTTGTTTGATTCCTAAAGTTCTATAATTAAAATTGGCACTCAACAGATTTATAAAATTATCACTTGGGATTATTTAAGAACATTATTTAAAAATGATATGCAATTGCAGCAATACAGTTTTCAGGAGGTACAAAGAGTCCTTGAAACAGAAAGATACAAAATTTTAATAATGTAGGTGGACAAATAGTAATTTAGTAACCTCTGAAGAAACTCCTAGCATGAGCTAATTAAAATATAAATGCAGTGCCTCTCGCCTGCTGCTTGCTGCCCCAAATCTCTTATGCAATAGCACCTTTCAGCACATCAAAATGAGAAGCCAATACATGAGCTATGTTTTAAGAGAACATGAATTTTTTCAAGCAAGTTTCCTCTTTGTACAGAGAAATGTGAAACAAAACAGCCACATGAACCACTTTAAAGGAGAAAACTTGTGTTACCTGTGGTTGGCCAATTTATCCATTCTTTTGGTTTTTTACTATGGCAGAAGTTGAATAGATTTTTTTATCACCCTAAATTGCTACGATTCAGTAATATGCTGCAGATCTGATGAAATAGCTTTGCAAAACATTGCCAAAAAAAGTTTTCTTATTAATTGGAGAAAATAAAATTGCTGTGAAATATGTAGTCCATTAGTCTAGAAATGAATAAGGCCCCTTCCCCAAAGTAAAATGAAAAATATGGAACCAATTGTTTCTACAAAAATACATGTAGAAATGGGGTGGGTGGGAAACCCCTGGGATATGGACTTCAGAAAAGAGAGAAGTAAATATCAGAGTCCCTGTGTATGTTTGCAGATCTTTATGCAATGATATTCTCTTGTAGTGGAGGCAGCCCAAGTTGAAAATGTAACCTTAATTAAGCACTTCTTCATTTTTGTATATCCTACTTGAAAGCTCAGAATTGAGAACCGGTTCATGACTGTCTCTCTCTTTCTAGTTTTCCTTTTGTGTTTTAAAAAACCAAGCCAACATCCACTGGAGCAAAGGCAGTACAGACTGGGGCCCTCATTTAGTCCACGGGATGGGTCCCTTCATCTGTACTGCCCTCGGGAAGACACAGAAAGAGAGGATCCTGTGGGGACTGAAGGGTTCCAAGTGACCATGCCTCTGCAGAGTGTAGGAACGACTGGGTAGGAAACTGAGGGACACATCAATTAAAAAATCAAAAGTACAATTAAGACAGAAATACAGAACAAAGTTAATGTGCTTTGTAGTTTTTCCCAAAGGGTGGAAAACAGACATTAGGCTAGTGATTAATATGTGAATCTGTTTTGAGGGAGAAAGCATTTATTGTCAGCCTAGCAGAGCTAGGATCCCACTAGTCCACACAGGAAGAATTCTCCCCTCTCACTCTCCCTTTTTTACTCAAAAAACCCTTCTCTGTACATTCCAATTTCTTTAAAAGCTTGCAGATCTTGGACCTCAGTCATAAAGCAAATAATCCTTCTGCCATCTACCAGAGGATTCTGTTTGTTCTGCTCATATGAATAAGCCTTATGTCACTTGCAGTGTGAATAACACGGCCAGGATTTGTCCATCTGAAGTAGTCATCACCCCGAGCCAGCCTGATGAGAATTGCTCTCCTCTTTGGTCCAGAGAAACTGATCTCCCTCACGTCAGCCTGGTGTGAAAGCATATGCAGATGTCTGCACAGCTACCAGCTGTTCACAGCCAGGTGACTCATTTCTAAGACTGGAATATTAAAAGAAGAGTCAACAGATTCATTTTTATATGTCCATCAAAAGCCTTAGGAGATTGAATTTCTAGCAAACAGCCTGCAGGAAATGCCCTTGCAACTGTCTTTGACAGCAGCATCAGGCTTAGCATTACTGTCCACATTTAGGAAACTGAGTGAAAGCCAGAATTATAGTTCTGTTTACTTCTTCTAAAGCAGTGACTGTGTACTCCTTTCTCTGGTGACATCCCCCTCCACAGCCAGGACTGTTTTACAGCCTTGCATGCTCTTAAATTAGACCACACGCTTGTGTATGTCAGGAAACATCCTTGTGATGAAGTAAATCAGACAAATCATTCCATGTAGCAATCCAGACAAATCAAATTAGAGACTTGCAAAGGAGGCTTAGAAAAGATCTCACCAGCCGTAAGTGGTAAATCAGATCTCAGCTCCTCTTGATTAAAATATTACTAAAAGCAAGATCAAAATCATCACCTGGAAGACATATGGTGTGTGGTCTTTGTTTACTGTTCCCACCAACACTGTCAGCACACTTACTACAGCGTAACAGGTTTTGTTTCTCATTCCTATGCTTCTGCTTCTGCTGTGGCTTTTCCTCTCACTGTTTTCTTTTCTCTATGAGCTGTTGGGATCCAAAAGCAGGTCCTGGCAGCGAACCTGCTCTCCTGTGCAGGTGAGCATCACGCCCAGGCCCAGCTGGCTGAAGGACTGCAAGTGGCTGTGGGATGGGCGGCTGGCTGGCAGCAAGGCAAGCGTGGGGATGCCTGCAGGGATGTGCCTGCTGGGGGCTGCCTCTTGCTGCACTGGGGCTGCAGAGGTGCAAAGCAGCTGAGGCTCAAATCCCTACATTCTCACCATGTTGAAGGAGGAAAAATACAGCCCTTGAGACTCAGTGACTTGTAGCTGTTAGGGATGATCTGGCATTCCTCTTGCCACACTAAGCCAGCTCCAACCTTTCTTCTACCTAACTATAAGTTGTTAACTTCACAGGATATATTTAACTTAAACTTCTTAAGGGAAATGACTTTGACGATTTTCTTGGTATTTCCGGCTCCATGCTGCAAGGAGTTAAGAAAATCATTATTAGACCCTTGGTTTTTTGAAATGAGTAATAAAAAGTAGAAAATGGCAGAAAACACTGAAGAGTAAAATAGTAGGAAGAGGAAACACTTCATGAGAATGGAGGATAGCAGTGAACTTGGAAAGAGAAAAATACTTGAAAACCATCAGACTGTAAACCAGCAAGACTGCACTTATAAACTCTGCCTCCTACCCAGGCTGAACAGACTCTTGGATTTGTTTGCTCTCAGGACTGGCTGATGGGAGCAGGTGCCTGCAACTCATCTCCCATTGAAACCAGAAACTGGCATGGGAACCTCCCTAATTAGCCTCATGAACATTCTTGTAAATCCATCACTTCATACTTTCACTCTGACTTGTTCTTCCTTGAGTGATCCTTTAATCTTTTCTTAATTTCTGGCCTCAACATATTCTCTGGCAGATATCTTGCTTCTGTTATGTTTGGGAATGCTTTTTATGACTCATTTTATCATTTCAGCAAGCTGCTCTTAAAGGCTTTAGTGTGTTTATATGGCATTTGTTTAGGTTTTCATTTAATTTTTCAGAAATTCTGTTCTTCTCTGTATTTTTCTTCTAGACAGGATTTACATATTCTAAAGAGATGTATCTTTACTCAAGCAGCTTTCATTTTTTTTTCTCATGTTTCACTTTGCTGGGTTTTAAGAAGAGAAGGCAGAAGGGAACTTCAGAAATTTGGTCTGGTATGCAGAATGTATTCACTTCCTTTTACTACTGTTTTTATTTTCTACTGCACAGCTCTCAGTCCTACCTAGTGCCTGTTTTGAAAATCAAGCATCACCAATGTAAATACTTATGAGTATATGAACTGTCACTACTCCCAAGGGATTGTTTTTTGGATATGAGCTTTCCAGGTCAGTCTTTAGTGAGAGTATTATTTTTTTTCTTAGGGATGGAGTCAGGGATGTGGTTTGGTGGTTTTCAACCTTTAAAAAGAACTGATCATTTTCCCCCTCTCACCTATAAGCCAATTTTCCCCACTGCCATGAAAACATGCACATTTAGAACATATGATTTTTTAATTTCAATTTTCACTTGTGCAAAGCAAATGCATAAGCAGGTACAACCAATTACCCAACTCATAATACAGGAAAGAATCAAGTCCCACTAAAGCAGGAAAACAAATTTCCTATTGTTAGAAGTTTAACTTCTTGTTGGAACAAATTAGGTATTGAAATAAGAGAGGAAATTAAAAACAATAATGGAAATAGCCTGGGAGAAGGAGAATATATTTAAGCCTTGTAGTGAAATTTGGCTCACTGAGTGGTACTTGCTCTGTGCAGAAGGAGCTCATTCTCTATGCTGTTCTTTTCCAGAGACAAATTCACTAATAATAGATGCTACACCAGCTTTGTCTTGAGAGCTAAATTAATTAATTGCAGTTACATTTTTCCATGGATATGTAGCAGAGACTGTGGAAAAAGGATATATATAGTCTTTCTGCCCTTAAAACCCACCAAATTTGTGACTTGGGTTGCTCTCTTTAAATATTTATAAATTAAGAAATATCCTTTATATTTTGAGAGTTGTTATTGTAAGTGCTCTTTTTAGGTTCTGTGATTAAATCATTTTCTGCCTGGCATATTGCCCAAGAAAAATGGTTTTAAAATGTTGCATGAGAAGAAAATTCAAAGCTTTTCAGAGCTGTGTAGAACCAATGCCAAAGCTGTGATGTCTGGAGCTGTCTCGAGAAATCCAGATTTGTATCTCTGTGTGTGAAGGTGCCTTAGCATCTGTCTATGTCTGTTCACAGTCAAGCAGAGTAGTGGATGCTGTGATTCATAGTGAAGGGTATAACTCAGTCATCTACAACCCACACCTGTACCTGGAAAAATTAAGACCATTATTCATGGAAGTTGTAACTCTGTTGGCAGCAGAAGCCACTGAGCAGTCACATAAAATTGGATAATGTCCACTGCCCACGAGGTTATTTCACCTACTTTATGAGTGACATTGTTAAAATGTCCCAGCTAAAAGAAAACCTCTTTAAAAGTTTCCAAAATACTTTACGCAGGAAAATGTTTTCTTCACTTTCCTGGGGAACCAGCCCATTCTCTCTTTTGAAAGAGTGAAAGGGGGAAAAAGGCTTTTTCTACACATCAAATCATAGACAATGCATCTGTGCAAGAAAATTTAGTATTTGAATTAATGCCTCAAGGGCTTTGCTCCCCTAAAACAAATCCCAAAAATGGAAGGAAACTTTCAGCATTTGAGGATGGCAAGACAGATGCAACCCTGGAAAAATTTGACTCTCCCAGAGAGTACAGCTGGTATACTTTTGTTTCCTGTGATGCTACTGCAAGTGAGATTCTTGGCAAGGCCGGTGTGCACACCATCACTGCAATGTTTATTACCCTTTACAGCTCCCTGGGAAGTCATTTTTAGTCCTACTCAGTTAAGGATGAGCAACATTGCAACTGCAGCACTTACAGCTTACTGCTTCCAGCTTGACTGAACACATCCCTGGAGCAGGATTCTAGTTTAGGTGAGCAACAGACATTACCATAAAAATATAAAATAACATGGAATCCTCTTTTAATCTTTAATAGGAGACAACAGGTGGGTTCACCAGCTAGGTGGGAAGTAGAGAGCAATAGAAAAGTGTCACATACGGAAGTAGCACAGCAGTTGTCTCACCACTGAGGAGCAATTTAGAACCATTTTTATATATAAAACTTTTAAGCCAGTCACTGTGATACTTTAGCCAGGTAGAGAAATAAGTATAAAATCTGGAACCAGTTGAAATTGCTTTAAGGTAATCTTCCTTCTGGCATTTCAGTGTTTCCTTACAAATAAGCAGCCCATCCTCCAACAAGAGCACATTTCTGTGGAGTTGGAAAATCCCTATTAATGGATGCATTTTTAAGGGACCTGAAAGGCAGCAGCTGATAAGGGTGGTGAGCAGAGTGAACCCTCTTACACATAAATAATCCTGGGATGAAAGTGTAACAAAAAAGAAGGGGGAAATCCAGCAACATAATTTTTTAAAATTTTATTTCCCTGCCAGAAATATCTGATATTAAATTTCTGGATCTGAAGCTTCAACCTTCCAGTAAATGGGTTGGACTGGGACTGTCACTGTGCTCTCTACATACATGGCTGGTGACTTTTACTTTTTCCTTTTGAAGCCTGCTGTAATGAATATCTTAAGTCCAGATTTTCCACATAGTTCTTAAATTCTGGATGTGATGAGGAATTTGGAAATTAATTTTTGTTATGTGAGATGACTTTTGTAAACCATTCTGAGATGCCATGGCCTTGTGGCAACCAATTTTACTGAACTGTGATTTTCAGGAAATATATTAGTGTATGAGACATCTCACATACAGTAACACGGAGCATATTGAATATGTTTGGAAGGAGTTTAGAGCTGAGGGATCTTCTTTTTATCCTTCTTAAACCTAAACTTCCGTTAGTGAAAACAAGAGTCATTGACCTTTGATACAGGCAGTTGCTGAATATTTTGTAGTCAGGGTGAAGTACAATAAAGCTTGCAACATATTACTCAGGAATGTAAAGTGTTTTGACTAAATAGAAGGAAAATAAACACCTGACATTTTGAGATAATTTGTTGTGTTTAGGGGGGATTTGTGTGGAGGCAAGGTTAAATACAGTTATATTAATTAGTGCTACTATGATATAAAGCAAGTGAAATTAGGTAAAATTCAATGACTATAATGTCCATGTGTGTTGTGGAGTCATATACACCACATATGGCTGAGCAAGGGAGAATAAGTAACTGCTGTGAAGATTCAAGTGGCATTTAACTGGCTAACAGGAGCTCTTGTAGCAGAAGTGATGCTGATACCTGTTCCTCAGCCTGGTTCTGCTTCTCAGAGACAAGGAGTTAAGAAAGTTCTTTGGTTTTAGAGCTTATTTTGAATTTAAGAATGAAGATGACCTGCCTGTATTTTTTTTGTGTGCAAGCATTACTCTGCAACAGCTTTTTGAGCAGAGATGCTTAGAAGGTTGACTCTAATAGATACAACTGTCACAAATCCAGCAGAGAAGCAACAAATAGTTTAGAAATAATTCCAAAATTTAAATCCAAAAAGTTTAGCTTACCACATTCTTATTACTGTTACATTTTGATCTTTATAACAGCTTTAACATCGGAGAAAAGCTCAGTAGCCGGCAAAATCATGACTCATCGAGTCATCTTCAGATTTGTTGAAGCCATGATTTCATCCTCACCCTTTGAAAGAATGATGTGAAGCAGTGGGTTGACCAGTGGGTCTGGCCCGAGGCTGCCCTGTGCTCACGGATTCCTCTCTTTATACAAATGAGGAATAGCGTATCACATCTTGGCTCAAGCGATCCATCATAGCAAGTGTGATTGGCTGGTGTATCAGTAGGTGGGATTTATGTCCACCACAACCTCTTCCAATGATCTGGACTCTCCCACAGAATGTACCTTTGTCTCTCCAGTCTCTAAGCAATAGAGGTGAGACAAACTCCCCTGTGCCGCCTCCCGCTGTTCCTTTGCCTGCCCAGGCCAAGTGCCGGGGCCTTTCTGCGGTGCTCGGCTGGAGCCCTCGCTGCCGCTCCAGAGCAGAGCATCCCGCATTTCCCCGCCAGGGCTGCTGCCAGCTGCTCCGAGAGCTCTCATCAGTAGGGAGAATGACTTGGCCAGTTGCCTGTGTTTAGTTAGCAGTGACAGAGTGTTTTCCTTTCTTGCCCACTGAGCGTGGAAGACAAAACGAGTCCTGGTACTCAAACTGGTGCATGCACTCGATGGCAGGGCAGCAAGGAGGGTTCCTGCTGCTCTGAGCTGGCTGTTTGAAAGGAAAGACATTGGCTCTTTCCATGCCAGTCACTGGATCCTCTGCAGTGAGTGCAGAGCTTTTCTGACTTTGAGCTTGCCCTTACACACTCACCATTCATCTAAGAGAATTTTCTCAGCACATTTACCGGTATAAAGTGACACAGCAACACAATTCCCCTTCCTCCTCCCCTTGGCAATGAGGGGTACCCAGAGGGGTCCACCTTAGACCACCAAAGATGAAGATATTTTTCAGAAAGCCAAAATCCAATTCTTGTTGAGGAAAACAGACAGAAAAGGCTGCGATCACTACTGTAATATCAGTGCAGTACAACACTGGCAAGCTTTGCATTTAATCAGTAACACCAAATGGCCAACCATTCAGCTGGTATCAGCACTGGGGGTTTGGGGATAGTTAGGAGCCGGGAGGTTTATTATGAGCAAGATGACTGGTTTCCAAAGAGTGCTGCTCATTATTCACGTTAGGAAGGGATATCTACTGCAACTACAAATGAGCGTAATTAGGACGATTGCTCTGAGTAGAATAATGATGTTAGATCAGCAGATGGGAGAATGGAGCCAGGTACGTTTATCCCAGGCACTGTAGGGAATCAATATCATATTAATGAATGTAAACGAAGTAACACATTCTGAGGATCTCAAGTCTGACATTAAATAGGATGCAGATGGGAAGTGATTTAGTTTATCCCTCATTATGTTGTTAATTGTTGTTATTGTAGATAACTATGATGAACTTATCCTCACTGAGTCCAGGCAGACTATTCAGAGAATTGTGGATAAACAGTAATGGTATACAAACAATTTTATATTGCTTTAAAATGGTGCTAGGTACTATAGTAGCTATGGGTTTTTGGCATTTACATGATCAAAAATGGAAATACTCTGGAATATAATTTGTTGCAGGGAAATGGTCACCAGTGGAGGATGGAAACAGCTCACTGCCCACTGAGTGTCATTTCATTCTCACTGTCCAAACCCCAGGATCTGAACTCATTTCAGAACAAAGACAGACAATTATGCACTTTTTATATTCATATTTCTGCTCAAGAAGGTTCTGCAGCATGACTTCTAAGTCTGCTCTTCTTAGAGAGAGGACAATTTCCATACGGTCAAGAGTGCTCTGTGCCAGGACTCTGCAGCTGGGATCACATTTTTCCAAAGTGCTTGGTTGCTGCTTATGTGCTGTGGGAACCAGAATTTGACCCACTCTGATGCTTGTGAGCAGTTTTATAAGGAGCTGTTCTTGCCAGACATTGAGAACTGTGGTAGTTGGCTGTGTGAGACCTGGTAGACATATGGTTATTATAATTATTGATATTATTTGCACCGTGGTTTGCAGTTAAACCAACATTCACTTGCAGGATGCATTTAGGAGGAGTCTTTCTCCTGATATGCATGTGCTGCTTGTAGCCAAAATTCCCGTGAGAGGAGGGACTCATAGCACCTTTGAACATATAAGTATGTTCCTTAAGCAAGTTGAAGCTGCCAAATTTACCTCAGCCTAAGGGATAAATGAAGCTGTGTTGAGCAAACAATTGCTTTGGATTTAAATCCATCATTTTCTCCTGGTTTTTTCCCATCTGATTTTCATGAAACAGAGATTTCAAGCAGCTGAGCTGAGAAGAGCCATACAGTTGAGGGAGAGCAGCTAATTCTTTTAGTGCAAGGAAACTATTTCATATCAGATTGTATAGGAAAGAGAAATCTTCCCCAATGAAGCTTGCAACAGAGAGATCAGGAATGTAATAAACATGGGAAAATGTCAGAGAAAAAAAGTATGGATGGCATGAAGAATGAGAAGCTTGGCCCAGAGGTAACTTTGTGCTTTGATTACCTCTCACATCAGAGCTGCAGAATGATCTGAAAGGAGGCTGTGGTGAGGTGGGGATTGGCCTTTGCTCCCAGATAAAAAGTGATTCTCAGTGTCAAATCCCCACACAAGGAGCGAACAAATATTTGAATGTCATGGAGAGGGATTTGGAGCACTGCACTCCATCATCATGAGCTTGATTTTACTGCTGAAATGAACAGATCCCAAACTCTTTTTCAACAAGAAAATTATCAGAGTATTATTTTGAAATGCATAGTTTGCATTTAAAGAGAAGCTGTTGACAGGACACAGGAGACAGACCCTCTCCTTGGCCGAATTTGTGTATTCCCTACATTTGGCATGCACATTTCATTAATACCTCTGTATAGCCTGTCCTGTTTATGTGACAGGGACTTAAATCCAGGGACTTGATAGTTTATCTTCAGAAAACAGGTGTTTCAGCATAAACATTCAAATGAGCTTGGGAAAATCTGCAAGAAAAAAAAAGAAAAAACCCCACCTTTCACTTAGTTGAGGAATCAAAATCGTGTGGCTTATTTGTGATGTGTGTTTGAAAACGAGCTGAGGTGGTATGAAAGAGAAGTACATCAAGCATCAAAGGACATCTTATGTTGAAAAGCTGCTATGCCAACCTTGAGGCTTTAAATACTCTCATTTAAAAAAATTGTCGACCAGCATAATTTCTGTTCTAGGTTAATTAAATATTTTCAGAGACTTGGAGTGGAGTGGTAGATCTCTGCTGAATAGCACTGATGTTCCTGCACAGGGATGCTCAGTAATGGTACCTGTCAGGCTGAAGGTGACTTTGGCAGAAAGGAGTAGAGGAGAGGGAGCTGTTTTTCTGACAGCTTCTTAGGTATAAAAAGATTGTATTCTGTTCAGGGTGAGAACTTTGGATAAGTCAAGTCATCCATTAATTTCAGGGTAGAGGGAGTTCACATGTACAGGAAACTCACTTTAAGTTTCAAATAGTAAAGAAAATCAATAGAAGTAATAAAAAAGGTTGAGAGTGGACTGATTCTGAAATTTCTTGTTCTAGGGAATCTAAAGATTTTCGGTTGAAGAGTCAGGAAGTGTGCTCAGTCTCAGTCCCTAATTTTCTTCATGGATTATGTTTGATTCCTGCCTTTGCTTCCCCAAATAATCCATCCATTAATTTTAGATTAAAAAAAAAAAACAAAAAACCAAACACCTTTTAAAGGAATTGTTCCAGGGGGAAGTCAAAGTAAAGTGTTTTTCCTTTTCTAATGTTTTTATTGATGGAAAAACAGCTTCCAAAATTTATTCATTAGTTTTGGTGGCACAGAAGCTACATTTATCAAAAATATGAATACTTTCCCGGAAGAAATTATTGGTAGAGTTGGTAGATTCATAAGAGCTAGAGCACAAAAGAGCTAAAGTGAAGAAGAGTAGAAACAAAACAGGGAGGTGCAAACCTATCCTTTCTGCTGCCTTTGACAGTTTGCAATTTAAAGTTCTTGGAATGTTATTGCTGAAGATTAAACATATACCTGGACCTGCAAATGATGTTGCAAAAGCATGGTGACAAATTTTAAAGGATTTTCAACTCCACAACTGGAATCCTTACTACCATCTTGTGGAGCTTTTTTAAGGATTTGATATATCTACCAGTCAATAGGTGAAATCCAAAGTCAGTGGTTTGATTGATTCTTTATTGATCTATCCCCTTGGTGCATGGATATGCTGTCCTAGAGATGAGCTTCTGCAGTGCATGTGAAGAGATAAATTGCAGCTAGAAAGCTGAGGAGAATAAAGAGACACCAAAAAACCCCATAGCCTTATGGTAAACCAGTCAGTGCAACTGCCATTGAAATCCTTGTAATGATGCAAGGGATGTTATTTCCGTGGCTTGTTGGAAGTTAGAAAATTTTTGGTCCTCAATCAAATCATCCTGTTGTTTTCTGGGCTTCTTTGGGGAAGAATAATGTCGACAGAGACAGCGCTGTGATTTGTCCTTGGGCTCTTACATTGGCCACACCTCTTCGTGTCTCCTGACAGGATCTAAAATCCCCCTTTGCCTGGAGGCCTCTCTGCTCTGCCATGCTGCAAGCTGGCACTGCTCAGAGGACAAACCACGGCCATGTTTCTCTTGGCTCCATTTAGAAAGGTCCAAATTGCTTGGAAAGAAACAGAGTCACGCTTCTGAAATGTCCAACTCTTGTATATGAACAGATTGCTTATTATATTATGCTTGCTGGAGATTAAGAAGTCAAGGTCTGGATCATTTTAAAAATGAACTGGGGCATCTGTTCCTACTTCTAGAAACATTTAACAACCTGCACCTGAGTAGTGAAATGTTTTAAAAGCGCGTTTGGCTTTAAATTTAGAGACATGCCCACTGGGTATGGCAGAGTATACCCAGAGCTCCAATAATTCTCTGATGTGCTGCCACTTAAGAAGCGACAGAACATAAACCAACAGGATGTGCTTTCTGGAAAATTAATTGTACAGCCTTGGCATAGACTGTGCATGTAGGCATTTAGTCTGGAAACAACAGGAATGCACTCAACTGTATTCAAAAGTGTCAGCAGTTGGCAAAGCTCTTTGGGGAGGGCTGCTCAGTGCTCTTTGCTCTTCGCTCAGGGACGCTCAGTGCTCAAAGCTCTTTGGGGAGGGGTGTTTCCCTTTGGGGAGGGGTATTTCAGAGGATAACGAGGTTACATGGTCAGGATCAGTGCAGGGCCCTTCCTCAGCATCTTTGCTCATCACCTTCCCTACCACAGGCCTTGTGCTTCTTTTCCTTCCCAAAACTGTAAATACCCAGAAGGAAATCTGTCCCACAGCTTTTCTATACCGCCTTGTGCACATGTTTCATGTGATATCTAATGTTTATAAGCATTTTGAATATTTGACATGATGGTTTATTTAACAATTTCATTTCAAATCTTGCATGAAATATTTCTGCTTTTTGTCCACCTCCTTTCTCTCAGCTTTTTTTTCTTTCTCCAATAATTTTTACTTGGGGGAGTTTTCTGTTTGTATTTACAGAATTACCTCTCCATTTTTTTTCTGCTACCTCTTTTCAAAATGCTAATCTAAGCAATGCAATATTTCTCTCCTTGATATATGTATATGTGTGATGTAGATTAAATACAAAGAGCCAAGAGCTCAAGGAAACATAAAAAGAGGCTCTGCAATGCGCCTACAGCTTTCATTTGCACAGCAAATTTAATGCTACTCAGAAATGCCAGATAGGTTCCTGGTCTTAGTTTTTCTCATTTCACTTTTTACTCAAACTCCATCCCTCTGACCTGAAACAGCTCTTTTCTGAAAAAATCTGGTTGGTTTTGAACAGATGTGGAGACATGACAGAGTTCATTTAGAACATAATCAACAGATAATAATAGGGTACTCGGAGAAATTGCAATGAATGACAAGTACCATCAGCCTTTTCAAAACAGCAAAATTAGACATTTTTAACTCCACATGCACAACAGTGTTAGAAGAAGCAGGAAATGACTAATTTGGAATCCTTTTATTACATTCTAGTTTTTAAAAAATAATATTGTAACATTCTCAGGCATTATCCTGATCCTTCCCTGCTCACTGCCTCTATTGGAAATAAAATCTTGTTCCATGTGTTATTTGAAACAGACTGGCTCTCTTGTCTACTCACTTGTATCCCTCATCTTCCTCCCTGAGGCTTGACAGCACTCAGCCCATGAGGATGAGGCCTCAGCACCTCCTGTGATTTGCAGTTTTCATTACTTTAAAAACCCATCTGGTTTATGAACCTCATAATCCTCAGACTTCTATAATACGGCACCTGATTGGGGTGCTTGGGAAGGTTTGGGTTATTGTCATTGCCTGTGTCTGCTTTTGCTGCACTGCCAGGAGAACTGAGCTGGGTTTTGTGTCTCCAGCCCTGAATTTCTTGTTGTGGTACAAGTCTGACCCCAGTTGCCACCCACCGCCTGTCCAGGCTTGCAGCCAGGACGGCTCTCCACAAAGCTTATTTCGACAGGAGGGCCATGAAGTGCCTGGTTTAGGGGTCGAACCTCGCTGGCAGGGCAGTGGTGAAGTGGGGACTTGCCCTTTGCACTGCAAGACACAGTGGCCATCTGCCCCTCTGTGTTCTGGCGGAGTCATGGGAGTCCTCAGGGCTATGATCTTCAAAAACCTTGGTGTAACAGAGAATCACAGAATCACAGAGTACCCTGTGTTGGAAGGGACCCACTTGGATCATCAAAGTCCAGCTCCTGGCCCTGCACAGAACAGCCCCAAGAATCCCACCATGTTCTTGAGAGCATTGTCCAAACACTCCTTTAGCTCCGTCAGACTGGTGCCGTGACCCTGGGGACCCTGTTCCAGTGCCCAAGTACCCTCTGAGTGAAGAACCTTTTTCTAATATCCAACCTAAATCTCTCCTGGTACGACTTCAGGCCATTCCCTCAGGTCCTATAATTGGTCACCAGTATCTGGAAGTATCTGGAAATGCATCCTTGTTCTCCTACACCTCTTCCTGCCACCCCTCACTAATCTTTGTCCTGGGGTGCAGCCTTCCATCCACTGTCCCAGAACTCCTTCCTGCAGGGAAAGCAGCATCTTGGATGCTTTCAAATATGTGAAATATGGGCAAATGTGTGAAATACACAGTACTGGAACAAACACCAATAGAGCTTGGATGCCGCTTGTGAATAAATCCTCTTGGCTTCCTTGGGATTTTTCCTGTGCGTCAGAACTTGCAATCCAGGATTTTAGATGCAGGTACAGAATTTCTGCTTGCGTCACCAGAACTGTGCTTTGCAAGCCAGGATCAGGAGAAGCTTGGCTGTCAGACCTTTGTTAATCTCAGTTTTTAGGTAAAGAATAATGTGCGCTTGAGAGAAATACACTGACATGAGGAGAGTCATTGAGTGTGTTCTCACCATCAGGGCGATCAGGATTTTCTATGATGACTGTGAGCATAAAGGAAGCCAGAACAAAGATGAAAAATGGTTTTGTAAAAGGGATCATCAGAAGGCACAGCAGGTTCAGTGATCTTTGAGACTTGTCTTAACAGATGAGCAGTCTCCTGAGGGATGTAATCTGCTCTCCTGCCTGGCTGCAGAATTGGTGGAGGGCAGTTTATTTTAATATTTTATTTTATTTTATTTTATTTTATTTTATTTTATTTTATTTTATTTTATTCTTTCTACCTGCTGTATCTTTGGTAGGGTGTATGGCTGCTTGTGTCTACTTAAAAATCAGAGTAAAAAACTTTGAACGAGGAAATCATCCATAGTCTCTACAAATATACAGAACCAGTAAAAACATTAGGCTTGGAGATGTGAATAAAGTTGGGTCTTGACAGAACCTGCCATCTGGGAACCTGCCATTTGCAGATGCTTTGGAAGCACTTTCCTAGTTGCTACTAAACCTCTTTCCTTAAAGAGAGAACAGGGAAAATAATCCAATCTAATACAAACTAGTTGCTCAGATGATGTGGAAGTGGTGATGAGAATTTCCTAAATGTGCTGGTTAAGAGATAAGCTTGTGAACTTCGCAAACAGTACCTAGAAAATGGTATTAAAGCTCAGCAGAGTTCTCACCTTTGTTTTTCTTAAAACTGCTGGGCTAATTAAGCATCTTCGTTACCCGTGGCAGCAAGGCATTTCATTCCACCTACGTGTATTTTCAGATCTATCCATATTTGCTGTCCTTCACTATTTCTGTAGTTATTTTGAGGCTGACATTTTTGTTTGGCCATCTATTCTCTCAGTGAAGAGGCAAGCTTTCTGGTTATTGAAATTCATCTTGGTGTGGGGAAGATTAAAGCATGGAATTGATTTGAGAGGAGCGCTTTGAAGCCATAAAGTACAATCTGTCTTTCATTTACATTTCAGACCTTACCTCACCCTGTATTTGAAAACATTTACTCCAGAAATCCTATCTATCTCCACAAAATGCTCAGGTACTAGATTTAGATGGACCATCATTTTCTGCCCGAGACATAAGGACATCTTAAATCTTAGTGCTCTAGCTTGGCACATTTATGGAAGTCTTGGTGCCCCAGTTTCTGCAATGGGGCATTCACTCAGATAAAGATCTGCTTGTTGGACTCTTTATGCCTCCTCTTAATGAAGATTTGAAGTTCTTGCTCCTCTCCATTAACACAATTAGAACATCTGGTCTGATTACAGCACTGAAGAGGAACTCAGATTTAAACCTTTTTGATATATAAGAGGATGTAAGCATACAAGTTTCACCTTGCAGAAGGTCTCAGTAGTAAAATCCCTGCTATTCCCCAGCTGTCTTCAGCCCCTTCTCCTAAACACAGAGCAGAAACGGCCTCTTCCCCTTCTTGTGAGAATGCCCCACTTCCAGCCCTGAGGGGCTTTCTGGTTCCCTGTGATTATTCAATTGTTCTGTGCTCTTCCCAGCTCTTCCATGCATGGAAAGCAAAGTTGGGACACACACACAGAGTAGAAGTAACCTCAAACCTATGATGAAGTCATTAAACCAACTGATTTAAAAAATTCATGATCATCTCAGTTCTGAAGAGGAAAAACTGACCAAAGAAGTTAAGCCACCTCTAATAACATCATATTTTAGACAGTGCTGTTCTACCTAATTAATGAATATTTGCACAGTGCCTTGAGATCTTTGTCTAAAAAGGAAGGCTAATATGTTGCTATGTGTAAATGATAGAATTGATAATTTAGAAAATATAGAAGCACAAAGCCAGGCTATCCTTATCATTTCAACAAAGCCAGGTTTAACTATCTTCTTTTGGCTGCTGGCTTAATTAGATAAGGTATTGTATTTAATTAACTCATCAAACCTAATTTGAAAAGATCTCTCAAGTCAGTAAGAACTTTTCTTATGCTTATTATTCCTATTTATTGCCTTGAGCCTTTAATATCACCATTTTGTTATGATATTAATGGCAGCCTTAATTGTGTTCTAATTTATGTTTACTCAGATGGCGGCCTTTTCCTCATTTTTTAAGTGTCAGCATGTGAAAATCAATCACAATTGAATTAAAGGCAGGGAAATTGCACTTCCAGCCCTCTGTCAAGTCAGCTGTAGGCTATCTCTTTTCCCATAAGTGTAATTTGGGTTTGCAAAGTGGAATTATTTCACAGGAAGTCATGTTGAGTTTCTGAAGTCCCATTTCTTGAAGAGGTGTTATGACAATGATCGTCTGGATGCTCTTTTGGGAATGTTTACCTTAATTCTAAGGTTTGAGGCTGAAGTTGGTATTACAACTATAGAATTCATTTGAACACATCTGTGTGTGATGCTCCAGCTTGCTGTACCAGTCTGAAACTTCTTGAAAGTTATTAAAGAAAGAATTACTAGGAAAGAACATAAACTGAAAGATTTGCTGTGTATTTTAACCAGTTAGCAGGACCTTTCTTTTTGGCCATATTTTTACATTCCTAGACGTATGTCACACAGAGAGGAGAGATCAACTGATTGCTTAAAATCAAAATTTCCCGAGAAATTATTTACTTGTTCTGTAAAACTTGTTCTATTGTCATGCAAACTATGCTGCTGATAGAGACATTGCTAATTAAGTCTGGAGGAGTTCCTGTACTTTTGTGAAAAGCCATCAACATGCTGTGTGAAATCAAATGCTTTCTTACTCTCCCAGGCAGTCATTTTGCAGACGTAACCTTGCTCAAAATTGCTCTCTCTTCCTTTTTTCACTTGCTGTTTGCAGCACACCTTTCCAGAGCACAATTAAATACCTTTTTTGCTGTTTTCCCTCAGAACGACTATCGGAAGTTATCTATGCAATGCAAGGACTTTGTCGTGGGGGTGCTGGACCTGTGCAGAGACACAGAAGAAGTGGAGGCCATTCTGAATGGAGATGTGAACATCCATTTGTGCCCTGAGCACCACCGGCCAAGTCTGAGCAGGATTAAACTTGCTATTAAATATGAGGTCAAAAAGGTAAGAGTCAGTCCACTCTCAACCTTTTTTATTACTTCTATTGATTTTCTTTACTATTTGAAACTTAAAATAAGTTTCCTGTACATGCGAACTCCCTTTGGGTCCCTGTGAATATGTTGTCACAGTTGCTTCCTAGATGTCACTTGAAAAATAAAAAAAAGATAGATTTCAGTGAGACTAGGACTATCCCTAGAATTTTAGCAACTTGTGGCTTGATTTGCATTTTCTCACATCCCTTAATACGGAGAAGGTTATTTGCAAAGTGAAAACTAAATTCTTCTAAAAGTATTTAAAACAATGATTCAGCCTTACAGAAGTGTGCTGTGTGAATGGAAAATGTTATTCTGGCAAATTCTAGGCCTGGGTGGTCCCAATTAATTGCTCCTACAATATGCATTGATGGAAACTGGGCTCCTGCTACGGGACTTGAAGAGCGTTCCAAATTTTCAAGCTAGCATCTGCTCTCTCTTTCCTCTCCCAAACCCACCACCTGCTTCATTTTGCCTCTTGACTGTGCTGATGTGTTGGCTGGAGAAGGTCTCTTCCTGTTATGAAAGCCATTAATTAAAGACAATCTTAAAACATATTTGAAATTAAATGCTTTCATGCAGGAGCACGTAGTATGGAGCCAAATATTTTCTCCTAGGATGTTGTGTCTCTGCTTTGTTCCGTCACCAAAACCAAGCTGAGCATCTCAGTTTACTCTTAGTCAGATGTCCAACAAGCTGGGTCAAGTTTAGTTACTGAAGCTGTTGCTTTGGTAACAAGAGGCCAAACTTGCTCTGGTGCTCTTTCAGAAAATGAACTAATCTAGAAGACACATATAGTACCTCGTCAAGGAACAGTGCCCAGTGATCTGAGGCCTGAGAATCATCAGTCATGGAATCACAGAACATTCTGAGTTGCAAGGGACCTTGGTCAGAACCTCGAGCCTTTTCAATGTGTGAATTCTCCCGTGCTACTTTGCTCACTTATCCTTCTAAATATTTGTGTCATCCTTTTGATACCAAGACCACGAGCTGCAGCTGCTGTGCTGCTCTGGGCACTTCCATCCTGGCTTAGCTGGTTCCAGAGGGACATTCCCTCATATCTTATCCTGTCTATATGTGCAACTTTTCACAGTGCATGAACACTGACCTAAAGCACTGTGGGAGGTCATGTACAGTTGATCTTTTCATGTATAAATATCCTCCTGTGCCCAGGAAACCTGAGCATCCTTTCTGGATCACAGCAACTTGTTGCATACTGATAATAACTGTTAAACTAATTACAGGATATGACCATGATCATTCAGCAGTCTGGTGATGACTCTCAGGTCAGGTGTTTTCAGCACACTCTTCTCAGCAGCCGGTGCGTGTCTCTGTGTAAGATGAGTATTTAACTGCTAACTTGAAAACAAGGGAGTTTAATCTGTGGGAGATAGAGACACATTCAGATAAATGGCTTTGGGCTTTGGCAGTGACATGATTATAAACTGATACTGGTCACGCTTGCAGAACAAAGACATTGTGTTATGATAACAGTAATTATTTCCTTAAGAGGCAGTGCATTTCAGGTGCAAGCTTTTTATTTAGTTGAGAGATATTTAGGTTTACGTGTACAAATCCTGCGCTTTGAAATCCATTTTCATTTTAAGGAAATCCTACAATAGAGAGAGGTGAGAGGGAGGGTGAAGTATTATGCATGTTTAATAAACCAATGCTTGAACAGATCCTGTAAATTTCAAGTCACTTTTTGAAAGCTAATGGCGCATCATGACTAGACTGTGTCCAGTCCTGGGCTCCTCAGTACAAGAGAGATGTGCAGCTCCTGTAGAGAGTCCGGCAGAGAACAAAGATAATTAGGGGACTGGAGCATCTCTCTTATGAAGAAAGGCTGGGGGAGCTGAGCCTGTTCAGGCCTGAGAAGAGAGAACTGAGAGGAGACCTCATCAGTGTCTGTCAGTGTCTGCAGGGAAGGTGCGAGAGCATGGACCAGGCTCTGCTCAGTGCTCCAGGTAATAGGACAAGAGGCACTGGACAGAACTGATGCCAGGAAGTTCCACCTGGATATGGGAAGAATTTCTTTACTGTTCATGTGACCAAGCACTGGAACAGATTGCCCAGAGAGAGTGGAGGCTCCTTCACTGGGGATATTCAAGAACTGTCCAAACATAATCCTGTGCCATTTGCTCTCAGATGACCCTCCTTGAGAGGAGTTTTATACAAGACAACTTTAGAGACTTCAGAATGGTGTGACAAAAAAAAAAACCAGAAAAAGGTGTTAGTGGTTATGAGTTATTTTTTCATTAAGTTCATATCCAGACTAAATATTTGCACTCTCATGTGAAATTTTAAGAAATATTTGATGTTTAATAAATCTATTTCTACCATTAGCTTCTTAATTCACATTTCCATATTAACACTCCGTGCCTACAATAGGCTTTCTTTGATGAAAAATTGCAGAGAACAATGAAACACATTGAAAATTATTATTTAATATCCATTGTTTTACCTTGCAGCTGCTGGTGCAGTCTGTATTTCATCATACTTTTACTTCCAGAGTCAGGGAAAGATGTCAAGGACTCCCATCCTCAGACAGAAGAGCAATTGTATCTACAGAGTTTCATCAGGCCTTTGCACAATCTTTTAAAATCTTCCTTGTTGTTTTAAATTTCTTTGTTACTTCACTGTCCTCATACAGTGCAGTTACTGCAGCCACAGTGTCTAAGGAAAATCTTGTGTTCACATCAGGGCTGAAGCCTTCGCGCCTCCCCTGCTCAGTAAACCTGCAGCTGGTACCTACAGCAGGTTTTTGTCCACGCCCTAAATGATCTGTCTCTGCATTTTTCCTTCTGTGCTTCCAATTAAAGTCCCCTGTTGCCTCATTCATTTTCAACTTCAGAAAAGCAATTCTCTGTTCAAGTGAAAGGACACAGTTTTATGGATCACTATATTTTTTCCTAAGTTACAAAGTTTGAGATGAATCTTGTAAAGTCATTCAAGAAAGCATCAAAAATTATAGCCTTCACTTGTTGGTCTCTTTTTTCCTTTTCTTCTGCAAAACATGCTGCTAACACATATGAGATGATGGTAAGAAGCTTAAGGCTCCAGTTAAAGGGCTTTCTATAAATGGTATTTGAAGAATTAAGAAACTCCGCTTTTACATTTTTTGCAGCAAGGAGGAACCCAAAATTACAGTAGTTTACAAAGTTGCTTATACAAATGCTGTATTGCTGTTATTCTTGAAACTTTTTGAAAGAAATAATCACTCTGTACCCCAGGATTCTTGGAAAAAATTCACTCAAATGTCTGCTGCTCAAGTTTTCCAGCGGCATTCTTCCGTTTAGATCAGCTGTCCTAAGGATTACTTGAAAATTATTAAAATGGGACCAGTGTGTCAAGAGCAAAACAAACTACTTTCAAGCACTTAAGCATTTCCTGAGTCCTGGATTCTCTCCAAGAAGTGCACTTTTAGCTCATGTTATGGGATGGTTGTAAACTGACCATTGTCTCCCCTGGTTTCTTTAGGGATGCTTTGCACTTGCACACTTCAGCCAAGAAGAGATTTCTTGCTCTGCCAGCCGTGCAGGGTCTGGGGCACGGGGAGCAGGAGGGTTGGGTGCAGGAAGAGCAGCCAAGCACTCCGATGATGCTGCAGCCAGGCTGTTCAGGTGTTAACTTGGGACACTGGAGCAGAGGCTGGGAACTCTCATGGTGAGAGCAAACTGTGGTGGAGTCCAGCAGCTGCTCATAAAAGTCGCAAAATAAAAGCAGCACTAAGGTGGAACAGGCGGTTTTGGTGGATTATAACCAAAAGCGGCTTGAGTTGCTAAGTGGAAGTTCTGATCCCAAGGACCATGAGATCTGTGGGTCACAGATACCCTCAACTGCTCCCCATGCAGGTTTACAACCTCTGAAGGCTTACTGTGCTCTTGACTGAAAATTTCATAGTAATGTTTTATTTTCTTTTCTTGAAATGTTCAAACAAATTTGTTTTCACCCAGGTACTTGAAATGTAAAAGTAGCACACATTTTCTCTGTGTGTGAACTCATTTCTAATTAAGCCAGAATATGGTTTCTACTTTTGAGAAGCAGAGGCAGAGGCTGGAACTACCTTTGGACAGGCAGCGATGAGAAAATTAAAGTTTTGATGTGTCACAACAAAACTAGTTTGCTGCTGTGTATTAGCTTCACAGATGCCTTCATATTTCATATTCTCATTTTAGTCTGTACCAATATGATCCTTTCTTGTCTTTCTTTAATGCTGGCAGGGGACTTGTGTGTGGACATTTACCTTTAGGCATAAAGCAGTTGCTTCTCTGTAGGTGTAAAGCTGTTGTTCCTATGTAGGAGGTGACATTAATTTTCCTTCTTTCCCAATGGCAGAATTATCACTGCTCTATTCTTTTAATTGCAAATTTTGAGTGCCCACCTCTGTCTTCTCAGCAGCTCTGTTCATAAGCACCACAAAGCCAAAGCACCTTTCTCATTCCTGAGTTTTAATTTAATTAACAGTAAGACACAAAAATTTGGTTGAAAAAAAGAATAAGAATTAAACAGAGCACCAGATGGCTGTATAAATCCTATTTCAGAGAGAGCTGGAACAGGAACTTTTTTCATAACTATATTATTAATAATTAACATATGGAGGATGCTCTGAACAGAATACTCATGGCTGCATTAGATTATAACTTTTCACTGCGTTGGTCACGCGACTCAGATACTTGAGGGCATAAGAAGTCCCAGCTCTCATTAACTGCTGCAACAGCCTGAGTGGAGCTGGAGAAGCTTAGTCCCTGAATGGGCAAAGGAATCAGCTCTGCCTGTGCTGAAGAGAGAGTTCTACCCCCCAAAACGTGCAGTAACAGACACTGCCCCGGACACAGGCTGGGGCACAGCTCCTGTGGAGCATCCTTGGGAAGGTTCCCTGGGAAAGCTTGGGGTTTGCATGGGAAGCACAGGAAAATAAGGCAGAGAACAGAGGGCAGGAGAAACCCAGAACTAACAAGAAGTTCTGGCACTTGTCCCTTGGAGAGCAGGACGTGTATCTGTGCCATGTGCCACGGTGGGTGACGTCTGTGTGCTCTCCATTTGCAGTTATCCTGCAGAATCCTGCCCTGGGGAGGGACTGCTGCAGGGGAAAGGGGAGAGGGCACACCGGGGCACTGCCCACAGCCTGCACACCAGCCTTAACGCCAGCAGAAAACTGTGTTTTGGTAACACTAATGAAATTATTCGGATCCACAACTTCAGTTTAGGAATTTCTCATTAGATGAGAAATTAGATCATCGATCTCTCAGTGCCCCAGTAGCTGTAACATGCACAGATATGCCTTGGAACAGGACAGGGCTGTTTTACCATCTAATGAGAAGCCTCAAGGAGGAGAGCTCCTCAATCAAAAGGGCTTTCAGGAAGTTGTATTTTTGTTCCTGCAATCCCTTGTTAATTTTTTTTTCCACTTTTTTGTTTCAGGAATATTTAACTGAGGTCTTGTGAAGTTATTGGTGGCTTGGACAGTGGTGGTGGGAAGAAAAGTATTTCTTGTTTCCTTCACAGGAGAGCCAGAGAATGCTGTAAAATATAATTTAATATCTAAGTGAACAGTGGAAACACTGTGGTCATTCTGGACTCTGAAGCTTATCCGTGTAATTTTTCTTTTTACATTTTTAATTGCATGTTGCAGATGTTTTGACAGAGACTGGAAAGGGAAGGAGTTACTTCCCTTCCCTACAGAAGCATTTTTATATCTGAGTATTTCATTAGCAAGGTTCCTTCCTCCCACTAAAATCTGTGACTCTGATTATTTCCTTTTTCCCAGATGTTTTAATTTCTTTTCTTTTCCTTGACAAATCTCATTTTGTTATTTCCTGCCCATACATCCATCCTCTTAAGGTTTCAATGAATCATTTCTCCATCCTGCATATTTGCAATATTCCCAAATTACTGTAATATGCAGACTTAATTGTTTTCATTTGCAAAGTGTCACAGGGTCTTAAATGTCCATCAAGATACTGACAAGTGAGCAGAGAACACATCAAAATCATTGTGTGGATGTACATCACATATGAAAGGACTTAAAATTACCTTTATTAATAATAAAATTCCCAGACAAAGGAGCAATTAATATGGTTTGCTACAAACCTGACCTTAGGTGACTTCAATTTTGACCTCACCTATTTCCCCATAGGCAACAGACCTGTAAAGGTGCATTTGGGATGGAAAGTCAGATATGGATGAGTAGAGACCTTAAAATAAATATTAATAAATCAGTATTTCAAGTTATTGAGGGTCTTTTCCCAAGCAATATTTAAATGTGGATCTGCCTGGATACTGTCCCAGGGTGAGGCTCTCCTGCGTGAGCTTCTTGTCCCACACCTGTAGATGTCTGCATTTGAGCATATTTTTGGGACTCTATACCTGATGGAGAGAGGAGTCTCACCCTGTGGGCGAGTCTGTCTCCCCACCAGCCCTGCTGGGAATAAATCCATCTACACTGGAGGCATCTGAGCTCGGGTACCAGCCCAGTTTCTTCGCCATGTGGCCAAGGGGGGAAAATGGTTCCTGGCTGTCCTGGGGGAGGAAGAGGCCATGGCATTTCAAATTTCTCCTTCTGTGCCTTCTGTGGCTGTTTTTTTAGATACCAAAGGGACATTGTTGTTTGGTAGTTTTTTACTGTGGCATGTTTTCAGATGAATAATTCAATAATAAGGATTTTCAAGTGGTTTTGATTTTGCACAGATATGAAAATCCTGGAATGGTAAAGGCTGGGACTTGCAATTCAGTTTTTTGTTTTCATATAAATAATTCAGTGATAAGATTTATTCTTATATGTAAAAAGAGGAGAAATCAGACAGTAACAATAAATCTCTTCAGAAAACATGCAGCCCACTAGAACAAGAAACTGAACTCTTCCATGAGCCAACCACATTATTCCTTACCCTAGAGAAGAATGCTGAGCCCAAAAAAGCCCTATCTTTTTCTCAGGAAAGTCAAATTATAAAGAAACTGAAGGTAAAACTAGGTTTAAACTGAACCAAAGAATTTGTGTAAACTCTACATTTTCTACTTACACACATCAAATATATCAGACTTACCTTTTCATTTCATATGGTATAAAATTAACAGGAGAACAACAAAAGTCCCCTTCACTATTATTATTAATTTTGCCTTTCCAGTCAGCACTGAAAAGCATTAATGTCAATGGGCAAATTGCATTTGCAATGGTCTTGGCAGTTTTATTTACCCCATTATTTTTGTTTTCTATTAGACTAATTTGTTTTTATTGGGTTTTAAGCTGTGCCTGGTCAAAGTCTGTTTCCAGCCACATTGCTCATCCTAACAGGATCGTGCCATGGCCTTTACAGAGCTGAGCCACGCGGGGGCTTTGGGACAATCACACAAGAACTGGGATGATCTTCACTGCCCTGGTTCTGTCCCTTGCCGCCTTGGCAAAGTGAGATCCCAGTCCTGTTCATGTACTCACAGATTCAGCAGGGAGCAGATCTACCCCAAGCACTCTCGTTTTTATAGAGCAGAATGAGTCACAGAAAGGAGATGTGCTTGTAAACGGCAGCTATGGGAAGGTTTTAACTGTTCAAAATCATAATTTTGTACTGGATAACTCAGGTCAACCAGCAAGTGGATCCAGATATTGGATTTCAATAAAACTGGGGAATGTGTGAGTATGCTGGGATTTGATGTGAGTATTTGCCCTCTGTCAAATGGCTCTAATAAGAAAGATATTTTAGTTCAGAAGGAAATAATGCGAAAGGTTTTGTGAAAGGTGCAATTTATTAATAAAACGGTACTAAATACTTGTGGGCTTATGCCTTAAAAGTAACTCAGAGACTGAAGTTGCACAATTAGTTGGGGCTTTTTTTCCTGATAAATCTGGCTCATCTGTGTCCTGCTTACAAATACAAACTTTTGCCCTTTGCTACAGGTTTAAAAATGCTGAAGTTAGACTCCAGATAGCAGGTCTGAATATTCACCAGGCCTGTCACAAAGCTCATCTGCAGGATGAGCAAGAACCTCATGAATATTTGTGTGATGCCATTACACAGGCAAATGAACCCCAGGGACAGAGGGAGAGCTGCAGCAATCCTCAGGGCAGGGACATTTCCTTGTTGTCTGCGTGTCTGCAGCAATGTCTCAGAGGACCTTTTGTCACGTAGTGTTTCCTTTTGTGCCGAGCTCAGATCCCATTGAAACGAATCTTGATCAGTTGAATTTTCTTTCGTCCATGAAAATCTTGCTTTTGCATCTGGACAAAGGAATTTGGACCTGCTTTTACTCTCTCTTGTAAGGTTGTACTCACTGGTCTGGTGCAGTGTTTTTAAAACTGCGCCTGTGGCCATGGATAGAATTTAACTATAATCAGAGCAAGTCTCTTTTGTGAAAAGGTCCTGATGTCACAGCATGGGTCTTTGGAATGGAACTTTACTTGTTATTTTTAATTCATTAACAGAAGGGCAGGCACTTTTCTATTTCTTTCTTAAACTTTCTGCAGTTTTACTTGCCTTTCTTGCAGCCACAACAGCAAAGAGTGAACCAAGTTCCAGCCATATTTACCTTCTGACAACTTCAGCTGTCAGAATTTAACAGCACAAGCATTTGCTAAAGGCAAATTTTTTTGCACTCTGGAGCATGAAATAAATACAGAACATCATATAGAATACCTCACCTGCTTCTGCTAAGGTCTCAGAATAGTTTCTACAAAGCAAAGTGCTCCTTGTTCACTTGGAGGTTCACAGAGCAGAGTACAGCATGGAGATAAGAAAAGGCTTTTGCTTGTGCTGGTCTTTCCCTGAACTGTGTTCTCCAGCAAACTTCAGTGATTCCCACTGAGCTCAGTTGTTTTCCACTCTGCATCAGGTGAAACAACTCTGCAATGCGTCTTTTACTGGATTAAAAAAATATTTTGACACATTTTCCACTTTTTTTTCCGCCCCCAAAAATGTATGTTTCAGTTCAAGAAAAGTATTTTATTCAGCATAAATGCAGACCCTTTATTTAGGCTTCAAGTCTTAAAAAGTGCTTAAAATATCAAAAGAATCTTCAAAAGGGAAAAGTGCTATAAAAGTAAAGAAATTGTGTTTTGTTTTAATATATTCATTGATTATTTTTTTACCTTTCATTTGCATGTGGGCATAGCTACACCCCTTAATTCATCTGATCCTCTTTGGTGAAATGGCAGTGCATTTTGCACCGTTCAGGGGAAGAGCAGTAATATCCTGCTTTGACCTTTCCCTGAGTTTTTTCCATCCCTGCCAATGTTTGCTGATACTCCCACAGCCTTCAGCAACCTGCTGAAAAAGGATGATTTCATTTCTCCTTTGGTGAAGGCTTTGCTGGGAGAAACACGGCAGTGCCTGTGCAGCAAGCCCAGCTTTCCTTCCTTCCCTCTGGTTTTGCTCAAGCACAGCAAAGCTGCCAAGGAAACCCCAATTCACCTTCCAGACCAGCCCTGGCTTTGGTCCTGCTGGGCACACAGGCACGGCAAGCTCAGCTCAGGCTGTGTTTGTCTGTGAGGTGTCAGGAAATCTTCATGATAATTCTGATGTACTTTTAACTTTCCAGAGCACAAAATGTGTGGGGTTCAGACCCCACCTGGTTTTTCCAGTCTGTGGATCCCTGCAGGAGCACTGCTTCTCTGTTCCTGGCAACACAGAATCACACCAGGGCTTGGGTTGGAAAGGACCTTAAAGGTCACCCAGGTTCAACCCTCCTGCTGTGGGCAGGGTTACTGCCAAAATGGGAAAAGCCGTGTATACAGTCCATTTGCTGCTCCCTTCTTTTTCACTTGTAATTCAGAGGCACGAGGTGACAACTGAAACCCTTTGGATGACTCGAGTCAGCATTTTCCCTCGGATCTCTGGCATTTGAAGCATTACACACGCAGTCCAGGGTTCCTGTGAGCAGGTGCTGCAGCCTAAAATGTGTTAATAAATGTAGGCTTGCCGAAGCAAAGAGCTACATCAAAAGATAAATGCTTAATAATGAACCCAGAAAGGTTGTTCCAAGGACATGAATGCAGCTACATGATGGAAAGAGAAATTGCTCATCCCTGCCCCTGCCAGTGTCTCTTGACATCCCCAGTGTTCTCCTGAAAGTCTATTTATGCAGCTCCTTTTCAGCTCACACTCAGTGATTAAACACACTGAGGTTTGCCATAAGGCTGACAGGGAAGGGACAAGCTGGGAGGACACGACAGGAGCACCTCAGGACTTTACAGTCACAGGTTCAGGTTGCTAGTTCTGATATGCAGGGTTTTAAACGGCTTTCACTGCTTCACTGATGAGTTTTTCCTTCCTACCACAGCCCCTGGCTATTCAGTGTAGGGTACATTAAAAAAGTGAGATGATCCTGTCTGAGTGGTTGATTCTTCTGCCTCAGCGGTATATTTCTGTACTTTTAAGGGAAATAGAATTATTTCAGTAATAAAAGAGATACTGGTTTCTTTCTGCACGATTAATTCCAGTCATCTGAGGCTGACCTCTGTCTTTTAGCTGTCTTGCCAAAGTTTCCTTATTTCTGCTGACACCATTT
>WEIT01019250.1:4113-51153 GCA_013389985.1 Dryoscopus gambensis | reverse complement strand
CAGAGTATCAAGACCCACTCAGATTATCAATGATAAATTTGATAGAATAGAAACAAGAAACTAAAAAGACATTGCTCAAATGGAGAACTCATTTCTTGCATCTTGTACTCCTTTTTTATCAAAAAGAAATGCCAAAGGCTTTCTGAAAAACAGAAAATGTGGAATTTCTTTCACAAACATACATCTGTGCTTTGTTTTCCTATTGTTGTTGACAGAACCCTTCATTATGCCCTTAAAGAATCATTTTATGTTTATTTGTACTGTCTATACAGATTTGGAGACTTGTTTTATGAATTGCCAGAGAGTGATGTCTTTTTTTAATAAAAGTTTATTACACTTTAAATGATTTCCCTGATATTCATTTTGTGTGTCTTTGTTATAGAAACTCATTTTTGTTCTAAAACCCAAATTACTCTAACTAATGTACCAGAGGAGCACCATAACTGTTAGCAATTGACAATGCAAAATGTTTCTCAGCTTTATTTGTCAGTGCAGATGCCATGGAAAAATCATTGAGGGCTAGTTTGCCAGCATCCTTATTTATTAATTCATGAAGGTTTGCAAGAATAAGTCATGAGTGTGAAGCAGCACCAATGTGAGAGAGAGCTCAGCCACCTGACTACATTACTACAAATTAACAAATTACTGTACATCTTTTGAATGGTGGTGGGTATGTTAAATGTATCCATATATAAGCATTACTAGCAACAAATAAATATATATTTAAAATGTTAACTTACCTTAGCACACAGTGAAAGACACTTACACTATAAAGCAAATGTATTCACATTTTCCATAAGCTAAAGGCATATGTAAATACAGTTTCCATGTCTCTGCTGATGTTTGGTAACTTGCTAAGCATCAGTAATTTGAACATTATATGCAAGAAATATATGCAAGAATGCCATTTTAGGATTTTCTCACTTTGAAATTTACTATATTATTTGCCATTATTTGCAATTGTTCTGGCTAAGATTAAAATTGCATGTGTTTCATCACTTGGTAAGTCAATTTTTTTCTCCCAACAGAGTCCCTTTTCTTCACTCAAGTAATGTTCTTTAAAAGTGTCAGTGTCTCTTTAGTGGGGCAGAATGGGATGAAATTAAATGTTTCAATGAAACCTAAGGTGTGTGCAATTCCCTCAGTGCTGGTGCTGCTTCTCATATTGCCTATGGGGACAGCTAGATTAGACAAACACACTGAACACACTCCGTAGAGACTTCTAGGGGAGAATCATTAAAACACCTTTGTCTTGCCTTGTATTGCTTCACCTACTCTCTGAGCAACATACCACATCTCAATAGAGACTACAACGACTAGATATTCATGTTCACTGAAGGACATAACTGAACTGGCAGGCTTCATCTTGAAGAGAAAGAAATTGGCAACACTTGTTCAGCAACCTTTGGTGAAGGGTGGTGAGGCAGCGTGACTTCAGCTGCTGAAAGGACAAAGCTGCCGGGCCCTGCTAGCAAGAGATAGGAATTAAGCCATGAAACTAATGAACAGTAGAGGAGACGGAAAGCAAGGTTACCCTGTCCTTCTCCTGTTGAGATCATCCTGGATTTTAATTCTCTGTCCTGCTTCCTGTGCAGTCAATAGTGGCCATTACACATGGTTAAAATAGATTTCTGTACAGATGTGTTATCCTGAGAAAAGACACAATGGGCCACCCTGCTGCCTTCCAGTAGTGAATATCAGAAGTGCTCTGGGCAATCTAGATTTGAAGTCAGCTTTTCTTTGGGCAGTGCTCAGACCATGTCATGTCCAGAGGTCCTTTCCAATATAAACTAGTCCACCACTCTGTGAGTCTGTTCCAGTCATCTCCCTCCAGCATTTGGCAACAAGAAATGGAAATGGTGCTTCATTGACCTGTGCTGGCCATATTACCATAAAAGTACTCCAGCAGCAGGAGCATGGGTTGAAAGCCAGGACTCCTTTTGATTAGAGCTGACACGGGTCTGGTCTCCCACAGAGGGAAGGAATCACAAAGAATGTTCCTGACCAGAGTGAGATCGCCGTGCTACAGAAAACACATCAGATCAGCCAGTTCGCTGTTTTCACATAGGTTTGTTTCCTTTTCCTTTAAAGGCACTTGCTTCCGTTGCTCTTAAACCTCATTCCCCCTTCATAAGGGAGGTAAAATTCAATTATACAGCATTGCTATAGGTAGTGCATGCCCACGCTATCGTGTGCAGACACTCCTCTGCTTTCTGAGGCTTCCCAGGCATTCCAGAGCCCTTTTTTTTATCCACCAGCCAGCATTTGATACAGAATCTGGAAATTATTTTGCTGCCAAAAGTGTACAAGGGAGGTGGGAGACAATCTGTCAGCTTCTGCTAGAGCAAACACAAAGAACCATTCTCTCATCTAGTAAAACAATAAGATTAGTCCTTTTATCATTAAATTTTTTTTCTCTCCTTCACTGCTTTGTAAACACTGCTTGTATGACTTTGCCTCTTATCGTCTGCAAACTGAATCTGCTTTTGTTGAAGCAGTGTCAATCACAAGGGTTTTCCTGCTCATATACTTAATGATATGACTGATTGAAAAGAAGACAGGCTTTCATTTGGGTCTGCAATAAGTGACATACTCACTGTTGGAAACATAAGGGAGGGGAAAGAAAACAAAGGGAACAATTTGGTAAAATACAACCCAAAGTTCACTTGCTCTGTCAAAGAGATTAAGATTAAACTGAAGGAGGTCAAAGCTATTAACATTTAGACTACAGGGTATATAACAAGTTAGCATCTAGTTAGATACTGGCTTTCTAATTGGAGAGAAGCTTATTTCTAACTCTTTACGTAAACACTAGCATTAGCAAAAGCCTGGGTGGTCTCAGCATTGTAACCCAGTGGACATATTTGACCCACATCTCTCAGAAAAAAAATGTCCTCAATGACCAAGCTTGCATTTAAATTGTAAATATGTCTCTTGATTCCTTTCTGCTAACTGTGACAGCATTTGCAAAGGGAAAACTTCACAGTGATTCTTCTGGGGTTGCTTTAAATTTGTTTTCCCAAATGCCAAATTCTCCTTCACACCATACACTTAGTTACAATCTTATTTATGTTCAGCTCTTTGGACCAAGGAAGAAGATTACTGCAGCCACCAGGAAGGAGCACAGACATGACTTGATTGTTAACTAACTCCCATAGCAAGAGTGATTCTCACACAAGCCAGATTATTTATGGAATACCTTTGCATTTTCAAATCATATTATTCTCTGATTTTACAGTGCTCTCTATCACTTCTTGTCCTAAATCCAGTGACAAGTGAAACAAGGGAAAGTAAATTAGATAGCAGCCAGCAGGGTTAGCCTTTGTAAGGTGATTTGGCTGAACCTTTGGTTGCACTGACCCAAACAATGGCACAATAACTATGTTTTAGCAGGTTTCAAGCAGATCTGGTGTGGTGGGTTGACCCTGGTTCGATCCCAGGTGCCCACCAAGCCATTCTATCACACCCTTATCAGCAGGACAGGGGGGAAGAAAATAAGATGAAAAATAACTTCATGGATCAAGACAAAGGCAGTTTAATAAAGAAAATGCCATGCACGGAAGCAAAGGAAAACAAAAGATTTATTCTCTATTTCCCATGAGCAGGCAGTGACCAGCCACTTCCCTGGAAGTAGGACTTCAGTACACATAGTGTTTGCTTTGGAATACAAGTGTAATAACAAATGCTTCCTCTCCTCTTTTCTCTTAGCTTTTATTGCTGACCAAGCATCATATGGTATGAAATATCCCTCTGATCAGTTTTGGTCAGCTGTCCTGGCTGTTTCCCCTCCTAAAATCTTTCCCATCCCCAACCTACTGGTCAGGGAAGAATGATGGATAGACTTGATGCTGTGTGAGCACTACAGAGCTGTAGCCAAAACACTGGTGTCTATTGTCAACACCTTTCTAGATACCAATACAAGGCACATAACTGTGAGGGCTGCTATGGGGGAAATTAACTCCATCTAACCCAGACCCAGTACACCTGATTATTCTCTCACTGCATTAGCATATTTTCTGAGGATTAATAAGTTTTGGTTTTGTACGTGAGCAGCATACCCAGCAGTCTCATACAGGGGGATGGATGAGTGCAGGAAGAGTGAGCTTGTGGCCTCCTCCCCGTAGACTCTGCCATTATTCCCAGTGTGATCCACCAGAGCTTCATTTCTGTAAGCCCTGTTTTCCACAGGTTGTACTGCTACAGGGGGGATAGGCAAAAAGGATCATGCAAAGTTTTAACTGGGCATAATCCTTAGAAATTTATTTTGGCTGCTCTACTAAAATTTGAACCGCAGGTTTTTTCTCCAACAAGTGTGGAAGCTGGAAAGGGCTGTGTTCAGTGATCTGTCCCACAGAAAGACTGTAACCATGAATCTTCCTGATCCACTGGCCAGTCTCTGTCATCCACTTAGTGTGATTTCTTGAATCACCAGAGGATACCCTGCATCTAAAACTGCAGTTTAGTGGTGGGACCCAGTGAAAGGGACAGACCCCGAGAGAGCTCCCCAGATTAAAGCGACTAAAAAAGCCTCCCCCAGAACACCCTGTTATGTTATGGAAATATATCCCAATTCTGCTTCTCCAGATGGCCTCGCCACCCCCTTATACTTTATCTANCATATAATCTGGAACTCTGCGTTGTTCAGGGTCTTTGGTCTCTGGCTACTCTTCGTGGTGGAGGTCAGATAAACCTGTGCCATGGAATTCCACACAAGGACCCTTCCTGCCTCTTTGCCGTCGATCTGTCGAGAAGCTCTCCGGTGCATGTGTGTGTCTGTGTGAGTGGCTGTCAGTGGCTGCCGGGCGACTTTCTGTTGGAGTCGGTTCGGGAGGTCGCAGCACCCCACCAGAACACCCCCCGGATCCGACATTTAATCATCATCATTTTGCAGTGAATAAATACAGTTCCTTGCTCAAGCAGCTACAGCCCAGGGCTTCCTAGAAACCTCTCTGAGCACAGAGGGCAGCCCCTCAGAGTGATGCACTTAATAGTGCTGTCACCTTAGCTTTTAAAACCTGTTGCAGTTCTTTGATATGAGGAAGGCAGTGTGTATGAAATTCTCACCCTCCCTTTGGAGCACAGCCTCACTGAGTACAGTGTGGGTCATCAAAGCTTTTCAGGCCCAATTGCCTACGAGTTACATGTGGCTGTCTCACCTCTCTGACGCTCTCTGTTTTATCTGTTCACCTACCACTGGTCCATCACTCCATGCCTGCTGACACAACAATATTGCCACCGTGAAAAGCATGACTAGTCTGCCCAGTTCTCATTTGGCCAGATGCTTGTGAGAGCAGGAGAGTGTCACAGTACTATCTCATTAGTTAATCCAGTTGGCAATGCTAACCACACTAATCTTCTAATGGAAGAGATGGCATAAAAGTTTTTCAGAGAGAAGAGTTTTCTTCAAACAGATAAATAGAAGCTTGTTATTTTGGAAGGAGCAGGACAGTTTATATTCAGCTTTTTGAAAGACACAAAAATAAAATGTGGCAAAGACTGACATGTATTCATGAAACGTTTGGCACTAGAGAGCCTACATTTTTCATCAAAAAAGTAATTTCACAAATCTCCAATCTCCAAGAGATGCATTTGCCTGAGCATTTAGAGGCTACAGAAAAATATCATTTTATTGTTATTAATTATAGTGACAGTCCTAAAGGAAAAAGGTCATTTTATGAAAAGCAGAGGGTTTAGAAGAGAAATAAATTTTTCATAATGTAAATTGACTAATTCTGTTGAACACTGATCTAATTTGAAAGACGAAATCATAACTGCACAAAAAATATAATAGGGTTTCTAATTAAAAAATACACAAGTGTATTCTAAGTGTTTCACATCAACAAACCAAAAATAAACAGAATCATAAGTGAGGTAGATGCAAAGTGTTCTAAAAAAGCCCTAGCAGGAAACAAATACAAAGAACACATTCCAAATGAGATCATCTTCCCTAGCTCAGGGCACAAAGTTGGCTGTCATTTCTAACTTTGTCTGTTAACAGTAACAATACAGCATCAGATCCTAGATCCACCAAAATTAGCAGTGTCTCCCACTCAAGAACCAGTTTCCTGGTTTCTAGGGTACATGTGATACTGAAGCCTGACTCTCTAATGCACCTTAGCATCTGGCAATCTATTGATGAGAGCAACAAGAAAGCATAAAAGGCTGAGACAGGCACTATGCCTTTTTTAAAATATCAGTTGGGGTGGAGCTGTTAAACATATTCCACTTGTTATCCATTCCTTTTTCTTGGGAAGGATTCTTTGGGAACCTAGTTCTCTCCTAAATTCCATTTAGTCATCAAAATAAGGTAGAAGAATTATGATAAAACTAGGAAATAGGCTCAGAGACATAAATAATTCTTAATCTGTAGATGTGTGTGTTACAAAAGAGGTACAAAAATGTACGAGTTTTGTATGTGTGTGTGTGTGTGTGCGCGCATGTTATTAATGCCTTCTGCAAGTAATTATCAGAAGAAGAGGAAAACTATCTCCTTAAGTAAGTATCCATAAAACAAGAAGAAAAATAAACCATGCAGTGTCAGCATTTCAATATGAATAGCATGGTTTGGAGTTTTCATGCCACCAAATTAATATATCCCTGGAATAAGCCATAAATTATAAGTTCCTTTAAAAGTCCTGCATCCAACAATTTTGGAATGCTGTATTGCATTATTTTATTCTTATAGATGAAAATAAAATATCATAGCAGTAGACTTAAGAAATCAGCAGTAGTTTAGATAAAAGTGATCATGATTTGCTTCTGTTTTTTATATATAACAGAATTAAGTCCAGACCAGTAATATGTATATTTGATGGACTGCAAGAGCCAGTTTTGCAAAGCTGAAAACAATTATGCGCTAAATCATTTGGGAGAAAGAAATTAGACAGGAAATGTGGATAATAATTGGAAAGTGTTTAAAAACATTTTACCAGAGGTTTAAAAAAAATAATGAAAGCTAGACTAGCCTAAATGTTGACTTGCATAAAAGTCAAAACAGCTACGTAAATCAAATAATTAAGCAAGAAAAGGCATTTATTAGAAGTCTTGTGAACTAGACAGAAGATAAGAACTACAGAAAATTAATAAGGATGGAAGCAAGAAGTAAATTTTTTCATCAGAGTTAAGGATAACAAGAAGAATTTGTTGTCTTGACTACACACAACTGTAGCCATTTTAACAATGTGTGGAAAAACTGGTATATTCTGTAAATAAATCTGATGTCTCTTTGAAGAAAAAAAACAGACAAAATCAATTTTGCCATAAAAAGACAATGCAATGCTGTTCATTCCAGTAAATCAGGAGAACTTTAAATAACAATTTTAATCAGCAGATCCGCATAATTTACAACCAAGAGATTTAAAAAAGCTGGCTGAAGAAAATTCCAGACCATGGATATTGCTTTTTGCTAAGTCTGAGAACGCTGGAGAAGTTCTAAGAAGGACAGGGGGAGGGGGAAAAAAAAACCCCAATATCTCACCAATTTTATTTTTTTTCAGTTATATGTGTAACCCAGGTGATTGAAGCCCTTTCAGCCTGCACTGAAAGGATAAAATAATGTAAAAGCTAATAGAGGGCTAGAGGTGTGTATGCAATTAACCCTAAGCTAAATGGTTTAGCAGAAACAAGAAGTTCTTGTAAGCCTTCCTGAAAAACTCAGCATATTTACTGGCCTTAAGAAGCAAAGAAAGGCGAATGTTGCCAGGCATATAAAAGACAAGACGGGCCAGCAAACCAAAGTCCTTCCAAGTTTGCTAAGAACCTGTGAACAAAAGTAACAAACAGCACTGGCATCAGAAAATTCAGTGTCTGTCGTAGTCCATACAGACGTGAATAATCTTCCACACAGAATAAAGCACCTTTGAAAAGCAGATCCTTCATCTTTTGTAGCCACACGTTTTAAGGCCCCCAGAATTTGCAGTTTTTGTAAGCCTGTAATTTCAAATGTCCTCTTTTCCAAACAGATATTCAAGCAAAGTTTGTCCAGCCCAGTAGCAGGGGAGAAAGTCTTCAGTGAATCTGGTACTGTTTACTGAGGAACATTCAGCACAAGGATGTTTTCTGTATTAGTACAATTCTGAAACAGTGAACTAGCTCCCAACCAGGTAACGCAGCTAATAATTGGTACAACTTGCTAACTGGTTAGGGTTAACTGTGTGTAACATTTCCATTGATTTATGACTGTCAGGTTCACAGGTTACTTAGATTGTTCAATTTAGCACTTTTCCCCAGCTTTCAATTGAACATTTTGAACCAGGTGTTCAATGGATTGATCGATATGAAGTACAATAGGTCTCTGCACCAGTCCATAAACAAAGCCGATTTTTATAGCTTTGGTGTGATTTAAACCTTTTACACTTTAAACCACTCTGCAGCACTCTTGCCGTGTAAGCATATGCTTCTCTTCACTTTCCTTAATTGACATCAGATTGTGACTTAGCAACACACAGGGCAATGAAAGCTGCTGTGTGCCTGGAGAGCCTGATCCTGTGAATGTGTGTGCATGACACTGCATGCAGGTAGGGAACTCCTGTGATCCTAGTGAGGCTATTCACATGCATAACCCTGTTAAGGTGAATTAGTTGTAAGGCAAGGACTGACATTTGAATATTGAGCTTTGTGGTTAGGGACAGCTTTCCTAACACTCAGAGGCCATGTGGAAAGGCAAATCTCATTTACTCAATGTGACTGATGCGATTTGCACTATTTCTCCCTGTGTCAGATTCCCTCCTCCCCATAAAAACACTCGTATGTTCAACTTTGCAGTATGCCCCCCGCCTTGTGACTGTACAGATCAGATGCGGTTTTGCAGCGGCTCATGTTCACCTGCCAGCTGAATTTGATGCCTGGTTCAGGGAGGAAAAGGCAAACATCAGGAGAGGAGTGAAATGCAGATGCAGCCCTCAAGGGTCCTCAGTCTGTAGACCCCGTGCTGGATCCCAAACTCTAGGTCTGCACCACAGCATTTGAGTGAACCCACCAGACAGCTCATCCCACGTTGCATGATTTGGCCCAGTGTTCACTCCTAAACTGGCAAATGCTAGGGTTTTCAAAGGTTTGGAGAATGAGCACTTCAAACCAGGTTTTGGGAAGGACCTCACTCTCACTGCTGCTTGGAGTGCAGATGGCAGAGCAAGGAAGGCTCTTCAGTTCTGAAGGCAGGGTTACTCTCATGAAGGAGCTGGAAAGGAAAGGGGTGCTCCCACTTTCTTTCCTCAGCACATGTCACTGGCCTGCCCTTCACACATACACACCCATTACATTGTTCCTGGGTAAGTGCTGCTTGTTTGGCTGACCTTCGCTGGAGATTTCTATAGTACAGAGAGTCTGTCTGAGTAAATATCCCTCAGGCATGTGGAAAACGGGTAGGGATAACAGATGAAGTCAACGCATGGAAGAATTTACTGTCTTACCCGGAGGTAAGAAGCATATCCTCCTTAAGCACTTAAACAACTACAAATGTTTTCAACTCAGTGTTGGTGTAAAATAATAATGAAAATAACCAGTCCTACTCTCTTTAAAAAAGCAGGAACAGAAGGGAAGTGGAGGGGAAGGATAGGGGAAAGAGGAAGGTGAGGAGGAGGGGAGGAAGGGGAAGGGGACGGGGAAGGAGGGTAAAAAGGATAGCTCTGAGCTATCACCACAATCCAGCTTTCATCTCACACACTAAAAAGGCAAAGAAAATGTGAAACAGTTGCAAAAATCTTACAGAGCAAGTTAAATGACTACCACAGACAGAGATCTTTTAATATCTGTTGAGCTGAGTGTCACAGACTACGCATATTTATGCATTTAACACAGCTTTAAATAGTACACACAAATGCATGTCGTTGAGCAGTGACAGGAGAATCAGGCAAGTACTTTTACTTATAAAAATATCTTCCTTCTGTGTCGCTATTTCACCTTGAAAAAGTGCCAACTTCAGCATCCCAGACCCTGGACCCTGAGCACCTTCCTTTGACATCGATACCTGTGGATCAGCCTCTTTGAGCAAAGCAGACGTGTTTGGGAAGAGGTCAAGTTTGGCCTCAGAGGATGTATTTTGAATCAGCTTTCTTATGTTCTTACACCATCAAAAACCTGTGAAAAGAAAATGAATCATGTTTGGATTTCTGCAAGAAGCTAGGGATTATGCAAACTATTTCCTGGTACATTATAAGGAGAAATGCTTATTTTCATAAATAATGTATTTATCTAAAACTGTAGCCAAATCAAAAGCTCCCACTCCTTAACCGTTAGATACAGAAACTGCTATAATTTAACAAACTGCAAATGAAAAAGTAACTTCTCTTATGAAGCTACCCTCATAATATAGATCTTGTTACAAGAAGAAGTTGCTGTAAAATAGAAACAGCACTAAGAGCAGAATTGTGTATGTCTGGAATGAGATTTTACCTTAAATGTTATTCAGTAAATTAAAAGAATCATTAAATATATTACAAGCTATTACCAGCACAATCCATCCAAGTATTTTTTATTACTATCTTCTTTTACAAACTCATTGAAAATTTTGAGGGAAAGAGGCCAGAAAATCAAGAAACAGCTAGTTTCATAAGGAATTAATATATTTTTGCTGATGACTTCAAGGCTAATACAGCTGCCACCAATTACATGGGTGAGGTCCAGTGTTGCCCCTCAGGCACTGTAGAACTGGACAGCTGAGTCACAATGAATCTTCGTGACAGTGATGTTCACTTTATCAGAAAAGGAGAGAGAGTGAGATGATGGTTTAGCCATTTTATTGTTGCCAGTGTCCTGATCTTAACTTGCTTGGAGGAAGTGAGGATGCTCCCTCAAGAGCTACATTTGCACAGGTGCTGTGTTTGTATTGCGTTTAGCACAATGGGCTGCTCTTCAACAATTAGAGATCAAAGACACTACAGTTCTGCTACTAATTATGATGAGCATGGATATGTTGATTTTCACTCAGGAAAAGGTTGCTAGATTGTCATTAAGAGAAGTAATGGAAAAAAAGACAGAAAAAATTTATGGAATCATAAAATATAAAATAAACTGAGTTGAAAGGAACACACAAAGATCATTGAAGTCCAAATCCTGGCCCTGCACAAGACACCCCTAGAATCACACCATGTGCGTTAGAGCATTGTCCAAATGCTTCTTGAACTCAGTCAGGCTTGGTGCTGTGACCGCTGCCCTGGGGACCCTGTTCCGGTGCCCAACCACCCTCTGAGTAAAGAACTTTTTCCAAATATCCAGCCTAAACTTCCCCTGACACAACTTGGGCCGTTACCTTGGGTCCTGTCATTGGTCACCAGAGGAGACATCAGTTCCTGTCCCTCCACTTCCCCTCCTGAGGAAGCTGTAGACCACAGTGAGGTCTCCACCTTCTCCACTCTGAATATCCCTCTTACAGAAAGTTGTCCAGCCATATATCTGCTAAACAGCTTGTAATTGAAGGTAGTGTATAATTAGAGTCACTGGCATTTTGGTTATTTTTCAGCACAGGATTTACCTAAAAACAGCCATACATGTGTTGTATTGCTTAGATTATCACAGTGTTTTAATTTTAAATTTATTTTTTAAATAAAAATTGGTATGATAAAATATAACAAATAATGTTTTTGTTTTCATGTACAGACAGTTGCACATGAAAATTATTTATAAACAATTTACACTATTTGAAAATCCCATTCTTGCCCAAAATTAGAATAATGATATTTATTAATTTAAAAATTCACAAACTAGGCCCTTTGGAAACTTTTGTACAAACAACTTCAGATCCTCAACTTCTAATGGTTGTTTATGAAGTTCATGAAGTTCATTTGTTACTGTTCGGCCATATTCCTAGCAAAACCCCAAACTATTAAACAAATGTTAGCCTGACCTGTGTCCAGACAGCAATTGTGAAGCTCTGCAAAAATGGTCTTTTTGAAACTCTTCATTATTAGGGCACCTCTGATAAAAAATAACTACCCTGCAATATCTCAAATCTATTAACGTCTGTTATAAATTTCCCCTTTCTGCCGTGGGATGAAAGATGCGGAACTGCTGTTCAAGGAACTGAATTCCATAGCCAGGTAGCTAAATTTGCCAATCCATTTCATCCATAAAACATAGTCTACACACATGGACCACATTATAGGGAATTCAAAGGTGAATGAAAAAGAGCAATTGAGTGAATAAGGAACATAGGATGCAGCCATGTCCTGCAAAGCTTTTTCTAAACAAGTACCAAAAATCTTAAAATTACCACATGGTCTCAGTCAGATACCAAATGACCCACATTCCAGCATAAGCAAGGCCAAACCTCTTGAAACTGAGTGTAACAGAAAGGCCTAAGCTCCAGGAAAAACCAGTGGCTTGTTAAACAAAATGAGACATTAGCATTTAGACACAGGCAAAAGAGCGTGGGATGAAAACCTCCCTTAAGTTCATAGCACTTTCAGACAGAAAACACACAAATAGCTGGACAGCCTATTTTAAGTACTCACCAGAAAGCTGAAAAAACAAAGCAACTCACTTTCTAATGGCATTTTCTGGAAAAAAAATATTCCCAATTCAAAGAACAGCTGAAGAAAAAATTTCAAGACAGCTTCAGTTAGAAAAATCACAGTTACCACTTCATAAACAGCATTTAAATGGTGTATTCAGAAGGTATTCCTAGGAGGACTGCATCTGCCAGTAAACTATTCCAGTCATCTGTAGAGCACTGGCAAAACACAAGAGCCACAAACTTGCTGAAGCCAGGTCAGCCCTTTATTAAGAGAAGGACCTTTCTGAGAACTGTAGAACAAATAATTGATTTGGTTTCAGGTAAGAACACCTCAATCCTTGTTTCCCTCATTGTCTCCTGCAATGGAAATGTTACCTTGTCATGTATACATTGCAGAGAGCTTCAGGATAGTAATGACTATCAAGCCAACATTTCTCTTAGTGGCCAGTTTTCTCAGTGTGGGCAGGCAATCATATGCACATGCACTAATCAAGCTACCCTCCTTCCACAGGAGGCTGCTTAGAGAGATATATGGTAGTAGGATTTGTGCTATGTTGCTCAGGGCATAGGGAACAGATGGAGAAAATTTAATTCCCAGGGCCTATGGCTGCTAGGGGATTCCCTCGTGCCGCTTAAGTCTTTGAAGTAAAAAGAAAGAAAGTTTCTCAAACATAAAGAAAATTTTACTCCCTACTAAGTTGTCTGTTTATTTTAAAAAACTCTTTCAGCAGAGAAAACGTTTCTCTGCAGCAGATATAACAGCTGCCCCAGATCCGTGGAGCAGTCCCATGGTGTACACTGTGGTTGTCCTGCCAATTTCCTTTTTAACTAAACCACAAAATGATGGGATGCCAACCACAAGACAGCGTATTATTCTGATGTTTGGCACTTACGTGTGGAGAATATTAACTGACCCCTTTTATTGATTAATTGCACCTTTTAATGCCATTAGGGAAAGGGTTAGGTTATAGTTTCCTACTGAGTGGGACAGGCAAGTGGCGCAAAGGGCTTATAAATCACCCAGCTCACAAGGGCTTCAGCAGCGTGTAAATATACAGATGTGGACAAAATAGAAGTTAATTGTGTTGTTAGTCACATGAACAACATGTGTTGTTCATGTCAAAGTGTTACTTTCAACAAAACAAATTTTAATCACAGTAAGTACAGTTATTATTCATGACAGTTGGCTGCTGGATTGAAGCATCTCAGGATGCTCAGTCATAATTCAGGAAAGCCAACAGGACTTGGCAAGGTAGCACAGAAGTCACCAGCACGAAGATGTCAGACAAGTGTGGCTGTCCCCAGGCGATGGGGTGATGTCTAGGGACATAGCAGTCCACTCTGAGATGCCTCCTGCGGGGGAGGGCTGCTTGCTTATTACACTGTCAGCAACTGAAAATGCAAGTATTGAGGATGCAGCCAGGAGAGGACTGAAGACAAGCCAACATGAACCAACCTGTTGTCCTTTTAAAGCCAAGAGGTCTGCTTCCCTTCTCTCCTCCGGCCTCTAATTTTCAGTCAGTCTCTAAGAGAAGGAAGATAATATTTAAACTGTGATTTAAGCCATGGCAGAAGAAAAAGTGACCAAAGTAGTGCTGGGGATTTTTTGGCTAACAGAGCAGTTAGCTGCTCTTTTGTTGACTCAGCTTAAAAGAGTAAAAAATGTTTGTATTTATTTAAGGGAAATCGTCAAAGGAGCATCCTTCCAATCCTGACTATAGCCTCTAGGTACTTGCAGTGATTACTGCAATAGCAGCTCTTTTTTGATCTGGCTGAGTCAATAACTCTGAACTTACTCCATGGAATAGGAGTCTAGCTTCTATGGTCTTTCCTCTTCCATCTCATCCTGTCAGAGAGCAGAAAACAGTTGCATTCCTGAACATAAAGTCCTTACAAAGACTCATTTATTTGCAAGTTTCAGGTCCCAGTGTGGAGCTGGAAGATGATGAAGGGGAATTTAATTGGATTATAAATATTCCTGCCAGAGGAGAGTGTGGGAAATTATGTAGCATTAAGATATAATCTCTTCTCTATCTTTTGACCACTATCTTCTCACTTCACTTGTTCCAGTCCCTCAGAAAGTGGCCAGCTCAGGAGGGTGGTTGCAGGCCGCATGAATCCAAGGATGTGAATTGGAGTTACAACCCCTTTCTGGGAAGCTGTCTTGAGGTGCTCCTTCATTTACAGCAAAATCTCACCCTGCACACGGCCTCCTCACCAAAGTTCCTCATTCAGTGACTTAAACTGTTGGTTTCCACCAAAACCAGTGCAAACCCCAACTTGTGGCATAGCATCCTCCAGCTGGAGGTGGGGAGAGTGCTGACACACATTCTGTGAGGTTCTGCATCTCTCCCTTCACCCACCCTTGTGTCCTAAACCGACAGAGGGACAGCCAGATGCCTGACACTGAGGGCATGCAGACCCATCCCATCCTGCACAAAGCAGCAAGGGTCAGGGACAAGGAGATGGTCCTCTTGGGAGGAATCTAGGCAAACATTTCATGAAAGGAAGCATGTAGCATTTAACCTTTTGGCTGTCTTTATGCAGAGATAATATTTATCAAATTGTCCCTTGTCTGGCAGAGCCTAGCACAGGGGCATCCCCAGGCTAGGGCATGATCTGGGCTCAGGAGAGAGGGACTGTGGGCACAAGAGAGGTGATGAGAGGTGAAAGCTGCCTGGTTCCTTCTCTTACATGCTGCCCCACTGCACAGGAAAATTAACTTGCACCAGAAAAAGGCACATGAGAAAGGAGAAGTGCAAATTACCCATTCATTTCACAAAAGAGGAGTGAGAGGCAAGACAAACTATGCTGCTCTCAGGTCCAGTTCCTTTCATGTATACTTCCTGGGGCAATGCAGTTATGTGCCTACCTAATAGCTCAGCACTAGGTAAGCAGTCATTAGTTTTCTTAGGAAATGCTCTAGTAGTAAGATACAGAAAGTGGGTAAATTTATTCAGTCCTTAGTGTTGAAGTATATATAGAGAGAGATGTATAGATAATGCAGATATAAATACAGGTACAGGGGTACACATACACCTAAAGCTTAATAAAAATAGATAGATCTGGTACCACTTTCTGTAGGGGTGGAAGAGAAAGAAAGAAAAAGAGGGGGACATATGAATTTAGTAAGCTCAGGCATAATTGCCATGAGTAAATGTTAATGCATAGGGATGAACTTTTATTTTTACTTTATACATATTAATAGGCTGCCTCTTTGTGAAAGAATGACATCAGACATTGATAAATTTGACAGAAGTGAAAGGAAAAAATGGTTGCACTATTAGGAACATTCCTGAGGTGGTGTTGAACGGTGTCTTTGATACATCAGCCTTCAGTCTCTGAGCACATTCGTATTAACTTGTGTGTACATCCAGAATTCAAATGAGCTGCTTCTTCAGATGCTGACTTTTAGCAGCAGTCCCACTAGACAGGCTGGAATCAAACCTACGGTTTCAGAATGTGGTATAGTATAATTTTCTCAGTACAGTTTGTGCCTGCTGACTCTCTCAGAAGATTAGAGAAAGAGGCATCATATAGCAGGTCGTTAAAGATCCACACAAGGCTGAAGAGTGAAAAAAAAAATCTTCAGTGAACACACTGCTCCAAGTACACTCGCCTGTGCCAAGAGATCAGTGCAAGGCTGTGTTTATAATATGGCTGAAAACAGAGAGATGACAAATTGCTTGGAATATATTCACTTAAAGGCAAGCGAGGGCTAACCACTGATGTCTGAACGCCTCAAAAATGTCTGAACACTGGTGCATTGCCACAACGTGGATGCTCTTTATAATCCCTCAGGAAACCACTGAGAAAACAATGCTACACACCTGCAAGATATGTGTTTGTCTGGAAACATCATACCAGTACAATAACTGTCTGAGAATCTTAAAGTAAAGCCAGCATACACAGGTGCATCGCATGTCTTAGGATTCACAGTGAGCCTAGAAATAAATAAAAAGCATCTTTTTCTCATTAGTCCATTGCTTTTAAAAACTAGACATCAGGAGGCTGGAATTTTAACATGTGAGTTAATACTATTGACTGAACACCTTCAAACCAATGGGGGACAAAAAGCCAAGAAATGAAAAGATTTAGGAAGTGGAAAAGGAGGCAGCCATGGAAAATGAGTGCATAAAGAGAAGAAACAGAGATGAATGAATGTGTGTTAGATTATATACATTAGTTTGCTAGAAAAAAAATTGTTTTGAAATCTGGTTTTATAGAAATTTGGGCTATTCAGTGAGATTTCTGTTATAATGTCTGTTTCCAAAAAACAAGCAGAAAAGCAAAATTCTTTTTTAAAAAGTAAATTATTGAATAACCATTTTCCCCTCCTTTGCTTCATTAGCATGCTAGTACTCATTTTGGAGACAAACAGGTACAGAAATAAGAAATAAACATTCACCTTTCTGTTCATCACATAAGAAAACACAATTGGCTTTGTATCCATTTTTTATCTGATTTCATACAACCCTTAAAAATAATAGGGTTTTTTTCTTTTTAAATATCAAAGTCTCCTTTTGGTAAGCAAATGTAGGACATCATATATATTTTTACAGGGTTTTTTTTCAGATATCAACCATAAGACTGCTGGCAAATTAATTAGCATGTATAGCCAAGATTATGAGTAACAAACTATTAACAAACATCAGCTCTTCTATGCATAAAAACCCAAGCTTTTGAGTCTATTCAAGGCAAACAGTTTTTATCAGACCTACTGCATATTTGAATCTCTCAATGCCTAGTATCACAGCATGGCTAGTAGTTAAAGTTGATTAAAGTAATAATACACCTGTTAACTGTGGCGATATTGTGCCTAGCATCAGACTGCTTAGAATAACTACAACAAACCGGCTGAAGGGTTTAGGATGCAGTTTGCATGTTCCTGCTGGGCTAAGAGAAGCCTCACACCCTCATCCTGTTGTCAGTGAAATAAGGCAAGAGTCCTTCTATTTCAGAGCACAGGCCACAGTCTAACAGACCAACTATTTTACTGATCATTTTCTTCTTGATAATCAGGTGGACCAATTTCGCTCTTTTTCACCTGCCAGAAGCAAGTGCCTTTTTATTAATGTTTCTTTTGAGGGAAAGTACTCCAACTGCTTACTTGTTCTCTAAATTGCTGCTAAGTGTTTAACACATCTTTTACCTTCTCTAAAAGAAGCCCAGTGTCTGCAAGCTTGTTCAAGATGAGACATGAGCTTTCCCTCACCCCATGTTTCCAGCATCGTCAACATCAGCATTTTAAGCAAGCATCACTGTCTAAAGAGCAGATTGCTTCTGCATGACAGAAATGCTCAACTACTGTGCTGCTATTCAGCAAAAATATATTCAAAAATCATAGATAAGCAGAAAGAATTTATTTAGGAGGTCCTGTTTCTACAAAGCAATATGCTTACTGTAAGGAGAAAGGCGTTGCATTTAACTGACAACGACCACTGTTACTCTGAGCTGGCAATAACCTGCAACAACAAATACATCCAAGCGTTTTATTCATCCATGGATACTCATTTTCCTCCTCCTGCAGATACATTCTTTCTGTGTGTCCAGTGGCTAGAAGCCAAGAAACTCATTTTACGCTTGATAATTCATTGCTAATCAGTGCTAATCTGTTTGGGAAAACATGTATGGCTCAAGCACAAAGAGAATCGGATCAGTTTGGCTGTTTTGTTGGTGACAGTTCACCACCAAGAGCAGCTCTCTGACCTCTTCCATGGGACCCATGTGGAAGTTCACTCACTCATGCAAGTTGGTCCTCACCAAGAACCAACAAGAAGTTTGTGCTTTTTGAGACCTGGACATTTAAAATGAAAGTAACAAATGAATTCTAGTGCATTGTGCACTAATTTCACTATTCACATCTCTGAGGGCAGTAGTCACTACTAATACAGGTTTACCACTGCAAAGCTTGTGGGAGCCTGGTTTGGTCCTACTGAGACCTACTCAAGTAAAAATAAAATAATTGAGAGAGCTTTGTAAGGAAGGGAGACATCATGCCAGCTTTCCTTTGAATTTATGGTATTTGATCAGCCGAACATTTTATATGGGCAATGATTAGGAGCAAAATTTGTATCACAGAATCATGGAATATGCTAAATTGGAAGGAACACACAAGGATCAACTTGTCCAGCTCAAAGTCCAACTCCTGGCCCTGAGCAGCATCATCCCCCAGAGTCACACCAGGTGCCTCAGAGCACTGTCCAAATGCTTCTTGAACTCTGTCAGGCTTGGTGCTTGGTGACCGCTGCCCTGGGGACCCTGTTCCAGTGCCCAACCTTCTGGGTGAAAAACCTTTTTCTAATATCCAACCTAAACCTCCCCTGACACAACTTCAGGCCATTCCCTCAGGCCCTGTCAGTGATCACCACAGAGAATGTATCAGTGCCTGCCTTTCCTCTTCCCCTCACGAAGTTGTAACTGCAATGAGGTCTCCCCTCAGTCTCCTCTTGTCCAGGCTGAACAGACCAAGTGACCTCAGCCACTCCTCACACGGTTTCCCCTCAAAGTCCTTCACCATCTTCATAGTTCTCCTTTGGACACTCTCTAGCAACTTAATTTCTTTCTTACATTGTGGCACCCAAAACTGCCCCCAGCACTTGAGGTGAGGCTGCCCCAGTACAGAGCAGAGCGGGACAATCCCCTCCCTTGCCCAGCTGCCGATGCTGTGCCTGATGTCCCCAAGGACATGGCTGGCCATCCTGGCTGCCAGGCACTGCTGACTCGTATTCAATTTGCCATCAACCAGGACCTCCAGGTCTCTTTTGTGGCACTGCATTCCCCACTCTGTATGTACATCCAGAGGCAGTCCATGAACACAACCCTGAAATTTGCATTTTCCCCCATAAAAACTATAGACTGGAGAGGGAATGGAAGAAAATACCCCAAACTTAGTGAAATCCAGCAATACTTGGCTTTCAAACCCTGGGAAGGCATTCAGACAACAAATACTGATTTTGCTTCATGCAAAATAATGTTTATGTTGTTGCTGCAAAATTCTGTCCCTGATATTTTCCTGTAGGCTTTGAGCCATGTGTTGCTGCGTAATACAGCACAGGCGCAATTAAGCTCCTCTGTAAGATGGTGCTCTGCCAATGCCAGTTCTCTCCCAAGCAGGAGCACTGCGGAGAGTGGAGCCAAGGCACATGCAGGCTGTGGGCACTCCTGCGTCTCACCCTCAATCTGAGGGCTCAATTTTGAGTCGAGGCTGCTGAGGCATGTCTCAGCTCAGCTTGACAGATCCGTCGGGTGGTTATTCAAATGCGATGTTGTCCCAGTCTCATCTGGAATGCTGGCATGACAGCATTTCCCACTCACCCCTTTTTTTTTTATTCATTAAAAATAAGACAGCGTGAGCCTCTGAGAAACCTGTCTGTAAAATAAAGGTCTGCATTAAAGCCAAGTATGAAAAACTGTCTTCCTGACAAGCAGTAGCTATTTGGAGGTGCATTTATCTCTCAGGGAATCAGTTATGTGCCAGAAACAGAGAAACAATCCCAGGCAAACAGCAACATTAGGGGAATCTTAGGGCTGAAATTTAAACACTAAAAAGACAGAGTGTACCTCAGGAAAAGCTAGATTAGCTACCTTATCACTGCCTGCAAGCATACATACAATATTACAGCCCTTAATTAAACGGACATGTTTTCTCTCTGACAGAATGAATCAGATGGTCTTCTAGATTTTCTGTGTTTAGCATATATTAACAATTTGTCTCTTTACTGTGTGTCCATCATTTAATTAGCATAAAAGCCCCCTAGTCCAATGTTCGCTTGGTCATCTTTATAACACATACTCTTATCTCAAAGGTATTTATTTTAATAATTTCATCAGTACAGATGTACAATGCATTCCACAAGACATTTTTCTCTTTAGAGACAGATGTACTTCTTAGCAGTAATTCATTACTTATTACCTCGCAAGCTGTTTTTCAGACGAATAAACTCACAGTTCCATTACCAGTATCTTTTAATGATGTTTCTGTTTCAGATTGCTTTATCACTGGAGTCTAATCCAAATTTCACTGAACTTTCCCATTAATTTCAGTGAAAGGCTCTGTTCTTCATTTTCCAAGCAGCTCAGAGCACATCTCAGAAAAATCTGTATGCCATTTATTCAAAAAGACATTTTAAAATAAAAAGCAAAATATTTCTTTAGCATTAAATTGCTTCTCTAATGAGCAAAACATCCTGCAGAGGTTTTTCACTAGTTAGCTGAGAGCACGTACTAGAACACAGTAAGTGAAAGAAACCTGCATGTTGAATGATAAATAGAAGCAGGGCAGTAATTTTCAGAATTACTTCAGAGGGCAGCACAAATGAGTTTCATACGTAGCCTTGCAAAATCATCATGTTGGGCAAATTTGAAAACTTATTCAAAATGGTAATATTAAGACTGAGAACAACAGATAGCATTACTGAAAGTGTTAGAAGAATAAGGATCTCTGGGTGTGCACCATCTATTCCATGCTCCTAAACACAAAAATGTATCTTGGAAGATTTCCTGCTGCGGGACACAATCTGCAAAGAGACTTTACACTGAAAAGTAGATTCTCTGTAGAGTGACCTTTCCTTTATTGCATTCTCCTGAGATTCCACCTGGATTACTTCATCTAGCTCTGGGGCATCCAAATTAAGAAGGACATGGACCTGTTAGACAGGTCCAGAGGATGGCTACTAAGGTGATCAGAGGGCTGGAGCACCCCTCCTATGAAGTCATACTGAAAGAGTTGGGGTTGTTCAGCCTGGAGAAGAGAAGGATCCAAGAAGACCTTGTAGCAGCCTTCCAGTGCATAAAGGGAACGATAAAAAAGCAGAAGAGGGACTAATTACAAGGACATGTATCGATAGGATGAGGGAAAATGGCTTTACATTGAAAGAGGGAAGGTTTAAATTAGATATTGGAAAGAAATTCTTTACTGTGAGGGTGGTGAGGCACTGGAACTGGTTGCCCAGGGGACTGGTGGATGCCCCATCCCTGGAAGTGTTCAAGGTCACATTGGATGGGGCTTTGGGCAACCCGACCTAGTGGAAGGTGTCCCTATCCATGGGGAGTTGGAACTAGATGATCTTTAAGGTTCCTTACAAGTCAAAGCATTCTGTGACTCCTCTGCAATTCTCTGTACTCAACATATTTCTGGGTATTGGAACCCTGGACTTCACACAGCAAAGGGCTTAGGTCTTTGAGGACCTTCTGAAAATCCTACCTTATTTTATAAAGTACTTGATCTTGCTGTGCATTTTACAACTACAATCTCTCCAATCATGCCCACTCATTAAATTGATTGCTACAACTATGAGCATGTGTGAAAGCCGAATCAAACTGGGATGTCACTATGATAAACATGATCAGAAAATGCCAAAGGGGAATATTCCCTTTAGGCATGAAGCAGGTTATATCCCCTGGTTCCATAGCCCTCCTTAATGGTTATGAGATTTCATTACTTATATCAAAATTCACTCTTGAAAAGAATTATAAATATTGTAAATGATGCTGAGAACTTTGCTGTGTAGAAAATATACCTGTATCTTACCTCTCAATTTCCTCCTCTCACTTTTCTCCAAACTTAAAATTTCTGGTGGTTTTTGCTGTTAAGTACATTATATGGTTTCAATTATTTGGAAAGAGTTAATGGGAGATTAAAAAAATTAAGTAGTTTGAACATTAATTTAATAACTATTTTGTATTAAGTTAGAATTATTGAGCACTAATACCTCGTACTTAAATTCATACAAAGAGAAGGGAAGAGTTACCCTAAGGGCACCTCATGATGGAGGACAGTTATGATTATTAAAATAATAAAATAGCAAAATACTAATTATCTGTATTTTTTTTTTCTATAGGGTGAGACTGGTAATTGATCCTCTGGATGTTAGAAACTGAGAGGGCTTGTTGCACAACTGATTTTCTTTCCTTGTCACTACAAACTTGTTCCCTATATTTTCTTCTGTAATGATTTATTCAGCAGTTTATTAAAAAAAAAAAAAGAAAAGGACTTGTCATTCTTTCCTGAACTTTCACAAACGAATGAAGAGATTTAAGCAAGAGAAAAAAATGAGATCTTGTATTCCTGTCTTATCAATATCAGAAACTCATCCCAATAAGGATTACTCCTACACTAACACCACAGCTCTTCCTGTTTCTGTAAAACTATTCACAAGTTGCATATATTTCCATATTTGATCTGCATTAATATTAAAATCCTCCTGAAGTTTCTGGAAAGATTTACATGTTTTATCATCAGATAAATCCTTTATTATCTTGTACCAAAAGTACATTCTTCTTTAAAATGCAATAAATATTTAATTTGAACAAACAAAGCAAAAGCAATTAAGGAAAAGAGATGCCCTAAGAAAAAAAGAAATCTGGAGATTGAATTCACAACTGCATTTGCTGTCTGTGTAAGAATTTCCAGAGTCAATACCAAATAGAAAAAGAAGTAGCAAACACCAAATCTCACATGTAGAAGTCAGAAGACATACTAGGTTATTATCCTCGAGCATTACATTACCCATGCACTGCTATACTGGATGGATGAGTAGCAGAAGAGACAGGACATTGCTGTAGTTGCTGGAGACAGAATGCAAGAGACAGGTGGCACGACAGGACTGAATGGACAGAAAACCCTCCGGTAACACTGGCAACAGGAAGTGGTAACCGAAACTCAGTATCTTTTGGATTTTGTTTCCCAGGAGCTAGAAGGTGTTGAAAGGTTTTATTTATTTATGGTCAATCCTTCGGAGGTGTAAATCTCACAAGAAGTTGCTCAGCAGATCAGAGACTCCTCAAAAACTCCTCAAGTGTTGCTTCAGCACTTGACATTCACCTCCCAAGATGTGTGCAGAGGGTTGCATGGAGGGAGGCATTAATAAGAGAACAGGCAGGAAGAGAGGAGGAACAAGAAGCTCTTCTTTCATTTGTACAGACATACTACAAGAAAAGAGTGAAATAGGTTTAAAGGGAGATAATTTTATAAGTGTTAGGACTTGTGTCTGAGGCAAATTTCATTGTCAATAAATGTAGCCTAGATGTCAACTCAGAATATACACAGCAAACGCCGCTGGTCTCACTCTTGATCCTCCCGAGCAGTTGACTCCTACAGTAAAAAAGAAATTTCATGTTTATCTTATTTGTCTATCTCTCTTTTCATCTCTGCTGTGGCTTGCAATCCCCATCTCTGTGCCATCCATCAGTGAGACAGGCCAGGGAAATACAGAACCACTGGTACTTACAATACTTGAAACTCCTGGATAAATCGCTAGAGAACATGCTATAGGGAACAACTTCACAATGACAAGGAAATAAAATCAATTCTATAATAAATCTTCTCAAATTCTAGTTTCCATAGGGTCAGTCCTAAGTCATTTCCATAGAAAACTCTAACCAAGAGGGAGGGAAAGAGAAAAATTGTCTGAGGTTTCCCTCTCAAAGCACTTGACTTCTTCCTTGGAGGTATGGGAATTTGCTCTCCATGCTCTGTGGAGTAATGGTGAGGGGATTAGTCTACAACTCCCATTAAATTTTCCCAGAGCCACAGGGGACTGTGCAATCTCTAGCTCTTTTCTAAATGATAGTTTGCTCAAAAGGCCTCATGTTACACTTGAAATATAGGACAGGTGTTACCATTTTAGCTACAGACCCACACAGAGAACCCAGAGGGAGGAGTGAGGTGGTGCCTCAGGGTCCACAAACATTCTTATTTCATAAACCATACCGAAAAAAAGGGGGGGCTTCTCAGATGAAGATGATATGAAAAAATTAGGTTGTTATTAGCATTGTAACTTTAGAGGAGAGTTGAAAGTTTCCTATTCTCCAGAATTCAAACTAGCACTAAAATATTGGTGCATCGTGCAGGACAACACTGAGCTTTAATATGGATCTTTTTGTCATATAACAAGCCACCAAGCAACTGTGTTTCTAGGATTGCTATCTACAGAACACATAATCTTTATCCTGTCAAAAGTCTTCCCTGCTCTCAGAGTTTGTTTCATGTGATATCCGTCTCCTGCCATTTCTATTTCAGAGTAAGCTCTTTTACCTCCTCCCACTCCACTAAAATGCTGATGTGTCACTGCAGCTTAAAATGAGGGGTAGTCACCGATGTTGTCATATTTGTGGAAACACTGTGCAGATGACTCACCTTGCTGACAACCTGAAGACTGCTTTTTTTATCTGGTACTCACATTTCCTCTTCCTTTGCTGCTTCCCAAAAGTCAAAGTAAGTGGACACATCCATGTGTCATTCTGTATGTGTGACACTTGGTTTACAGTATTTTTTTCTATGTGCAAATAATTGTTTTGACTGAGGTCACTGGGTTTTGTTTTGAAGACCCCAGGATTAATTTTTCCTTTCATACTTGCAAAGAAGGCAAAGCTCCGTATCAGTATCATTCATCAAATCAGTGATTTCATGAAGGTAAAATGGTGGGTATGAATCTTATTACCACAGTGGTTCCCTTGAGCCTCTGTGGTGGAATAAAAGGGCATCAAACCACATATGAATAATTGCTGTGGTCTTTGAGGTCCCTCTGTTCTACTCATATAAATGGAGCATCAGCAGAAATTATTATCAGGTCAGGTAACTCTAAGGGTGAGATCCTCAGCAGATGTGAATCACTATCTTTCTAATAAAAAAAAAATGTCACCATTAATGCTGCTTTGAGATTCAGCTTTAGGAAGCATTTATCTTACTGTGCTCATCTAAATTTATGAGGAACCTGCACTTAAAAATTAAATTGCATCTGAGGGTCAGGAAAAAGGATCAGCTTTGCACGAACAATTAAATGTGACAAAACTGTACCAAACAAAATTCAGGGCTCTTGAATTGCCAGGTAATTTATCTTAAAGAACATGCAAAAAGGTGCTTCACTGGCATAAGAGGTTGCCTGGAGATAACATCAAAGCTAACACAATACCACTGCGGTTACCATTGAAAAAAAACTTTATCTGCAGTTAAAAAGATAAACTGGGCACATAAGAAAGGTAAAGCAACATCTAAAATTAAATAGTTTGCAGTCTCCAGTTAAATTAAACAAGTAATGAAACAATCTAAGAAAAAAAGGCATTCATTTCATGGCTATTATATAGACGCTATTGGTGCTTGTTATGATTATAAAATCACACTTCAGATGCTCACATCTCCCCAGTTTTCAACTCTTCCAAGAGTTATAGCTCTGGCACTTCTCTATAGCACAAACATACAGCACAGCTTCTTGCAATTTCCTGAGACACTGCACCTGTAATATATTCATGCTAATTGCTCCAAACTCATGAATACAGATGACAAAAAAAGCCGAACGGCAATTCAGCTTTTTCATGCAAAGGAAACATAATTGTTTTATAATATGCTCTAAGTTTTAAACCTGCAGGTTAAGTATTCATTTAATTATTTAGGGAGAGGTTGCACTTCTACTCCTCTCCATGTACAAGAGGCAGCCTGTCTCTGTGCCATGCCAAGAGAAGGGTGAGGAGGAGCTCAGATTTTGAATTTTCCTTCCTGTCTCTCTCCTTCCTGCACCTCTCCCTTTCCCCTTATTATGAATGTAGTATTGCTTCTACTGGCTCTGCTCATCCGCTTACCACTGATATTTTCAGAAACAGGTTATTTGAGCCAAAAATGTTGATGAGAAAATAGAGGAAGAGGAGAGGAAATGTGTTTCCTGCATAGGTGACTGGTTTCAACACAGGTATTACAAATCTCCTAAATAAGATCCTTTATTAGTTAAGGGATTTTATTTCAGACTCTATCAGCGGAATGGCAGGAAAAAGAATGGTTTTGCAATGAAGTCAAAAGTATTTTAAGTTTCTGATGACAGAACTACTTACCTCTGCAACAGCAGACCTGGTAAGATGCATCAATAGCTACCAAATATCTCCTTTGGCCCAAAATATTGAAGCCTGCATTTTTCAAAATGGAAGAATCAATTAAAAGATTTAAGTCTGTATTTGCGTGCGTGTGTGATCCAGTAGTTTTAATATGTTGTCTGTACCACACAGATTCATTAAATTTGTCTAAAGGTACTACATTAAAAAATCATCAAATGTTATGCACATGCCTTAAATTTTCAAAATACTTTAAAATTTGCACCCCCTAGGTAGTAATGAGACTTAACAGAATTAAGCTATGCAACATCTTTCTCATAGTCCTGATCCGACCTCTTACAATACTCACACAAATTTTCCAGGGATAGGCACATAAGAATGGGGGAAACAGAAACCTGCTGAGCAGGGCATGGATCAAACTAGCAAGAGGAACAGTGTTCAAACATGTCCAGAGAGACAAAGTCTCTGTTCAGAGCCATTAACAATAATGGCTCCTAAATAATCTCAGCCATTTACTTGTATGATGCAAAACACCAGATCTCCATTTTTAAAGAGGTAGTGGCAGCCCAGGATAAGTGAGAGCTTTGGAGTTAAGTCATCCTGTGAAGGTGTGGAGGACAGGGTCCAATCGCTCCTTCTGCCCAAACCACAGCCGGAGCTTGAGTTCAAACCAGCATCCCAAGACAGAATCCCAACACTCAGCTTTGTCTGGGGTGGGAAAATTCTCTCAAACACCAGCACAAGAGCTTTTCCTCCTCATATAAATAATTTGATATGCAAAGGACTGACGTAAGAAAGAGTGTCTTTAACCCCAGCAACTAGGAAATGTATCTAAGATGGGTGTTCAACTCCACATCTGATAGGTATCACTGCTCCAGAGCAGGGATCTGAACTTGGCTTTTCTACCTTTCTCTCACAGCTACATTTACTTTGAGCATGTTGTGACTGTGATGGTAACATCAGGTCCACAGAAAGGACAGTCCCGTTTTGAAGGCTTCAAGATTTTAGCCACAGCAGTCCTTGAAGTAGATCTCAATATTTAGGTGAGTTTGGACAGCAAAGTCTTGAGCATATGCAAAACTTAACATGCTAAACCAACAGTCAGAAGGTAAGTGACAGCTGAGGAGTAATTATGCCAATGGTACATGAATGCTGGGACAAGGTGATGCCTACATTGTGCAGCAGATTATGGTGACAGAAAAGCTCTGAGCTGACTTTCACAGTGCATCCACAGAGTTCAGCACAGCACCATGCAGAGACAGCCGCACAGGTCTCAAAGGCAGCCTAGCCTTTTTGGTATGGCAGAACATGCATTATTAAATTCAATCCCTGTTTCTCAGCAGAGCTAATTAGTTCAGGTGCAGCTCAACACTGCTATAATTATAGTCCATCTGCTTCCAGAGCTAGCTAGTTTGGGTGCTGAGAGCTTGGAAATTTCTCTGCAGTACCCCCTCATGGGAGGGGGCATGATACTATTATGTCCTTAGGCGTGAAAAGAGATGGATTGACGCTTTGGTCTCTTTGATGATGCGAGCCTTAGCAGCCTAAATCCTGCCGAGTTAAATCCTCTCAAGGGACAGATTTTTTAAGATGTTTAAATAGCTAAAGCCCCAGGTATGGCCCCAGTGAGATTTTTGAAAAATGCCTCATAAGCACTAAGTGTTTGTTGGTGGTAAATGACACTGTGCGGCAGCACAGCAGTGGGAGCCCCATGTGAGACACCCGACTGAGGCAGTCTGTCGCAGGCAGCAGCCCTCAGTGCCCCGGCTCTCACCAAAACTTTTATGTGCTCAGGTTGGTTCTGCTGGCTTGCAATCCAGCATGTAAGTGCTAAGACTCATTTGGCTACACACAGAAAATCAAGCCTGTCTACTTCTCAAGAAACAGATAGTGACAACTCAGATGAATGCTAATTTAGCACGCAGTATTTGCTCACTTTAAAATGAAGCCTTGATCCAAAGACTACTGCAGTGAATGGACTATCTCTCCTCCATGTCAATTCATATTGGATCAGGCCTTGAATTTGTGTCATGGACCAATTAGTATAAAATAGATTAGGCAACAACTTCCTTTATTCAGTTGTACAAGTTTTGTCAAGATGAACTGATTGCCCACATTTGTTTCATACAGGCAGCTAAATCATCAATACCAACAAGACTGGCATTAATCAACAGAATTACCTCCTCGTTCTCACAGGCATTTTGCTTCATATCACTTCACAAAGGCTGTCAGGGGCCGTCTGTAGCTTCAAGTACAATACAGCAGTGCCACAACACGTTTTTCCAGACACTGGAGTCATTCATATGCATTTGGCCTGCAAGGTTTTCAGCAGTACACTCAAATGAGAACATTTTCAGTAACCACATGAACCCTACAGCATGTTCTCCCCCATCTGCTTTGTTTAACCGCAAATCACTACACTTTGATAGCATGTATATGTACCTGGGGATACATATGTGCATATGTGTCCAGAGACAGTGTGTTCTGCTTCCATGTGTGCTGTGCAGGTGTAACTGACACCTGCATTTAACAGGATGGAGTCTCTGCGAGCATCTGTGTCACTGCCATTATTACTTTGACACACCACATTGCTGTCAATGCCAGCTCTCTCAGTATTGTTCTCTCAGCCTCTGCTTGCTTTCTGCTTTCCAGGGGCACTGGCTAAGGCTGCTGAGACTGTTAGACATTGACTGAAACTCAATCAGTTGCTACGTATTTAAATATGTAAACATTACTTCATGAAATTATTTTAGAAAGTGACAAAGGGAGCAGCCCCACATCACCCGCTATTAGGAGAAGAGCTCTGCATTTCTGCTCTGGTTCAGTTCTGACTGTCTCACTGCCAAGCTACTCTCTCAGAGTGCAGACAGCCCCCAATGCCTTTTCAGACATGAAATAATTACTTGTTATATATAAAGGTTGCTACCTATTACTTGTGTATATTCAGTGAATTCAGTCTTGCTGTCCTCTCTCACATTGCACTGCAGCTTTGGACCGTGTGAATGGAATGCTGTGAGAGGTGGCACCCAAAATGCCCATCTGAGCCCAGCCCTGCACCCCAGCTCAATAGCCATCCCCACCAGTAGTACCCTTTGCCATCCCACAGCCCCCAGCTTGCATATTCTGAGGAACTCTGGCTCTCTTAGGCACACCCCATCAGTGGCAGCAGGCTGCCACAAGGCAGATCAGACTGAAAGGCAGTAATTAGTGACTGAGAGGTGGTAGAGAGCTGATATAAGGGATTTTTGCCCATTTCTGTACAAGGCTAGCAGTTTAACTCAAAGCGTCCCCTGCAGTGGTTTAGGTTGTTAGCGTCTGACTTTGTACTGAAAAGAGGGAGGACTTACAGGCAGTCACGGCAAAGAGGCATTTTGAGAAACTATCTCCACTCAGTCCCCTCATCTAGGCTGAGAAGTGTCAGTGACTCAAGCCTGTGCAGTTTACATTCGAGCAGGTTAGTTAAAACCACTGACAATTAAAAACAGCTTCCCTGGTTTTGGACTGGGCAGTGGACAAAATGTCACACAAATGCTAAGGCTCAGCTGAGAACCAAAAGCTAACAGCCAAAAGTCAGGACATGACTATGGAAGAAGCTGGACACAATAAAAAGGGACAGGGGAGTTCTCAGGCCAGAGGCTCAGCATTACAGTGCGGGCCAAAATAAAACTCTCTTAGACATGACCATAAGTCATTAAGGAAGTCTCATGAGCCTCACAGACTGCAACTCCCCTGATGACCAACAGACCAAAGGCAAATGCAGCAGAGGCAAAAGGAGTTTTCCAGAATTCAGAATTAATTTTTTCTTTGCCTTTTTTTCTTGGTTCTTACTTTTCTTCTTTATCATTTTGTAACCTTCTCTCTGTGCAAAGAGAAACATTGCCATTCCTGTGTCTGCTTTAACTCTAAATTTCAAACTTTCAATTTTGATTTTCCAGTTCTCATTAATATGTTACAGATGACTTATTTTATTAATTGCCATCTATTTTACTAGTTAATTTATTTTTCTGGGAAATAAATACTTTCCTGACCTGTTCCAGTCTTGTACTAATGCTTAGCCAAATATCTTAAGGCAGTGAAGGAAAAAACAAACAGTTGAACATCTGCTGAAAAGGTTGCAAGGGTGAATAATCTTTAATAGCTTCTAATGAGCTTCCAGCAATGTACTGCATCAGGAGCAACGCACAGCTACGAGTTCTTAAGCCCATATGTATAAGAGCATCCTGCTCAGTTACTTCAGTCACTTACAGACAGGAGTAAATTCAGATGCAAATATGTTGCCAGATACTTTTAAACTGCACCCTACAAGGACATACCTTTCTTCAAACAACCATTATTTGTGCTCAACACACCCTGTGCTTTTATGCTTTACTGGTTCAACTCACATCAGGAAGACTGGAAGGAGTCTCTTATCGTAGCTGAAACTCTCCATCTCTTTGGTGCACCATTGTATGTCTCATAGCTCCACAGAGGCAAACTGAGCGAGCACGTGTAGGAGCTCACCTGCAACCTGCATCCAAAGGTTCCTTTGGTGATGCAGCTCAGCCCTGCCCCTGGAACTGAGCATTAGAAGGACAGGCTCAGAAGTTGAGGAGGGTGTCTGGTAGCTATATAGGTGTAGTGTTGCTACTATTCCCCAACTCATTGGCCAAAGCAGTAGCATGGAGATTGCTGAAGAGTAATCCCTTCTCTTTGTCTTGCACTTCAGTTTCTCCTCTTTGGGCTGCCCTCGGTTCAGCCACATTATACCTGCCTGCCATGCTCAGGCAGAGCATATAAGTAAATGCAACACAAGGAAAGTCAATAGAATTTCACTCACTTACAATAGAAGTGAATTTAGCCATAAATCAATAATGAAAAGCAAAATGTTCCCTACGTGCCTGTTCTTGCAGCTGTCCTTCATCTGAAGAGTTCAGCCCCACTTAGAGGATCAATGTATCAATAGAAAGTAAACTGTGTTTTCAATAAAACTGAAGATGTGAGCAGATTCAGCATTGTATGATTATTCATTTCCAAAGTTAGACACAAGTTTTTAACAGTTTCCACTAAGTCTCCAAATGAAATTGAAGGACTTGGATAATCATCAAAAAATACTGTATTAAAGTACCCTCCACCATCCCTCTCCATGTGCAGAAGAAACTTGGCATATTCCTAGGGCAAGCAAGGATACACTCTTGACTGAAAGCAATGATGCTTCACTGCCTCTTATTTCTGGGATAGCCCTAAGCTCATTCTGCCACCTTGTGTGATCAACATATAATACAGCACAGTCTCATTTTCAGGTCCATATTTCTTATTCCACTCCATTAGATCTTGCCTCTTATTTAGTGCTCCTCAAAGCCAGGAGTCTGTTAAACTATGTGGAGATAACCGCTCATCTCTGATATTCTAATATGGACTGTCAGGATGAAGCAAATTTAATGTTTCATTCATACTCCACTTCCCAAAAAGCCACTTAGTTTTATTAGAGCAGTGAATAACTCTTACTAATTATATGAACGAATGCACATTTCTGTTAGCTCATTGTTAGACTGTGGTTCTCTTGAACTTCATTGAAATTATTTGCTAAATAATGCCTATGAATATTTTTAGCTGATATTGTCCATTCAAAGCAATTTGTCGAAAACAAAAATTCAGTTTTTAAAAAAAACCCTTGAGCTGTGTGACTAGCCACTCCTTCTCTTATGGCCTATTATTTCACCTTTATAGAAATAGTTTCTTTACATTTAACCTGACTGGAAAACTGTGAATGTTAAAAAAACATTTGGCTTTCACTGTAAAATGTCTGTTCTTTCAGAAAGTGTCTCCACTGTTTTCTCAATATTTCAAATTTCTGCTGCTGCGTTCAGTCGTGACATTATGAAGGAAAAAAAAAAGTTTTTAAAAAAAAGCAAAAGCCTTTAATGAAAACCCCAGTTAAAGCCTATAAAAGCCTAGGATAAAAGTGTTTGTTTTGATTAGCTGAATGAATTCAACTATCTTGTTCTGGAAACAGGCAAAGCATTCCTCAAGTTCATCTACAAAAACCGTCTGAAGCTTTAGTTCAGACTACCATGGGAGGCTCCGCAAGGGATTCACACACCCAGAAACGGCTGCTGGTACAATGCAAAAATCAATAATGCTACATGAAGCTGTTACCTACGGATGTCATCTCTCTTCTGAACACCGGCAAGTGCCCATGTGCACCGTAGGTACTGAGACACATAAATGTGACACCAGCTGCCAGCGTAGAGGGGCACTTCAGCCTGTCCACAGAAAGGCACTCAGCACATCCAGTTTTTAAATGCCTGTGAGCTTGTGTGTGCTGATCCACTGTTAAGCAAAGGTGACAGAAGGTAGGAGGCAAAGAAAACAGTTATCAAAAGCTCCTTCTAAATCCTATGAATGCAGATGTTGACATCTTATATTGCCTTGTGCTTTACAGATACAGAACTACATTTCTTACCAAAGTGAACTACAACTCAGGCTTAATTAACCAGAACTGCAGTGCCTACAAGATCTATGCTAAAAGCATAGTGAATGCAGTCAAAGCAAAATTCATTCCCGTAATCTGGTGTTAATGCCTTTTACACAGGAAAATAATTATAGCTAAAAGCTGATGTTTTCACTTCATACTTATGGAATACAATTCATCTTACAGAATCTCATCCTTACCTTAACTTGTAGCTGTGGTCAGAAAAGTGTTTATGTTAACATCATACCATCTTACTCACCATATACTCTGAAAGTAATCAAATCACAGAGCTGATCTCCAGTTCTTCTGTGAGGAGGAATAATGGAGGCAGGAAGATTCACAGAGATTTTAATAAGAACCAGGCAAAATATGTCTACAAGATACAAACTCAAAAAAATATGCAATTTGCATGTTAGAGACAGCTTTAGTAAATTCAGAATTTGGCAAAAAACTTCAGGCTGCACAAACACATCCCTCCACAATTAATAATGAAGTAATTTCAGAAAAATTTCTTTTGTTTCTTGAATTACCCTGTACAAAATTTTGACCTTTTACAAGTTTTTTACTAAAAGGAATAATAAATACATATATTTAAAACCAAAACTGAAAATTTTGCCTCCAACTATATGTTTCAGGTTGACCTAAAAAGGAAAATCATATTACAGCATGATTGAAAAATACAACCTTCAAAACATGTTACACACAGTTCTAATTTCAAAAGGCTTTGGCTCAAGTTTCAGAAGCACAGAGCAACCTTACAATGTGCATAATTATCCTGGTATAAGGGAGCATATAGTAAAGGGACCTGTAAAGATTGAATCCCTTTACAGGCTCTTGCAGAGCCCTTGGCAAGTCATTTCATTCTCTTATATCTCTATTTCCCTATCTATTAAGTCAGGGCAATAATACCTACCTTCCCTGAAGAGGTGACAGTAATTAAGTCAATGTTTAGCATAGCACTTTCAAGATGCAAATCTCTGCATTAAAGTTCTAAGTACTGTTATTATTATCATCATTATCACCGATTATCATTAGGCTAAAGCTACTGTTTAATTCTGTATGTTCTCATTCTGAGAGATACGTTCAACTACCATTGTAAGCTAATTATACCATCTACTCTTAAGTATAGGAGTACAAAAGCATATCTTCTGCTGCATTTGCAGTCTGTTACCTCTTTCAAATTCTCTTTGTGTAAAGGAAAGTATATTCTTAACTAATGCCTTAAGGAAGTTTGCATGGTATTGCCAAATTAGCTCATTGCAATTAGTATCTCAGGTTTCTCTGCAATCCCAGGAAAATAGCAGTAGCCACAAATGCAGTTAATAATGATGACTTTGTAAAACAGAACTGGAGGCTAATATTGAAGGGGCTGTGAAAGAGCAAAAGGCTGCATTTCAAATGACCTTTAAATCCGCTGCGACTCCTGCGGAGGATAAGAGGTAACATGAGTGACAAGAAAGGCTTTTCCAGCTCACCAGATTTCACCAGGTCAAAGAAGCATTTGTAATGAATAAATAAATAGATAATTCATCCCTTAGCTGTTTCGGCAACTTTTCTGATATGAGCACAGGTAGGAAGCAGGTCTGTGAAGCTGGATGGATTTCAGAGACCTGTAAAACATTAGAGAACCAAAGAACTGAGCCCAAAGCTGCTCATTATGCAGCACAGAAAGGAACAGAAATTTGCCCCCAGGGCTTCAAGTGCAATGTGTACCTGTGAACGCTAAGGCTCTAAAATGCCAATGTCAAAACTAGTGTTTCCTAAAATCATCCTGACTCAGTTTCCTCTGGTTTTGCTCACAGGAACGTGCAGCCATGCCATCCTCCCTGCTCTGGAACGATCAGTGTGTGTGAGCTTCCAGATGTCTGAGCACCAAAGTGGCCAACGCTCGGTGTATCTCAAAGCCTACCTGCAACAAAAACAGACACACACACAGACACACAGTAAAGAGTGGCGTGTCACATCTCTACATGCAGCCATGGAGAAAACTACTCTTCTCCTTGTGATTGTTTATGCGCTGGGACAGAACGTTAGTCTAAATAAATAACTAATTTTTGACAGATATTGAAATTTTACAATTGTCATCCTTGAAATAACTTCTTCAAAAAGAGATATTTTGTAACAACACAGTATTTTGCATTTGCGTAATCTTTCTGTCTAACATTATCAATGCAAAAATGTTTATGAAGTCAAATAATTAAAAAGTGCATGAAAATATTGAGAGACAAAGTAAATGTTACTTTTTATAGGGAAGGAAACTGAAACATGGAGACTAAAATCTGTATCCAGTCTTACCTAACTAGATGAGACAAATAAGGGCTCACATTGTCAGTCCTGGCATACTACAGGTCCACAAATCATTTGTGGAATATTGTGGCTCCAGCCTTGTCCGCATGCCAGGGCATCTCTGTGCTGCAGGGAAGCCTTTTGCTGCGGGCCTGGTCTCAGCCAAACTGGAGGGCAATCAAAGGCAGCTGCAATGCTCCTCGGGATCCCAAAGGCCAGGCAAGCACTTCCCAGCTAATAATTAAGCACAGTCTGAGTGGCTGCCCTCTGTAACACAGCGACTGGAGGGAAGACTTTCCTCTCCCTAAGACACTTTTCTGTCAATTAATGTGACACAATACCCACTCGCTACACCATGGTTTTCCCTATGGGAGGACGTTCAAGAGATATTTACTCAACCATCATGAGAAAGAGATAATGAAGCTTTTTCAATGGAGAAGGGGTAAATTACTTCTCTAATCTAAAGAAGGGGTTGAGAAAAGAATGAAGAGTATTAAATGGCATTATTACCTAAGATAATGGGAGAAAAGTCATAAAACACACACATACATAGATAGTTGTGCATCTGCTCTTTGTCTTTATTTAGGTCTTGTAGAAAGCTATCCTTAGGTGGGGTGGAACTGATTGTTGGCATAAATAACTTTTCATAATTTCAATAAGAAAAGAGAAAAGAAAAATAGGCTGTAAGAATGGAATTCTTCATATAAATGGCCATCCAGTGCTATCAGTCACTATAACTCAAGTGGAAAGGGTTTATTGGTGAGCCAGTTTATTGGTAAGCCGCTTGCTAAACTTCTATGCAGGGCATTTCTTCTTGTTGTTAAAACATAGAAACAGCCTAATTTTCCCTACGTGAGAAATCCAAGGAACAACCTAGAAACATTATTTCTGTCAGGCAGCTGTCAACCGCCTTTGCTTCTTTGTCTGGCATTCTTAAAGTGTGTTTAAGAATTACTACACTGTTTTAAAAGATAGCAAAAGAGGGGTAGGATCAGGCTGTTCAATAGCATCTCAGATGGTTCTCATTCTTTAAAACCAATACAGCTGAATTTTGCCAGTTAGAAAGCTGTGCAATACAATCAACTTACTGACAAGCTGAAAATTATAATTTATTGTACAATATCATGTGTTATCATATATAGCATAAAAATATTTATCACCGTAGTTAAAAATTATGTAGTTCTAGTTCCCAGACAAAACACAACTATAATTCATTATTTTATTACTTCATTGTTTCTCTTTTAATTAACATTTGAATAGGCTCAGAAGTGGATGGAATTTCAAGTCTAACCCCTGCCAAATATTCAAAAACCCCTGGACATTTGTATCTATCTCATTCTGTTACTCAAATCTTCAAGCTGATAGTACTGGAAATTAAATTGACCAATTTATTCATCACTGTAGCAGGGCTTAAACCTCAGCAACATGATTGCCATCATGTCAGTGCTGTCAATGACCTGAGTCTTGAGTTTCAGAGATTGCCCCAGTAACACTCGATAATAAGTGGCAAAACATTATTACTTCCTTTGGTACTCATTATAAAAACATTAATTGGGGTGAAAGGTAATCCACTTCATATGCTAAGTCATGGATCTTCTCTAAGGGTGGACAAGGGGGATTGCAAGAATAAGTATGTCATCATGATTTGTTGCCACAAAATTTCCTTGAAGTTTGAGTGAAAGGACTACTAGAGGGCATCACAACAAGGAAAAACATTCTTCTGATTTAAATTTTCCAGATCTGGCCTGAAAGGTCACCATCAAAATGAAAACACAACACAGAAATGGGATGAGCTCTGAAGAAATGTCAGTACAATTTATGCAACCTACTTTTTCCATTATCCTGTTTTGAATAGTTTAATTTTATTTATTTTAGGGAATCACTCCATGGCTCACACACTGCAACTAGTTAAAATTCACAGTTCTTTTACCACTCCATCCCTATTGTCTCTCCCTTTGGAGTACTGCTTTCATAGAGGAAGCAGGGAAAAAAAAAAAAACAAAAACAAAACAAAACAAAACAAAAAAAAAAAAAAACCAAACCACACCAATTTTCTGCAGTTTGACTCCTCTTCCAGAAAAGCATTAAACTCACAGCCAGGAAGCTGTTTCCCCCCTTCTCAAGTGCTATCACCCTACCTCTTTAAGCTCTGTTTTATCAGTTGCATAGAAATTTTTTTTCTTCATTTCAAAGAGCACATTAAACTCTCATTAACAGGAAGGAGAATTAAGCATGCACAGTTAGAAAACGAATTTAAAAAAATCTGCACAAAGTAAAGAAACAGGATTCCCCTGACAAATGTGTATTCACAAAGAAATATCACTGCAGGTAACAAACTCCCTTGGCTAAGTCAGATATCATTTCCAAGGTTTTCTCAAAGCAGGCGCTCTCTTGGAGACATTTCAGCAGGAAAGAATGGGTTCTGCTCAGCCTGGGTTTATCTTGAAATTTTGGACTTTCATGTTCACAGAACAATAATGTTTGAAAAAACAAAAATTTAAATTAAATCCCACACCTCATAAGGAGGCATCTCAGGGGCCAGCTACTGGCAGGGCTGGAGAGAATTCTGCTGCCAAATGGAAAATGTGATCTGGCAAGTGGACCTGAAATCTTAGATTTTGAACTTGGCAGATCCGAAAAGTCTTGGCATTTGGTTACAGGTCCTGAAATGCAAAGCTTGCAAACAAAGTTTTTCCCCATAAGACTATAAAAAGTACCTTTAATATGTATAAAGCAAACTTCCATCTACCCTTCTTATAAACAGTCCTGGTGTGTTTTGCTCAGTATGAAGTAGCCTTTAGAAATTATTGATTTTGCCTAGATATCCTATATTCATTTGTCTTGCTTTGTCTCATATGGGCCCCTATGACTTTTTGACCTTCCCATAAATTTTAGCATCATTCAGAAGGTCAAACAGTCAGGGAAAGCAAAAATGGATTAAAAAAAGAAAGAGCTGCAGTGGATGGAGAATTATCATCGTAAGCTTATTAGATATTTCAAACGCTGCAGACTTTAATGGCAACAAGCTTTTAAAAGTTCAGCCTCTGCTTTTACTGGTATAACGGGATACTGTTATTTTTTCCATCTGATTTTTAATACCGCTAATCCAAAGAGTTACTGCAGTCTTCCTGCAAAGTTATATGATCTATGCAAATTAATTTTAATTAAATTAAAATATTATTTTAAAAATTGAAAATATTATTTTTAAAAGTTCCCTAGAGTTCCCATGTACCCTTGATGACAGGAAAGAGTCACAACATTTCTTGCCTCTCTCTGCTCATCTTGGCTAGAATCCTCTCTGCATTTTCTGGTTTTCTCTTTTTTCTTCCCCCCTCCTCTTTTACAGGGAAGAGAGGGAACAGACAATACTGGCAAAGCATAGCTTTGAAAGTATATAAGGACACGGTTGCAGTCTATTTAATGGCAACACATTCTCACTATTAATATTGTTACTGTCATCTTTACCAGCATTATAGCTGGAGCCTAAGCATCTAAGAGACACAACTGCTTTCATAAGTCACATCTCTCCTGCAATTTGCTTCCATGCCGTGAGTGAGTAATTTATCTTGTTAATATCTTGTTCAGCTATTGAGAAGTAGGAGCTGGAAACCACAGTAGAGAAGCCCAAGACATAAGGTGCAAAGGAATTTTAAAAATGGTTCTGTAGCTGAGCCAACCCACCTTGGACCCCGCATGTGCAGAAAGTCTCCAGCCCATGAATCATCTATACAGTATGTTGTGGTCCACTGTGCAAGCTGTAGAGAAACACATGCCAAAAGCTGATCTCCAAAGCCTCAGAAAGCTTAGTCAGTATAAATTATCTCTTAGGATGAATTATGCTGTCTTGATTTGAGAATTTGACACTCTCTCCATTTGTAAGTTGTTTCCTTCATCCTTTGCATGTGTTAGCATAGTACTGGAATACATTTTAATTCACAAGAGATCCATTCCCATTAGGAAGGTTATTTCATGTAAGTTTTTCTTTGTTTCTAAATATTCTTTTGCCCAGTTTTTTTTCCCCTTATATATCCTGAAAAAGGAAGAGAAAATGGCATGAGCACTGTATAGTGTTTCAGCCTTTCTTTCTTTTTCACCCTTACCTTTACAAGACCACAATATTACCATTTATTCTTCTTCTCATTGACAGGAAACTACATTTTTTAAAACTTCTCTTTGGATTTATTAGATAAAACACACATGCCTTCCAATCAAAACTGTTTATTGTCAGTGAGTTTTAGAGGTGAAAACCACAGATATATAGATTTTAATTAAAAAAAAAAAGAAATTTGATGTCTCACGACCAGTTCAGCAAAGAGAGAAGCCCTGTTCTCATGCCTGGTGGAAGCGTGCTGTTGAAATTGTGTTATGAGTGATGGCTGAGATAGCTTCTCTAAGTCTGCCTCTTCAGTGCAGACAGGAGAACACAGCAAGCTTCTCACAAGTCTCCCAAAGATTCACAGGTGATTTAGGATTCAAATCCTTTTCTCCATCTCTCTCCTGAGGATTTCCCTTTCATAAGGGAAATCTCCTGCTGGGGCAGAACTACTGTACAGGAACTCACGCTGTACCCCTCCTGGCTACTGGGCTGGGGGGGGATGCTCTCCAAGATGATAAACTGATGTCTCCAAGGAGGATTTCACTCACTGGCTCACAGGCACTAATTTAAAGGAGCGCCTAGCTACAGTATGATATATCAGCAAAGACTACTGAGAAAATAATGGGCTTTTAAAAGAAGACATATTCCAGAAATTATGTGTATTACAACCTGCTCCAAAGTCCTTTTACACTTGACAGATGTTCAGCCAGGCTGAAGGTAAATCGCAGAGCTGGCCAAAGGCATTGGACTTCAGGGTCTGTTGAAATTCTGAGTTCATTTCCATGATGAAAAAGAAATACTGTTTCATTTTTGTTTATTTATCAAGCAATGACTTGCCACCATAATACCAAAAGTATAATTGCCAGACTAACAAACATCAGGGATAAATGGCCTCACCATTTAACAGTTAGTCTCTGCTGCTCTTTAGCCAAACTTGGTCTGTAAAAAAGGTATGCCCTCCTGAGATTCTCTGAAAGCCAACATCACAGTGAAGAAGACAGCAAAGTGAGCATAAAAAAATAACTGCTCAGGTTGGTGTTAAATTACCCAGTTAGTCAGACAGACCGGAATATGACTTTTTGGGAAAAAATCACAAGTGCCGCAAGACAACTTACTGACACAAAAATAGATAAAGGTACCATGAGATGATAACTTGGCACTATCACATTTTATTCTTTAGAATGTCTGAACACCCAAAAATATCTAAAACACCCTGAAGCCAACATTCGGAAATGGAAGAGTATGACAAAGAATTGAGTTGCTCTCTGCTTCAGCACGTATAGGATCTTGTACATGACCAACATGAAAGTCGGCTGCCGCAGCAGACCTTTGATGCTGCCTGTGCCCTCCAGTGCAGACACACCCGTGTGCAAAGGCGGTTGCTCTTGACAGACAGTCGTTCTGGACTTGCATGCATAAGTTCAGAGGCAGAAGCCATAAAACTTTGTAAACCACTTCACAAGCTCACACAGCAGAAGCTATCTGGTGGATCTGGCCATTGTCTAAGGCTCTCTGAAAACAGATGGAAACATGATGACTTCCCACAAGTTTTGTTGCCACATTACTGCCACAGATGGTGCTCTCACATCTTTGAAGAATAGATCTTCTTTCTTACATAAGCAATAACAGGATGCAAACTATTCCACATTACTGCTGATATAACTGATCTCAAGCAATTACTGCTGAGACATTGCAATGTTCTACCATTTTTTGCTCTCTGCCCCTCCCAGAACATACTCTGTTTCTCCATTTAATCCTCTTCCACTCAAAACCAACAACAGACAGGGACACACACTGAAATATCAAATCAGCTATTTATCTATATTTCCTTCTCAAATAGTTCATATGCCCATACTGAATGATTCTATGAATGTCAATGTTCACTGAAAATTAAGGAATTTTTTTTTCAAATTATTTGATAAAATATTGTACTACTCCCTGTGGGNTCCTCCCCTCTCCCTGTCCCTCACTGGTTCCCGTTCTGTTACCGCCCCCTTGAAAAGCCGTTTCCACGCCCACCTGGGTGTCAGTCCGGCTTGGAAATTCGGCCAGTCTAGATGGTATGTTCTGCTGTGTATGTCTGGATTGCGTCGGATTAAAGGCTATTGGACTGCACCCTCCCGCCTCCTTTGTTCTTGGGACGCTTTCTGCCTTGAAATCAGGCTACCTGGGGCGAGCTACACCGAAGAGGAAAAAAGCGCTTTTTCCCACCTGGCTCTAAGATTCTCCCCTGCGTTTCCTCTGCTACCTGCTGAGTGGCGAGGACGTTTGGGAGACGCTGCTGCGCTGCCTCTTCCTTGTGAGCTGGACCAGGGAAAAACCCAGGAAAGCGAATATATTTCAACCTCCTGAGAGCTCATTTCCCAAATGGATGTAAATAATAAATCAAGCACCAATGGGAGACAACTTGGTTCTCAAAACAGGCCTCTAAATTTCGGTATCCAGAATGTCATGTTTGGACTGTCGTTGGTGTACAGTTGCACCTCTTAAACAATGACTTCACTGTTACTTTCTGCTCATGAATATAGGAAAAATCAGCTCCTGTATACAGAAAAAAAAATTTAAAAGCACCAAGAAGAAAAAAACTGCTTCTTAGTCATCATTTATATCCACCATCAATTTGCTAAGGAAGCATAAACTTCAGCAAGCTCTAAAAATTGAACTGTCTTATTATAACAATAAATAAACCAAAAATTTATTCAATCAGTCAGTTGTACCTGTTGACCACCATCTGGAAAATCTTGAAGTCCGGTCCAGACGAAGACCTCTAGGTGAAGTGCAGCCTATTAGTTATCATCTATGCTTTCCACACCCGGCTGCTGCTGGAGCAGGTTGACTGCATTTTTAATACACAGTACTTTTCGTTGGTCTTCTTGCAGCCCTCCCAAGAGCCCCAGAGGGTGCACGCCAAGAGTATACCGTGGTTTTAGGGTTTACTTCTTCCGGTCAAAATGTCTGAAATGATAGGATAGCTACATTATGGTTTGCCAAAAGAGAGGTTTTATAGCGTGGTGAGTATGCTGCACATGTCAAAGTACATCATGAGGGAGAATAAAGAGGTCTGAGTACAACAGACCTTCTGGAATGATGCTGGAAGTCTACAGAGTGGTGAAATCCAACGCCTCTTTAGTCTTACCCATGTTGCCCCCAGGCAAAATATTCTTAAACCCCCAGGTGAAAGGACCAGGAAAGCTGGGCCCTGGAGCATCCTGGGGAGTTATTTTTTAGTCTTCTGGGAACTTTGAAATCAAAATGGGGGAGAAGAAATTTTAGAAGATTCTACTTATTCTGGCCTTGTGACTCATGAGAGTTTCACTACTAGAAAAATTTATGTTATAGCCTACAATAAAGATCTTATTCACTTATAATTATATGGGTGCATCACTTTTGCTAAGTTCCATTGTACAAAGAATAAATAAAAGAAATAAAATAATTTGGAAGTGTATCAACTTCTGTTGCCTGAGATATTATACATTTAATTACATAATTTTAGCTAATTTCTTCAAGTCTTTCCAGTGTGCCTTTTCTAATTCATGAAGAGGGATATTTTGATTGAATTTCTCCTTAGACATGGTCCTTTGTTGGCTTTTGTGGCTGATGCCAACTTTCTTTAGGGCCTGATCAAACTCCCACTGAAGTTAAAGACTCTCAGTAACATCAGTAGGATGAATTGAGATCATATCAGTGTTGAGGATAAAGTTTAACTCCAGAGTAAAAAAGTAACTCCACTGTGCATATGCCTGTGAAGACAGAATTTTCTGCAAACTTCTGAAAACCAAAGATATGTGTCAGATAATCATATAATATAATTAAAATGATACAGTAAGCGAATATGTATTTCTAAAAATTGACTCTACTGTTGCTAGATAGATAATTCAATAGATACATTGAATTCCCGTGGCTTAAGGGACGTTTTGTACTTCAGATCAAAGATCAATAGAAAAATCTGATTGTATTGCAGTCAAGATTAAAAGAAGCATACCCACTTCAACAGGGCCCCTCTCTACCCTCATCTGCACGGAAATCTTAATGGGTTTTATATGGAAAGTTTAACAGGAAAGTTTGAAAACTTCTTCAATTCATACCTGTGCTGGCATGCAGGTCTGAGGTGATAGAAGGAACAGATACATCTTTTGGGGCAGAAAGCTCTCCAGCAGCTGAGGACTGTCTTACGCTAAAGGGCAGTCTTGAGAAAGACTCATTACAGAATTATGTCCTTCACACTAACAGAGACTTGAGATGTGTGCAAGAAGCTGGGAAAGAAAGGATTTTTAGCCAAATTAAACATGCTACTACTCCATGTCCTAACTATTTGAGCATTAAAAAAAAGAAGAGTTTGTCTAGATCTTAGAAATTTTAACACATGAAAACAGAGAAGACATCCTCCATTCCTAAAGCTTCAGCCATTTGTTGCTGACCAGTTGTTAAAATTACATTTAACCTTCTAGATAAAAAAGAGACAGGTTTTGGAAAATCATTTTAACTGTTCAATTTTAATATACCTTGAGACAGACAGAAGTTTCTTCATTTGAATTTTCAGAATTAGATCATTTTGCAAAACATAAAAAAATGTGAAATGTAAAAGAATAATGAAATGCCACAAAATCATCAGAAAAAGCATATCCTGGTAAAGCAGGAATAACATGGAGACCTCTCGTTCTATGATAAGGAATCGAGCCAAAAGATTTCAGATGTATATTAATATTTGTGAGTGTCTTGGTTTGAAAAAGACAGGTGTCAGCTTAAGGAAGGCAGGAGCCTCCCTTGAAATAGAAAATGTAAACCTCCTCCCTCCGAATTATTAGAATTTTGAAATTAAGGGGCTCTCAGGCAAGGATATGGGAATAGGAATAACAGTTCTTTACTAGGAAAATTGGAAAAAAAAAAAAAAAAACAAATGCAAGAGTACAAAACAAAACAAACCNTAGAGAAGAAAGCTGCTCCTTTGGGAATCCAGTGGAAGGGAAAGCTGCTCCTCTGGGAAAGAGAGCTCCCTCCTGATGTTTCAAACCTCAGTTTATATCAAAGATGGAATGCTTGGTTCCTCCCTCTGGGCAGAGCACCTCACAATGGGATGATGTAATCTTATCAGTCATGCGGTGATGGCCCATTAACAGAAGATATCCCCCTAGAGGGAGGATGGGTCATGGGAGAGATAAAGAACTCTGCCCCACCTGGTGTCAACAGCTGGCCCATTAACAGAAGATAATCCAGAGGGAGCAGGCAGGGAACATTGCTACACCTGGTTTCAACAGATGGTGATAGAATACAAACTCCCACCCTGCACCCCAGGACAGTGAGCGTATCCCAAGTGCAGGTTCTTTGTTCATTCCACTGCTACAGGAGAGTAACTTGGCTGAGAGAAGGAACACATGACAGGCTATTGCAATAAGTTAAAACATTGTTGTGTGATAACGTGTCCGTATTCAGCATATATACTCCCATATATACTCCCTACAACTCTGTCATCATACTAACAAATGCAGTCTGTCATGGTGTAAGAGTCTGTTTGGAATAAGACAGAGGCATTTTATTCAAATGCATCACTGCCTCTATGAGAAATGCAACATGCCTAAACTTGCACCTGCAAGCTTACACTGATTTGCCAGAATAATTTTATCAGTACATACATCAGTACACTAGCATATATTGAGGACTGTTCAAGAGAAACCTTGGGGCTTGCCTCTTGAGGAGACAAACAGGAGAAAAGGAACCACAGGACCAATAAGGAGCAATATATTAAATTCAAGGAAGGCAAACTCCAGGAGTGCTATCGCCAGGTAGACAATCTATTTCATGAGAGAAACTTGTTTAAGTGAATACTTTTGGTTTAGATCTCATTCTGGACATTATAGCTGTCTAGCATCATGCGCTACTCTTGCCAAAATCAGATTATAAGTGTATTTATTTGAGAAAGGTGCTTAAGTGTGCTTAACACTAAGATAAGTTTAAGCTCTGTCCTGAATCAGGTGAAAAATGACCTATATCTTCTTTTGTCCATCTTTAAAAGTTTTTCACTATGCTCTTCTGTTATTATTTTCATTATAGTTGTGCAGCACTGTATCACCTAAGATCACTAACAGATGTGTTCCAGCGACACAAACTGTACTTAGAAAACGCCACATGCCTGTTGTCTTCAAAAGATTTCAGGCTCAAAATATATTTTGACAAACTCCAAGCAGGGGTTCAGCCCTTACTAGTACACTGGTGGGCTGAATTCATAGAAGGCAAAAATAACCCAGCCAGATTCCAGAGCCTCCAGCATCTTCACTGTTTGAGCTAAACAGTTTGATATGGAGAAATAAACAGTGTGGGAAAGAGAGGGAACTGGAAACTTTTCTTAGTTAGATGTATTCCCCATTATTCTAGACACTTCTAGTAAGAGATATTTGCTCTATTAAATATGTTACTATCCATCTATCTTTCCACATAACATTGTTGCGGTACTTAAAGAGTTCTGTTTTCTCCAATTTATAAGTTAAACAAGAAACACAGAGGGTCTGAGTGACCTCAAGTTATGCTGAAGATCTGTGCAATGTGTAGGGACTGAATCTCACCAGTCCCAGTCCAAGCCTTTAGCCATGAGTTGCTCTTTCTCCAGCTGGTAGCAGGGTTACCAAACACAGCTAGAACCCATTGGCCATGTCTCCAATAGCAAATGAAATGAGAGAGAGACTGGTCCTTGGCCTCAAGGCCAGCTGACACAGCACGGTTCCGATCAGCACAGCCAAGTTCTTGTACCCAAAATAGGGAATGAATTTTCAAGCTGTTTGCCAAGAGTGCTCACTCCCAACCTATGTACCCTCCAGTGTAGCTTGGGAGAAGGCTCCTTAGCATCAGCCAAAATTCTGACAAAACCTGTGCTAACAATATAACAGCATATACAATTCCAAACCAGAGTCTGAGGCTATTCCCTGACCATCTCTGGCCTGTTCATACAGATGTAGCCTTATTTTCCAGATATTAATTGCTTGGAAGCTTTGTCTGTTGATAACACATAGCGTTTGAAGAGGCCCTGCCAACAAAGCTGGACTGCAAGTGTTTCCTTTTCCAAAGGAAACCTTTTCCAAAGGTTTCTATTACTGTGAATTCTCAGTATTACCATGGTCTGCATCAAACCTTTACCCAGTTGTAATGCTTGGAAAATGAGATCCATCTTGAAGTTTCATGCCCAAATGCAACTTCAGGAGCAAGATATAAAACTAAAACTCTATTCTGGTCTTTTCTGCCTGCAGCTGGAAAGTTTGGAGCCACAAAAATCAATGTCCTATTGTTCAGAGATTTCTTTTTGCATGTTTCTTTGTGCACTGGAGGGAGAACATTCACTTGCTCTTTTGTTTGAAATGCATTATTTAGTTATTATTCATTTGCTAGCCTAAGACAAAGCTAAAGTATGACATTAGTGTTCTAAAGTGCTATTGATTACCAGTACAAAATGAAAATATATAATTGATGAAAACATCAGGATCCTTTTGGGACTTACAGTTCAAAAGGTTAAAAAGGAAATGCTGATCTCTTGAAACAAATTGATCTACATGCAGCCAAGCTGAGCTGAGTGTCTAAGCAAGCTGGGAGAGACAAGACAGAGCAGCTTGTTTGGTTTTCATCTGTAGTAAAAATACAACGTCTGTAATTTGAAAAGAGCAAGTGCCACATTTGTGTAAAGTTTTCTGTTTGTTCTTCGGTTCATTGCTAGCGATACAGATTTCTGTTTTGCAAAAAGCCCTGTTTCATATCAGTTCCTCACTCCCAGGATTGCTGGGGCTATGTGTTATATATGGAAGTTGAGTAGTTGGCTTTTGTATGTGTTGTATGTTTTGTTAATTATTAAAAGTAATTAAGAAGTTGTTAATCAGTTCAAGTGTTTAAGAAACCTGTTAATCAAATGTTAAAAACCTGTTTGTACCCCAGTTTGCTGTTACACAAATCCAAGTT
>WEIT01019249.1:0-120079 GCA_013389985.1 Dryoscopus gambensis | reverse complement strand
AGTTGTGTTGTCAACTTGTACAAGGTCTTTCTTCAAAGTATGAAAAGGCTTTTTTAGGGGGAGGGATCTGTTAGAAAATTATTAGCCCTTGGTGAGTGGCATGAGCAGACGAGCAGCATTGACTGGAGGGGCAATTGTTCTGTGGTTCATGTGCTGTTTATTTTGCAGCCAGTGATGTTTTTATATTGCTGAGGCAGATGGAGGGATTCCCAGCTCCACAAGCATGACCCTGGGGGAGATTAGCTGGTTTTAGGTTTCACCACTTGGATGATGAGGTTAGCCTGAGACAGAGATGCATCCCTGTGTATGGAAATGGTCTTGGCCCAGATCTTGTCTGGCGATGTAAAGCCTGAGAAAGGACCAAGAGGTCAGCTTCAGCTTTTTAAGGAATGTGATGTATGGTCATTCTGTGGCATGTATGGACTGCTGCTTTTTTTCCAAAAAGGGTATAAAATTTACTTGCAAGCATATGTGGGTTTTTTTAATGCTCTAATTAGAGCTACAATTAGCTCTAAAGTAGAACCTACTTTACAGCTACATAAATATTTATATCTCTGATACTCAAACACTAATGATAAAGAATCCCAAGAGGTTTTCTCATAGCTAGAAAGTAAAGAACATTTCTCCCATTCTCTGCCTCTTGGCACCTTTCTTCCTCTTCACCTGCTTCCCTCCTAGTGAGCTAAGCAACATCCTCAATCTGCACACACTGGGACTTTATTTTTTTTGCATCTATAGCAGTCTGAAGTAATTACTCTGCAGTTCTAATACTCGTTACAGAAGTAAGCTCCTCTGCTTGTGTCAGTCAATGGTATCTAGAAAGCTGAAGCTGTAAAACAAGCTAAAATGAATAGACTCTTATTTCCTCTTTGCTCACATGGGCACTTACTCACTTCCGCATCTGCTTCGACTTTGAAGACTGCTGAGGTTCTTCCTCTGTCTGACCCACTTGGCATAAGCTGGAGAGGATTGTCTTTCTTCAACAGCCAAGTTTATAGGGCTTCAGCTTGTTCGTAAATAATCCTTAGAGTTTGAGTGCTGCCTTTCTCCTTCTTTCCCCTTCAAAACTGAATTGCTATCATTTGTGTACAAACTGGGGGAATATTTTTTCAGTCTATAGATAGAGGGGAAAATTTGTGCAGTCACTGGGCACGAGAGGTTGTAAAGTGTGCTGAGCAGATTTCATGAAGGGTCCGTGATTTAAGTATTTATATCATCCACTTTCAATTTGTGATCCCAGCACACAAGAACATCAGCTGTAGAGAAGGGCTTTGCTCTGCCACTCCTTGTACAAGCACAATTCCAGAGTACAAAATACAGGGCTTGGATATGCAGAGGCAACTTTATAGAAATGTGTAAATTTTTACTGTACTTGAGAGAAGGACGAGGTGTTGCTCTGCCTTTGCTTTTGCACTTAAGTACCTGTACCAGTAATTGGTTTGCATGTGTAAATGGTTATTTTAGGGTAGCATCAAAACTCACTTTCAGCTTTAGTGAGGTTCTGCAGACCAGGCTCTCTTGATTGGAACTTTCAGGGCTTGAGATCTGCATGTGGTCCTTCTGGCCTCTTGGTAGCAGGAGATAGCAACCCTCTGAGGAAAGATAGGCTGTAATTTTGTCCTGCTTTGAACATGTGGGATTTTAAATATTTCCTATGAGATTTACTACTAGTATAAACAAACTGTTTTGTTTAGTATAAGCTCTTTATCCTGATAGGATTGGAGACATCTTATAAAGCAATCACTGTAAATTTAAAACTAATATTTGGCATTATTTAAATAAACATAAATCAAGATAGTATACAAACAACACAAGTTCCCAGCCCAGGGACCTGAAAGACAGACCTACTTGGATGTAGGCTGTGTACTTTTTTTCCCCATTTCTCTGTTAAATTTAAAGCATTGTGCACCTAATTAATACCTTTTTAAATTTATGTCAATGATAAAATGGATAAACGTTGCAATGGACACAGATTTTAGTGCTACAATTACAGAACAGACATAAAAGCATGCAGGGTGATATGTTAAGGATGGAAGATACTTTTCTGGTCTTCTGGGGCAGCTTTTTTGCCACCCTGGTTGGTTTGATACAGAGGACTCCAAGTTGAAGCCTTTAAGCTGGAAAGGGTAAATTACTGGGTAGTGTGTTGTAAAAGGTCTTGTAGACTGTGGGAGTAGATGAGTTGTTTCAAAAACATAATGCTGGAAAGAAATGTCCATGCCAGGCTGTTAAATTCATTGTTGTGTTAATTAGAAAGGAAGAAGCCCCTTATTTTTATGAAGTTTTCCAACTCAGTTGAAGCTGTATCACATTAGATGCGACAACTAAATGATCGACTACTTGTCTGGATGCCAGGAGCCTTGTACTTCCAAATTAATTGTATTTTTATGAGCCAGTGTTAACTTTTTGAAAAATAAAGCTTAGGCCTTGGAAAAAGCAGATGCTGATGAATATGGGAAGGGATGGGGAAAAGAATATAGTGTCCTTGGTAATGAGGTGACCTCTGGTGCTCTAATTTCACTTACCAAGTAGCTATTATTTTTTGTATACAGAATGTAAAATTTTGCCTTTGAGGAACTTCATTTTAGAGGCTGGAGGAGTTCATAGTCTTTTTAAGGCCCGAGTTCAGCTGGTAATCCAAGAGGGAATGCAGTATCTTCATAGATGGAGGGTATATGAGTTTTTTAATTTGTCAGGCTTTTCAAAAATGTACAGATTTCAGATGTGTGAGGGACTGGGGGGGAGCCCTTGCCTCTAAGTGGTGGTAAAATTTAAAACTCTTATGGGTATGGCTCTGATCAACATTCATTTCAATGTTCCCATAAAAAGCTTATGACTTGGCAGAGTTTCAAGGACTGAAAAGAAAAAAGCTCTGTACACAACATGTTTTATTAATGTTGAAGGAGTAATACTGCTGTATTTCAGAGTCTGCCACTGCATAGAATAAGTTCCTTTTGGCTCTTGTACGCGTTGGCTTTTCCCTTGAATAAAACAAGGTGTGACTTCACATCTGCTTTTTCCTAGTAGCGTTGTATTAATCAGGAGTATATATATATATTTCCAAGTTTTGGCTGGGTTTTGTCCTTTTTCTTTCTTAATTCTTCTGTGTTGCACAGTAAATTCATGATTCTTGACCCTCAACTGATACTGTAAAGTGTATTTGCATAAGCCTTGATGTTAAGCATCACATCCCACTTACTTGTGATGACTTCTTGCCCCCTTTTAAGCTGTATATAAAGGTGAATTTGAAATTAGGCAGCTGAGAAAGAAGTCGTCTGTTAAAACTTGGCCAATGTGGTTGAACTAATAAAAGCGAATTTAAAAAAAAATACACTTTTCAGGGAAATCAGTACTGTAAAACATGAGCTTTAAGATGAAATTGCTGAAGATAATTTGTGCAGCCAAAGTGCAAGAGGAGGCAGATAACACAAGTCAAGCACCAAATCACAATTTACAGGCACATACCGGTGTTACTTTGGTAAGATTACCTCTGCGTGGGGCTTGGCCGGCGATCAAGGAATGGCTTAGGGAGCCGGCTGGAGTGGGATCGGATCGCTGGCGGTGTGCGAGGCCCCGGGGCACGCTCTGAAACAGGAGTCTGGATTCAAATCCTCAACACTGGCCTCTTTCAGAGGGTGCTGCACTGCCTGGCTGTGGGACACAGCCTGGGGTCTGCGAGGCAGGAGGAGTGGGGGTATGTGACTTCTTAAAAGTAGCTTTTCTTCCCAAATTTTCCACAGGTTTTGGCTGGAGTAGAGTTAATTTTTTGTATCATAGCTAATACGGGGCTGTGTTTTTGATTTGCTCTGGAAACTGTTGATAACTTAGGGATATTTTCGGTACTGCTGAGCAGAGTTTACACACAGCCAAGGCTTTTTCTGCTTCTCACCCATCCCACCTGTGAGCAGGATTGGGGCACAAGGAGCTGGGAGGGGACACAGCCGGGACAGCTGACCTCAGATGGTCCAAGGGATATTGCAGACCATATGGAGGCATGGTCAGCCTCTAGAGCTGGGGGAAGCAGGAGGAGGGGGATGTTCAGAGAGATGGTGTTTGTCTTCCCACATCATCATTATGTATGATGGAGCCCTGCTTTCCTGGAGATGGCTGAACACCTGCCTGCCCTTGGGAAGCAGGGAATTAATTCCTTGTATTGCTTTGCTTGACTGTGCAGCTTGTGCTTTACCTATTAACCTGTTCTTTTTTTAAACTCAATCCATGAGTTTTCGCACTTCTACCCCTCCAATTCTCTCCCCCATCGCACTGGAGGGGAGTGAGCGAGTGGCTGTGTGGGTCTGAGTTGCTGCCTGGGGTTAAACCATGATAGCTGTCATACTGTTAAAAATTGACATAGCTGTATCTCAGTTTTATGCTTCTGATTTGTGAGTGCTATTGCTTATTTAACAATCATGAAGCACTAGGAGCACTTTAAAAGTGCTGTAAGACTGTAAAATGCATTTGCGTGTGCACGCTCTTCAACGTGGAGATTTCCAGCTCCTGCTGCGCGAGCGCTTGGCTGAGTCGCACAGGCTCTTCCTGACTCGTTCTCTCCTTGTTTGCTCACGCCTCCCATTTGACCCAAGCCATCAGTCCTTTCCTTGTCCACCTTCCTGTCACAGATTTGTGAGTCTGTCCCTCGAGGAGAAAGCAGTTCTGCTCCACAAATGGTCAAAATCAGGATGGAGGGGGCTTGGAGCAACCAGATCCAGTTATAGATGTCCCTGCCCATGGCTGGGAGGTTTGACTAGATGATCTTTAAAGGTCCCTTCCATCCCAAACCATTCTATTATCTCTTCCATAGAAGCCCCTTTGAAGGTTATTATCATCCCGTGGCCTGTTCCAGGAATGCTCTTCCCCACACCCATGAGGTTGGGCTCTGGTTCCTGGCAGCAAATAAAGGCTTTCTTCCTCCGTTTCCTTCCTTGTCTCTCCTGCACAGAGGTCTGGCAGGTGCCCTTTGGCACAACCATTTGGACTTTGATTTGCTTCCCCAGAGATGAGTTGTGTGAGCTTTAGCTGCTGGTCTCCCCATGGTGGTCATGGGGATCCCTGGAGCTGAAGAAGAGTTCGAGGGCAGCAGCCGGACTTGGACTGAGGTTGCAGCTGGATGTGTGTGCGGGTGCTCCCTGTGACAGGGACACAATGAGAAGGTGCTTTTCCAGGAGAGTTTGGGGGAAGGTTCATTTGGAGCTGATGTGGCTGTCGAGGCCAGGGGCAGTGCTCCTTCTTCAGAATCATCCTGGAATGGCAACTGCTGCCTTTGTGAGGCACTTGTGTTGCCTCTATCTGACCCGTAAACATTTTGAAGCTTTTCTTTGATATTCATCAGTGCTGGAGAGCTGAAACCCACCCATGTGAGCATGATTTGATTAGTTATTTGAAGAAATTCCCACTTCCCAGATCAGAGTAGGCTGGATTTTTCAAGAGGCTTAATATGTTATCGGCAGATGAAAACAGAGCACTAGAGTGTCGAACAAGAGATGCAGAAATACCAACTGCTTCACCCAGAGATGAAATCTCTTTGTAACCAAACTGAAGCTCCCTGGGACTTGCTGGTGTTACTTGCAGTGCTGGCACCAGCACTAATGGCCAGCATCTGTGAAAGGGGGAAAGCTCATGTAACTTGGTCTGCTGAGCCAAGGCTTTAATTCAGGCGTGGATAAAGCAAGGAATTTGATCAGGCTCCTACCGTCGGTCACACTTTGAGCTAAGTGAAAAGGAGTAGAGCCGAGTTGTGGAACACAGGGTTTTTCTTGTGAAATCTGAAGTATTTGGCAGATCCCTGAAAAATATGTGTGAGTAGTCCCCATCAATTGCCACGTACTCGGGTTCAGCTCCTTGCCATTACCCTTGTGCAATGAGCTCGCTGCATGGATGGTATGGAAGAATTTAGTTTTTCTTTTTTTCTTGTCCTGTCAGCCAATTCTCTCAGCATCTCTTAATCTTGGAAATTTATGGCTTGAAATAAGGTGTGTGTTGAGTTGCACTTGACCCTAAATTAGGTCTATACTCAATCTACCGAAGGATGAAAAACTCTGTTATGCTGAAACCTTTCTTGCGGGGCAGGAGGTTCTGTGGGTTTTCTTAAAATAAAAATGAGGGGAAGGGAAGGAAGAATAGATGGTTAAGTGGTTTCAGTCACTATTAATGTTTGCCTACTGCAGCAATAACTTATATTTCACGTCTTTTCCCAGGGATGGGAGAGGAAGACAGGGAATGAGGAAGTTGGTTGTACAGTTTTAGTTAAGACTTGGTTAGCACTTGTTTAACTGATGTATGTGTTACGAAGCTAAGTGCTGCTTTTATTTATGCTTAGTTGTGTCCAGCATTCCTGGGAGTCCTGGTGTTGCAGTCTCTTGGAAGATCTAGACTTGAGTTGCCATTGTCTTTGTGGTGTTCACTGTGCAGCAGGACCTGGAAACTTGGCATTTTTTTTGCAAATTTAAAGTATTCCTTGGTCCTGGCAGCGCTGTGAGGTGTCATGAGTGTTGTCAGTGATAAAATTCTGTTCTGGATGCCTTTTGCACTTGTTGCTGTGCTCCTTTCCATCTTCTTTCCAGGCAGTCATTACCACCTTTTTTCTTCCTTACTTCATTTTTTCCATAATTTTGTTTAGCAAGGAATGACATTCTGCAAACAAATCAAACCTGGGGTAATACAAAAACTTCAGAGCTGACCCTGCGGTGAGTGGAGTTTTAGATGGGGGGATGATTTCAATGAGGAGGTCATCACGTGGTCTCTTGTGCTGTGCTCTGGTCCATGAGTGTGTCTCTGCCATTCACCTTGGCTGGCTGGAGCTGAACCTTGGCTGTTTGTGCCTGTTTAAGAAGTTAATCTTTCTGAAAGGCTGAAAGCTGCTTGGCGTGGTGTGGTTGCCGCAGCTACAGGAACGTAAACCAGTAACAGTGGGGAAAACAGAGGGATAAACATTTGCTGCTCTTTATTTGCATGAGGAATTGCAAGAACCTGGGATACATTTAGTGACTTGGAACAATTTTTATTTGAGTGCTGGCTCTGTCATGACCTCTGCACATTTGCATAATGAAACAAAGTACTCAAGCCTTGCAATGCAATAAGGAAAATCTGTTAAGATTGTAGTCCCTTTACATCAGCTGACCTTTGTCTGGCTAACAAACCAATTTGGCTTAATCCTTTTTTTTTTAATTAAACATCAGATACTTGAAGGCATAAGTTACTGGCAATTAATCAAAGCATCTAGGAATCCTGGCCACTGGCCTCTATATTGCATAGGTTGAAAAGCTTGTGCACAGATTGATATTTTAAATTAAATGTATAAAGATGAAAGAAAAACAGATGAACATAAGAACCACAGAGCTTGCTTGTTGGTGCTCCTCCGTATTGATTGCGTCTATAGTTTTTTCTAAACTTAGGTCCATATTGCACCATGAAATAGTTGAAGTGTCACTCACTTGGAGGCTCTGCAGTGACCTTTATCAATGTGGCCTCCTAAGACAATGTTGATTTATAATGTAACCTGTCCCCTCTCCTGTGAAATCATGAGGGTGTGTGCTCTGCATCTGCCACTGCTTGCTGTCTCTCCCAGCTTCTTCCCAAGCCCTGGGGAAAAAGACCAACAAGATGTTTGTCATCTCAGGGTTGGAGAGTGTGTTGGGAGGTTGCTGGTGTCATTTGGTGATTTTTCTGTTTTAGTGTGCAGTGTTGGAGCTATTTGAGCAACCTTAAAAATCAGGTCCTATAGAGTAGATAAGGAAGATGCATGCAAATGTGACCCTTGTGTGTTGTCCCCTTTTTTGTGTGATAAGTGATGCCACATGAGAAGTCCTCTTGCTGACATACAGGTAGGGTGTAGGTTTTTTAGGCACTAATAGTGATGCAGGATGATGTTTGCAGACTTTATGGATAATACTGGAAAGGTTGGTGCTCTTTCCCGACTGCTGTCAGCCTTTATGCTTCTGTGCTGCTATGACTTTCTAAGATGTGTGGTCTGTATGTTACTAAAAACAGACAGCAAATAAACTTGTCCAGGCAAGAACGTGACCTTGATGCACAATCACTGCCTAGAGCCCTAGGCTGGAAAGAATTATTAGTGTTGGAGAAAGCGTTAAGGAGTCATCTTCCAGGTCGGTCTCTATATTTAGTCCTTTAAAGGTTTTGAGCGATGCTTTTGGACTGTAATTTTTTTAATTGCAAGGGACATAAATCTTGTTCTTACAAGGGAATGCAAAAAAAAACCCACCCAAACTTCTTTCAGTTCTCAGTACATTCCTCATTTTACAAAAGAAAAAAGTGCCTGACAGATGCTGAAGAATGTACACCTTTTGAAGCTGTGTGAAGATGAATATTCAACATATGAGCCAGGAGCAAGATGCAGCAGGGATTGTGAGAGCTTTGTGTGGGAGGAATTTACTTCCCATGGTTTACATAGTGTAAAAAGAGAAGACCCCTCTTTCCTTAATGGGAGTAGCCCCACTAAAAGTCAGAGCTGCTGTTCACATGGAGGAAGATTTGCAGATTGCAGTCTAATTTAGATGTATTTGTTTGTGTAAGGCTGGCTTGGTAATACAGATAATACACAATTTATTATGTCTGTTAAACTTTCAGATTTCCATCCAGTTTAAGAAGAATTTATTGGAATTTACCACTCTGAAAAATGAGCCCATCATTTCCTGAAGAGTGATAAAGAACATTGGCAAAGATTATAATGTCTTTTGAGATGCAGCAGTGTTTCTGTGTGGTGTTTGTGGGCTGCCTGGCACAGAGTGCCTGAAAGGGCAGTTTTAGGTACTGTGGTGTTATAATACCTAACCAACCTGAGCACGCCTGGTTGAGCATTGGTGGAGGTTCCTGACTTTGTCCATTACTTGGAATGCACAGGAGCAGCAAAGCCCTGTAATGCAATACAGGAAGGTGGTGGAGTAGGAATGAATTTGCTGGGAGTCACCTTTTCATGGGGAAATCGGGAGTTTCTACTCCCAAAAGAGACCTTGTATTGGACCTATCAGACCCAAAGATCCAACATCGATCTTCATACCTTTCCCTAGCAGCACTTTTAAGAGACTGCTAAGTTGGAGAGGGGAACCTCTCCACGTGAAGCGAAAGTGAATGGCTCTCACTGGAGACTGGGCAGAGCTGGGTCCTCAAACTGAGCAAAAGTTACAAAACAAACTTAATGACGCCTATGCTTTTTTGAGGTACATTCCTTAAGCTCCTGTGGTTGTCTCTGTGTTGGGTTATACCCATATTTCTTTGCTGTGTTTGAGCAAACTCTTTGAATTCTTTGCATGTGTTGAACACCTTTCCCAATCCTACTGCACGTGACTGTTATCTGAACACCAACAACCTGGATGCTCATCGTTTCCATTTAAGCTATGATGCATCTGGTGACATTTTTGTGAGAAACTTTCCTCTTGCTGCTTATGTTCCACTCCTGAAGGTGCAGGGTGATATTTAGTCGTTTTTTCCTCCTGTCATTCCAGTTCAGAAAGGGCTGGAAAATTCTCTATCAAAAATCACTTATTTTCTGTCTGCCTTAGGGAGCTTTCTTTCCAGTCCTTGCCTCTGCCTTGCATTGTCTTGTAACAACAATGTTTCCCTAGGAACACAGTGTACCTGAGAGGCAAAACATGTGCTTGTTTTGGTGGTTAATCATCGTGGGTGCTGACGTGGAGTAAGTTTGTGGGGCCAACAGCAATGATCAAAGCTGGTTTTTAACAGGAGTGATGCTGGGTGTGAGAGCTAGGGTGCTGATGGGACCCAGTTGAAATGGGAAGAAGCACAAGCTGCTGGCTTTTCCACATTCTATTTGGAGGAGTATAGGACATAAAGGATCATTTTTCTAAGGTGGTTATATATTTATGCAGCAGCTGGACTGAGGAGAGCCTGCATTTTTGGTAGATGCATGAGCATCACTGTGCAATTTTGCTTCTGTGCACCTTTAGTGTTTGTTTCTGTCATGTTCCATCCACCCAATACAAAACCTGTTCAGAGGATGGAAACTTCAGTGGACTTGTGCTGTTGATCCTGACTAAAGGGTTATTCTTGGTGCCTTGTTTTCCCCTTCCATTGCTCTCCTCCAGCCTGCTTTTGTTGAGCTGGGTCGGAGCTGGGCTGCTGCTTGCAGGCAGAAGACATGAAGTAGTGGGGGAATAGCTTCTTGCTGACAGAATCCATGAGCTGCTGATAAAGAGAAGTCCTGAGACATTCTGCTGCAGTCCACAGTCCAGATTGCTCTCAGGCTTCCTTCTGCCTTGTGTTTATCATACCCGCTCCAAGCAGTCTGGGAAAGGGGGTGCTCTTGGATTGCATTCATTTGAAAAAAGGCAGAAGGTTGAAACATTTGATCGGTCATGAGAGGTGAGAGTAATGAGGATGATGAAGTGTCACTTAGATAATCAGAGAAATTTGACACGTCAGACTCACTGTTGCATTGCAAACCTTATTTGCAGTGCAACAGGCAGATGAGGGATGTTTTTCTACAAGACGGTGTTGTGGAAGAGCTCAGCCTTATGCTTTGGAAATGAGAGGATCCGGGGCTTCTCGGGAGAAATTCTATAAAAAGAATCAAGACCACCAAAACAGCAAACCCCCCCACATTACCCCAGACTTGTAGAAAAGCACAGCTTGGAGGCACATCGTGGCACGTGCTATGTTGTGTGGCTCAGACTCTCTGTGGTCACTGGCAGTCTCTCCATTCTGTTTCTATGTCAAGTGGCCTCAGGCAGATGGAGCCCAAGTTACCTGACTAAAGGGACTTCAAAATGACTTATTTTTTTATCATTTATGTGCATCAGGACTATGCAGTAGAGACATATGCTTACAATAAAAAGAAAACTGAATCTGCATTCTTCTCTTTTGCTTTTTTGTGGGCCTTTTGGTTCATGACTTACAGGCTCTTGTAGAGGCTTCTGAGCCAAAAATGCAACTGCATTTTTCTGTCACATGCTACCTTGCCAGATCCAGTAATAGCAACTATTGGGCAAGAGAGAAGAGAATAATACAACCTGCCTTACTGCAAGTGTTTGTGGAACCATACTCGTGGGAAGTTTAAGATGATTTTCATAGTGAGCAAACCTTTTTATGAACTTCCTCCATCTCCTCATCCCTATGCATGTGGGACTTGTTAACACCCTGAATGCTTGTGGAAATAGCACTGCTAATAAAGGATGTCTCCATGGTTTTGTGATGGAAGACCTGTTACCAGTGACTGAACTGTGAGATACTCCTGGAAGAGTAAGATCCAGTAGTAGGGGAGAGGGTTTGAGTTATAGCTGGGAAGTGTCGAGAAATCCTTTTGGCAGATATATTCAGCTGAGGAAAGAAAAGCCAGAGACCTGATGGATCCTTGAAGTGGACTTTATTCCCTGTGTTATGCTTCCCAAGGAGTTTACCAGCATATTTTGCACATCTTCAGTCCCCAAATTGATGCTCTTGTCTTTCATCTTTCTAAGGTTTTAGTTTTACACTATGCCGTGAGAAAGATTTGTCCTGTTGAAAGCCAATGTAAAGAAGAAATGGAGTAATATTGTGAATCCCTTTAAAATACAGTGATGGGTCAGTAGCGTGACTCTTCTTTAAAACCTTCTGTAGAGGCCCTGTGATACTCATCATTTGCATCTGATCAGAAGACAGCCTGTAGGCTTTGAGCCACGTGCATTTTTTCCCACTTAAGCAGTTGTGTACTGTGTTGGATCCTTCCCATAGAGTATGGAAAATAAAAGATGCTTTTAGTCTTCCCCAAATTTGTAACAGCACTGGATATTTAGCCCATGTTTTGCCTTTTATGTAATGTACATGCTTTCTTAATGCACAAATTTTGAAGTACTTTTCTTTACAAGCTTATGAAACTTCTTTAATCCATTATTGAAGTGCTGCAAACACAGTATGACTGTAAACAGTACATGCTATTGGTGAAGAACAACGACCATCTTGGAGGTCTTTATTTTAAAGATTGCTTTTTGTTCTACTTTGAAAAGACACTGGCTTGCCAGAGTTTCAGCATTGCTTCTTTTTCCCTTTTGCAGCTTGTGATCTTTCTTCTTGGGAATACAAATATAATTCACATTTTATTGTTCTTTGTACATGATAGTGGAATGTGAGGTTTGTCCTGCTGCTGCAACCCCTTGTGTTGGAGATGTTGGCCAGAAAATGTCCCCATCACCACGAGGAAGGGGCACATCTGAATATCCAGCTGAGCAGTGCTGTAGCGCTTATTCCAGCAAGGCTCCTGAAGTGAGAAACCAGATGTGCTTGTATTGGGATTTTGGGTGATAAACAGGACATAGATAGGAGGGAATGCCACCTATGATTAGACCATGCTGTTTTCTTTGTCCTGTTGCTCTTGGCACTGGGGGAGAGAGAGGAAGGGTCTGGGAACAGAGTAGTAGCTGAACAAAACAAGGTGAATCAAGGGCAGAGCAAGAAGCTTAACTTGCAATTTCCTTGTCTTTGTTGGTTTAAATCTGACCTTCCACACTGTTTATTGTTTTGTATTTCATTTCCTCAGTTGCTTAAGGAATGGTTGAGGCTGGCAGAGATGCTTCAAAACCATGGTCAGGTGGGGCATGCAAGGTTTGAATAAAGAACTTGGTTTTTACTTCCAGTGGAGACTCATATTTTGTTTTAAAATAGGTCAGAGAAATTACTTGCTGGTTCCAGGGGTGTAAAGAAACCTTTTAGTCCTGGTTGGCTCATAATTTTGTTCTGTACCCTTGACGATGAAAAAAAGAAAGTCCGGCCTCAAGTGTTCTTGCACAGCAGGAACTAAATCAGTGTGTTAATGATCAGAGTCTTGTTAGTGATCAGTCTGCTTGCAGCAGAACTGGATTTGATCTTTTGCTGCATCTCTGTGTTGAGCTTTTGTTTCCAACCGTAGCACTTTGCTGCTTTCCTCTCTTGGTGCTCTGGCAGTTGAGAGGTGGAATTTGTAAAGGAAAACAGCTGTAGTTGAAACTGTGGAAAAGTTACTGAAGGCAAATCCCTTGGGGTTATTTGGCTTGGTTTCCAACTTTGAATTTCTCCTGTAAGCATTTAGAAATGGGCCTAATCCTGAAGTCACAGGCTTGAGAGGAATGTGAAGGTGGAATTCTTCAGCCTTCAACAGAAGCAGTAGGACTTCAATGATCCTAGCGCTTGCTTTTGACCCTAATGTCATCTCAAAAAAGAAAAGAAACAACCTCTCACCCTCAAATAAATAAAATTCAGTAGGTAGATGTTTATCTCCTCTAGAAACACTGGAAAAACTTCGTTTTTTCTCTGTTTCTGTGACTGGCCCCACCTTTGCCATTCCTTCTTAATCACATGCATACCCCGTAGCCCATGGCCTCTCTGGAGATTTGCATGGGAAGATCTCTGTTGCTTAGGAATTAATCGGCTTCTGCACTGTCCTTCCTCCACTGAAGTTCTCAGGTGATCTCTTCCTCTAGCGTCACTGCCAGGAATTTAGATGTCAGAAAGAGCCTCACCCTGAGGAATTCAGAAGCCAGTGAAGAGCCCTTCCCGTAAGTCCCTGGGGAAAGCCCTGGGTCCCTCGGCTGGCTCCCCTCCAAGCACACAGGGATGCCGGAGTGGGGCAGGCACAGGGCTTTCCTTGGGATGTCCCAGCACTCAGGCCCCTTCTCCCACATCAGGGAACCCACTCCAGCAGAAAACTCATGTGTCAGAAGAAACATGAGTCTCGACCTGGCTAACCCATGGTCCAGCAAGCAGCAGATGTGTGGCTGATGGCAACTCAAGGGTGAACAAAACCTCTTGGTGGCAACTGTTTGGGGCTGGCATAAAGCAGTTGTTGAAACCTTACTAGAGATGAAATCCCTCACTGGAGGAGGCTTGGCAGCGACCTGCAGAAGAGCACCCCTAAAGTTTAGCTGTGTCTTCCCAGCCCTGGTCAGGGTCAGGTTTCCCTGGATGATCCGAGAGCTGCGAGATGTGTTTGCTTTTCAGAAGGCTGTTTGAGATTTTCCGTGAGGCTGTGACTCTCAGTGAAGGAGCATTTTTTCACCTGTGGCACTGACCACTTCTTGGGATCTGGTGGGTTGTCTGTGATCTCTAGCAACCTCTAGTGCTAAGTGCCTGTGCTGTAGGCTTGCACCCCTTGTATTTTTGTTTTGGTGGGGGTGAGAATGATTATTTAAAACCGCTAGGAAGAAATTGAATGGATCAGGGAATGTGTGGTGATTTTCTCAGAATCCTTTTCTTCATCTAGACCCCTTGTTTGTTTAGACTTCTGGGCAGAGATTAAATTCTGCTGTCTTTATTTTCTGTTGTTTGTAGAAATGCCAGAACTTATTAATTTATCTAAACCATATTATTTCTTATTATTTGTGCATAGAACACACAAAAGGCAGATTGGTATCAGCGTGTCACTGCTTTCCATCGCTTAACTCTTTTTAATCCTAAACATGCTGTAGAAAAAGTGCATGTGCCCTTAGTTGGCATTAATGAAACCTGTGTTGGAGCATTTTGTAAATATAGATCAGAAAAACATTGTTTAGGAACAGGTGTCATGTGTGGAATAATGTGTGGATTTAAGTCTGCTGCTGTTAGGGGCAGGGCACCTAGAGGGGGAAAAAAACCCCCAAAAGTAAAGTTGTTACCTTGAAAAAGATAGCTCAAGCATCAACAAATGAAAAGCACAGAGAATAAAAGCATTTGAGACAAGGTAAGAATATTAAATACTGTGGTATAATCCCTGTCTTGAAACGTTCTCCTTCAGAATAAAATAACAGAAGTGTTAAGCAAACTGGTACCCCAAGACCAGACATCTACATCCGTGGTTTAGACACTGACTGAGGACCAGTCAGTCTGGGCACAGGTGGGGACTCATTTCTGTTTCATTTAAGTGTTAGTTCACAGAGCACTACTTTTACTGCTAGGGTTATTCCTCTCTGTTGTCAAATAGAGGGATTTATTCATGCTCTTGGAATTCCAGGTGGGTTATTAAATCTGTGACATTAAAGCTTTTGTGTAGGGGCAAACTAGTGAGCATCTGTGCGTGGCTGGGAAAAACTCCTCTGGTGCCCTTTGCAAGGTACACTTTGTGCACAGAGGTAATACTTTCTGAGAGTCTTGTTCTGGGTCAGATGGCAACCAAAATGTGTTACCACAATCAGGCTGTGATCAGCTCAAAGTGGGGAGCAAAAACTTTCCTGATACTAAAAAATATTGGTGAGGCTATGCGCACTATATCAAAAAGACTATGGGTGCAATTGAAGACACCCTCCCACCTCAGGAAAACCTGTCGGGGGTTTTAATTACTTTTCATGAAGTTTTATTTTTGTTTTCTTACCAGCTAACCCTATTTGGTGCTCAGCTGGATGACGATCAGGTCCTGAAGAAGGCAGGCGATGTCTGACCCCATGATTAGCCACAATTGCAGGAATATGGGAAAGAGGGGATAGCAGCATTTTGAGGCTGGGTTTGCAAGAGGTGAATCACCACTTGCATAGATGTAGATAGGTAGATAGGCATTTGAAAACCCTACATGCACGTGGAAATGCGGGTAGTGCCTTTGCTTGATTGCTGTGTGCGTGCCTGGGTAGTGCCCACAGTCCTGTTGACACTCAGGTGCTGTTGCACAAGTGGTCATTTACAGGTGCACTGGGAGAAGGGTGTGCCCCAGCAGTTAGATGGCTTTAACTTCTTATTTTTCATTCACTGAGCAAAAAGCTCCTCTGCTGTACCTGCTTGGGGTGGGTGAGGAGGGGGAGGGTGTTCTGTTGGGTGAAAACTGCTGTCATTGCTGTAACTAAAGATCCTTTGCTTCAGGGGATGGTTGGGGAAGAGATGCAGCAAGTCCCTGCTGTACTTGCAGGTACGTCAGCAAAGTTGCCCAATATCCTGGTGTACCTGTAGTAGGATTTGGTAAGTGACGGTAGCCCTCATGTAATTTGTTTTTGTTTTTTTTTTTAGGATGCCTAGCAGCTGGCAGTGAAGTCATCACAGTACTAGGTGGGTGACTGGCTGTAACTCTTGATTAACGGGGAGGAGTATGCTCTGCAGAGAAAATAATGAGTAGGTCTTACTCTGGCCACCTCCAGCCCGTGTGTGAAACACATGGGAGGATGCAGGCACCTCCAGGATTTCACTTTGCTGTGTGAATGCAGAGCCAGTAGCAGGTTCAGTTAATCTCAGGTTGTATTCGGTGTCAGGCTTTGAGAGAGACATTATATGAGCATTTGCTGACTTGTTTCAGGAATCTTTTTGCTGGTGGCAAAAGCTTGCTTCCTCCCCTGGCATGCACTTGGAGTTACATGCCCTGGACTCTTTGGGTGCTGGGAAAAATCTGTGCCAGGTGCTAATACTATTTGATAACGTCCCTTGCTTTTCTGCTCATAATACACTGCATTGCTATGATCTGCCTCTTTAAAGAGGAATTTATTGCAGGTGTCTGCATTTGTGAAGGGGGGAAAAAGGGCAGCTGAATGAAAACAGTCTTTTTGTTTAGAGGGAGGGGAAAGAGAAGTTGATCTATATGAAAGCAAAACTGGCAACCTGCTGAAGGGTTTGCAGGGTAAAAGTTGCTCTGTGGTTGCGTGCTGAGTGTTTCCAGCCACCTGCTTTGATGTAGTGAATGCAGATCGGTTGCAGCTGGAAATGGCTTGTAACAGCACCCTGTGCTACCTTCTGCCTTGGCAAAGATGTGCAGGAATGGTAATACATGGAGGTGAAGAGTTTCCATTGTGGATTTTAATAGAATAAATAGTGTATTTTGCTGGTGACAGAGGAATACGAATATGGCATTTTTCTATTAAGAACAGCGACATACTAGTGACATTTTAAAGGGTTTCTAGATAAGGCACAGCATCTTTTCTTGAGGTTTCTGTTTGAACAAGAATGTGCAAATATTGGTAAGCAGCTTCCCAGCTGATACTATCACTCTTCCTTCCCCATTGCAGTTTTGGTCCTGTCTTTTGGGTTTTTCTTTTGAGCCCTTTGATATTGAACATGTGGATTGACCATGACACTTAACTGCTTTTTGAAATCTAAATAATACTTCTCAGCCCTGATGCTGGTATAATGTTTTTCATCTGAGCACTTTACAAAAAAAAAAGGTAAAATAAGCCTGCTAAGCTGCAATTTGGTATTGTGTTCATTGACATGAAAGGTCAATAGATTCTAAAAGAACATTTCAAGCCAAATGATTTCTCCCTTACGCTGTATAAGTGCTATGAATAGAAATCAATACTACCTGGAAGTATTTGAGCTTATTTAGTAATAAACCCCATTCAGAAATCTTGGGGTAGGAGCATTCTCTTCCATATGAACCTTTCAAGCTGAGTGCTCATCAAATACCTAAATTGTCTTATTTGCTGTCAGTTGATGGGTGATATCTCTGTTAAAGCTGTGCTCATAATACTTTCTTAAACCAGGCTGCAGCTGGTAGTTAACTTACATGGCACAATGCAAAAGTCACTACAGCTGTAAACTGAACAGGTTTCACTGGAGTTATGTCATCTCTGTGCAATGGGGTGTTAATGCTGGGAGGAGCAAGCGCTACCTGTGAGATACAAGTGGTTGCTAGGACAGGTTTCAGATAAATCTCTTTGAGTTTGAATGTGAGTTTGGGAAAAGGGCTGACTTTGCTTAGGGCATCTCTTCTCCTGGATGTGGATGACTGCTGCTCAAAAACTGAGCCTCACCTTCATCCTTGAGCTTCTGGGGCAAGGAGGGGTCTGTTGGAGTGGATCTCACGTGCTTGCAGTCAGATGATGGCTCTGGGAAAATGTGATGTGCACTCTGCAAGTTTGCAGCCTTAATGCTGAATTGTTCGAGCTGTTGTGTAACCCACCCGTAATCTGAGTGCTGCGTTGCAGGTTTTTGTTGCATCATTAAACCTTCTCTTTCATTACTGGTTTAGGACCATTATACAGATCTCCTAATTCGTATAATTAAGTGCTGGGCAGCTCCAGTGACATGTTGATTTGAGCAGTGAAGTGACTTAATGTCACGGTTGCCTGGCGGGTGTTAGGCAGAGCCAGGCAGCAGCGGGCGGGGATGGAGACAGCTTTTGAAGAAAGGGGGAACCGTCGATGCTGCATGGGTGGAGAGGTGATACCAGCCAGATTACAGACTGTACTGGCTGCCATCTCTAAAGCCTTGGGCAAGTTGTGTCATTTTCTGTCTCTTTGTGTCCCCTCCCAGCATTTCTCTGTTTAACATGGTGGCAGAGGGATTCTTGCTGCATCCATGGTGCTCAGCAGAGAGGGACCTTGGGCTCGGCAGGAGCTGCAGTGGGAGACAACAATATAGTTTTGCTCTTTGTATTTTATACCAAGATGCCTCCTTCACATGGAGGAGAAAGCCTTGTATTAATTAATGTGTCAGTGCGTGTTACATGCTGGTGTTTGGTTTCAACATGTACATGTTCCTTTCCTTGTCACAAGACTTCTAAGTACAGTAGAAAATTATTTATTTATTTTATTGAGTGTTTTTGCAAACTGTGTGGAAATGAAGAAGAAAATCAATTTTGTACATGGGGAAAGTCAGATTAAACAAGTGAATTGTGCAGGCTTCATGGCTAGTGCAGGAATGCTTTGAACTAATGGTGAGTTTGATTTCCTTCTGTGGTCATGGAGTTCAATTACCTTATTTAGCTCAATTTTACATATGGGAACTGGGAAACAGGCCACATTAACTGGGACAGTTTTGAACAATGAAAGCATGGAGATAATTTCATAACCTTGATGTCATGGCCTTGCTTTGAGCAGGGTAATGGACCAGACAATCCTTCAAACTGAAATTTTTGCATGAGTCTTGTTTCCAGCCACTCTGCCTTCTCTCAAGGTCCATATCTGCTTCTGGGGGTGACATGTCACCTTCCCAGGAAATGTCTAACATGTCTTGTCACAACCTGCACCCAATATTTCAACGAAAATATGCCTATTCTGTTGGTTGGGGTACTGTGGTTAAGTGGCATTTTCCTGTGCCTTTGAGGCATTGGAAGCTCTTGATGATGGCCATGCTGAAGTAGTCCTTGCCTTCACTGTTCGTGCTTCGTCTGTTTCCTGGTCTTCTGAAGGGGATTTATTTTGGGCTTTGCTCCATTCCAGCAAGAGGCACAGCTTATTGAGACTATCACCTGAATATCATGGTCGAGGAGAGGGGAAGTAGAAGAACCAGCTGCAGAACTAAGAGGTTTTTTAAAAAGAGTGTTTTAGAAGTGTCTGTGGTCTTGAGATGTTACTGCAGCTTGCTGCTGTTTGCTTTGTTTTTTAGCTAATCACTCTGATACTGGTTCCCAGTAAGACGGAGAGTGATGGTCTTGCCGTGGTGGTTCAGTGAAGTGCTAATCGCTTGCACAGATTTTAAACTGTCCACAAGTTAAGTTTTAATATCTCCCACAGACAGTCAGCCGTGATGGTCTCGTGGAAACAGTTTGAAGTCCTTATCTCAATCCTGATGTGGTTTAACAAGGCTGTCTGGAAAGAAGCAGTTGGTCTTTAGGATGAACGTGGTGACAGGCTGCAGTTTAAAGAAGATCAAATTTCTGGACCAAGTCCTGCTTTTATTAGTAAAAGCTAATGGGTAACAAAAGTAGTATTATTCTTTCCAGTTTTTCTTTTCTTCAGTTTTGAAGGTCGAGACCTTGTATACCTTTGAAGAGCACTTGTGCAGCGCCACGCTCTCAGAGGTGAGGGGTTTTGCACTGCTTGCAGAGTCCCCATGGCACCTCTTCTTCTCCTGGGGAAACAGCTTGCTGTGTGTTTGTGCCCAAGAGGCGTTTATGAGCCCAGGTTGCTGTGAAGAGGCAAGGGAGAGAGCTGTAAAGCATTGCTGGTCTCTTTGTTTTGCTGCTTTGTTGTGATTCCTGGTGGAATTAAAAAACAAACTCCAAACTTCTTTCGATTGTGTGCAGATCTCCAAGTTCTAGAGAGAAAATTTGTCTGTCCAGGGCTAGAGTGAGAGGGAAGTGCTCTTCGTTTGTTGCTTTCTTGCTTCCCTTTTACTCCAACATGGGACTATTTCTGTTTACACATTTAAGGCGACACTGTCAAAAGAGTTTGGGTTTCAAAAGTTAACTTTGTGTATATTAAAGAATTTTTGTCTCCCACCTCTTGGTAATCAGGATTGATTGGACTGCAGTTAACATCTTAATATTATTGCTTACTCTGCAATGTGTACAGACATGTGAAATATGGATATGTTTTACTTTCTATTGTTTTAAAATTCTTGGCTTTTCTTCATCCAGTATGCCAAGTCAGATGCTGCTCTCTAAACAAAACCCATCATTTACTTTCAATGGAATGTTGTATGTGTGTCAAAATGTGATGAGCTGCAAGCTGCCTTCCACTCTTTTTGGTACAAATGTAGCTTGATACAGTGGCTAGAGGATCATGCTGCATTTACACTTGTCCAAAGCAATGCAGATTTTAGGCAAATAATATTTTATTCTTCCATTTATATAGGATCATAAAATTGTATAGCTTGGAAAAGATCTTTAAGGTCATCAAGTCCAACCATTAGCCAGCTCTGCCAAGACCACCACTGAACCACATCCCTAAGTGCCACTTCTACACGTCTTTTAAATGTCTCCAGGGATGGTGACTCCACCAATTCCTTGGGCAGATGTTCCAGTGCTTGACCACCCTTTGGTGAAGAAATTTTTCCTCATGTGCAATCTAAACCTCCCCTGGCAAAACTTGAAACAGTTTCCTCTTGTCCTGTCAGTTGTTACATTGGAGAAGAGGCTGACCCCCGCCTAGCCCATCGATCCAGCCTTTCCCAATCCCTCTGCAGAGCCTTCCTGCCCAACTTGGTGTCATCTACACGCTGACTGAGAGTGCCCTCGATCTCTCTGTCCAATTAAAGGTGTTAAACAGGACTGGCCTCAGTACAGAGCCCTGGGGAACAGCAGGTGTGACTGGCTGCAAACTGGATTTCCCTCCATTCACTGCCATGCTCTGGGCCCAGCAATCCAGACAGTTTTTAACCCAGTGAGCAGCAGAATCATACACCCATCCAAGCCATCAGCAGCCAGTTTCCCCAGGAGAATGCTGTGAAACAAGGTGTCAAAGGCTTTCCTGAAGTCTAGGCAGACAACACCTGCACCCTGTCCTTCATCTACTAAACGGGCCACATTGTCATAGGAGGAGATCAGGTTAGTCAAGCAGGACCTGCCTTTCCTAAGCCCGTGCTGGGTGGGTGTGATCCTCTGGTTGTCCGAGGAGTGTGTCCAGATTCCCTTCCCTAAGGAATTAGGAAACACAGTTCTGACCATGGGCCGAACTTCTGGAAAGGTCTTGTGAGCCAGTCTCTCCTGGGAGATGCGATGGAAGCAGGAAGAGGATCTCCTGTAACAAGGGTATCATGGTATGCAAGTATAGGCTGTGTATTCCGAGCAGAAGATCACAGCAGCACGCAGTTGTACACCCAGCAATTTGGGAGATGAGAGGGAGAAGCAAGGTTTTCCTTGACAGCATTTGATATGAAATTGTGAGGAGGTTTTGTAGCAGACAACAGCCAAAACGCTGAAAAACCACAGAGATTTGTTTGGATGCTGGGGACTGGCTGTACTCAAGTGTCTTGTCTATGAAAAGGTTCCAGCTGTATCAAATAATCCCAAATAATAAGGCATCCTCTCTTAGACCATTAGTGCCCTCATCTTGGTGCTGCTTTTTGAATTTGTTGAAAGCTTTGAGATGGCAATTACAACCAGATGGTGAGATAACTCATTCGACATGTCAAAGCGCTCAGATGGCAGAGCAACAAAACATGAAACACTTCTCAGAAAAATAAAATAGGTTTGAGTTCAGGGAAAAAAGGAAAAAAATTGAGGAGTGGTTTCCTCTGTGCCGGGCACTGGGGAGTGTTTGGGAAGGGTAGGTGTTTGCTGGGGAGGAATCAGCAAAGTAACTGGAAACCCTGAGGTCCGCCTGTTGGGACTCTACCAAGCATGTTTAAGAGCCCAAACTGATTCCTCCCAAATAGATTTTCAACACAGAATAATTTCTTTTTTAGCTGTGTTATTCACTGCCATTCATTTAATTTAGAAATGTAACAAGAGTACCTTTTGCTGCTTTACTGCTCTGCCTCTAGAGGATGTATCAGATGCAGATCACCTCTAATCCATTGGACTTTTAATGAAAGGACTCATCTCTTACAGCAATTGCGTATGTAATCCACAGGGCCAGTTACATTGTCGTCTTAAAATTGTAAATATCTGTAACACTGTCCTTAAATTTTGTTTTCCTCTCTTCTTTATAAAAAGTGTTTCAGTAATTCATCAGTGGCCTGGGTAATTTCTGCTTTAGCTGTCTCAGTGTGGAGAGAGCAAGACCATGAACAGTCTGCTATCAAATAATCCTGTCCTACCAAAAGAGACGGGGTTTTCCCCCTATTTTTATTAAACCCAAGCAAAATAGGTTGTGTAAAGGCAAGTGTCAAAAGCACTCTCCTTTACATTCTAATGTTATGTCATGACTATGGGGCCTTTTAGGAAGAAATTATCCAGAGATTGTTTGAAATATTGGCAGACCAGTGTAGAAACCAAGTTGCTTTTTATAAAACTATTGTATGTCATCATCTTCTTGTGATAAGACTGAGTAGTTTTTTATTTGTAAAGCAGTGTGAGCTCACCCATGAAACATAATTTTTAAACCCATCTTTTTAAGAGTCAGAAAACAGGAGCTATGTCAGTGTTCATCTACACTTGGTAATGGTTTCTCAGTAAAGGAGGAGGAGGAGATGAAATACCCATGGGGAAATGCTTCTGAAATGGGTGTGCTTACGCATGAGGGAGTTGTCATGCAACAGTTTCATGGGAAGCGGGAATCGGGTCTTTGGGGTGTTGATACTTTGATGTGGACAACTTTACTGATTGTGCAGGCTCTTCACATACGGAGCTAAAATACATATCTAAAAGTTCCCACAGAATAAAACCAGACAAAAAACTGTGAAGAAGAATTTTATGATCTATGTTAGTTTTTCATCGCTAGGCCAGTTTATTTTCTCCAGTTGCTAATACTTTCCAGGTCCTGAGCATCCAAGTGAGCTTTCCATACACACACCCTCATTCCTTAGTAGATATGAGGAAAAACCTGCAGTGATTCACAGCATGCTCACTATCTACCCTAGCAATTTTAGCTATACCCACAGTCCTTGTTGGTTCAAACGGATAGCAGCAAACCTTGCTTTCTCTGCCAAAATATACAAATAAGGTATTAAAAGCCAAGTTATCAGTGTCTCATAAATGAATGAAACTACTGTATTGTTGTTGTATGTGCCCTGGAAAGAGCTGTTCCTTGGAGATCAACACAGGATGGCAAATAGTTAATCATTGCTTTATCAAACAGTAACCATCTTCTAAACTGAGGTCCTGAGAGTAACGCTACAAAACTGCCAGAGGAAAGTTCCAGTCTGCTTGTTTGTGACTGCGAGGGTGGTTTTTACTGGTTAATGAATCCAAAGAGTGTTTGTGCACTCTTAACTGGGATTTAAGAGTTCAGGTAATTCCACTTTCAGCTCCAGCAGTTTGGCATTAGAGTGTAATTCAGAAATGTGTGACATGGCAATGAAGGAATTCATACACAGCTCTGATACTTTAAGAGGAATAAGAGGATGAAATTTTTTTGTTTTTCCAGTTTGGCCTATATCTAAATATACATATTTGTAGTAAAACACAGTACCTTGTAGTGCCATGCAAATACTCTACCCATTTCTCATAAGAATGGATAAAAGAGACTTTTAGCTGTTAATCATAAGAAAAAACATTGTGCAAAATTGACATTGAGGTGTTCAGGTGATGCTGTTCTTGTGTAGATGGAGTGAGATTTGTTGTGCAGTGCCTCACCTTCCAGTGCAGTACGTACTCCGGCTAATTCACACGGTACAATTGGTTTCCCAGTTGGTGTCCCTAGCTGGTAACTAGTTTTGCCATTGTTACTTCTGTGCTTGTAATTGCACTTTGAGGTCGGCAGGTTGGCTCAGGCTGTGAGATTCCCAGATTATGGATGTTTTTCCCAACAGGGAGAGTGCAGGGGCAGAGTCTCTCTCTGGTAGAACAGGAGCAGGCAGTTGGTGTGTTGCGCTTGTGTTTGGTGGTGTGTGTGCAGCCACAACCTTTCCTGGCGTGGTAACCAAATGATGGCCTGAGATATCCTGATAACTTTGATTTAGCTAATAAAATCTCCCACACAGTATTTAATAAACTATAGCCCAACTTGGCTTTTTCACCTTTTGACATTTGATTCACTTCAACTCCTCTTTCCAGGTGTGCTTTGGAGACCATCCCTATAGATGAATCTACTGAGTTGATTTTGCCCCAGAGCAGGAAATCAGCCTGGTCAAAAGTGCAGGCAACACAGAAGCGTTTGGCAGAGACATCCTGGTAGATTTGGGCTTCATCTGCTGGTCACCATCTGCCATCATCTACCTTTGTTCCTTTTAAAACACCTTGGTGTGAGGGAGTCCACAAAGAATTTGACGAACTCTGTCTGAGAGGGGCTGCATTGATGGATGCAAAGGATTTAAGGCCAGCTTAGTTGTTTGGAATATGATGATGGACAGCAGATCAGCAGCTTTGGGGATAAACCAAATAGCAGGACAGCAGCAAATACAACTCAGCATCACAGTTATTCTTAGTGCCAGATGCCCACATGTGTCTATAAATAGCCCTATCCATACTGTAGCCGTCATCCTGCGTGTGCTTCTGGAACCACATGGGACTGCTGCAGGAAGCAAGGGAGAGGATGGTTTCCATCCCCCTTGGTGAAGGTTTTGCAGTGCCAGTTTGAGTGTTGGGACTGCTCTCAGCCATGCTGACCCTTGCACTTGGTGACTCCTTCTTCTTCCCTCTTTCAGGAGCTGAGTGCCGTGACTTGCCCTACTTCTCTCTGCTCAGTGTGGGAACGACCTGAAGAACATCTTGGAGCCACCTGTACTGCTTCATGCAGTTAAAGTAAGGTTAAATGTTTTGGCAGCTCTTTCAGGTATACGCGAAGATTGAGGTGAGGGGTTTGGGAGAATGGGTTTGCCCACTGTCAAGCCATTTGGCAAGCTTAGCCTTGACAGGAGGGAGGGGATGCTGATATCAAAGCAAATACAGTGATATAAACAAATCCAGCAAGTTATTTTGCCATAAAATACAATCTCTTTGTGGTGGAAGTAGAAAAGGGATATGTGGTGTTGCCTCCTGTATCAACCACATGCCACGGTAGAAAATAGCACTTAACGCTTAAAACATCAGCTGTTTTTCCCTAATATTTTAAGATACAGCTTTCAAGTCCCTGGGGCAGGCATATGGTTACAGCCGCAGGATTTCCACGGGAGCCGGCCGGGATCAGAGCTTAGGTGCCTCCCGGTCGGCACAACGGCTGTTGGTCTGTCTGCCCCCAAGCAGTCGTGTTGCTGAGGCTTCTGGGTTTGTTTTTCAGCTAACACCAGCTTCTTGGTGTGGTGAACCAGATCACGGGATGGATCTGACCTAAAAGCGACTATATGGTTATTGCAATACTGACAGGAGCTGTTTTCACTCATGGAGTTACACCCTTTCTCTCCAAAAAGACTTGAATGTTTAAAAACTGTTAGCCTGAAGCAAAGAAACTGCCAGAGTCTTGCCTGGAAATGGGTGCTTGCCATGTGTGAGCTCTGTCAAGGGAGGGAGGAAAACCACGGCAAGCTGCCTCTTTTCTCCTCCCACTGTCTCTAACCTGTTTACCTTCTGCAGTGCCTCATATTTTCCATGGTTTTGCCTACAAGACCAGTGGTTTAACAAGACTGAGTCCAAATCGTTTGGTGTTACTGAGCTGTGGCAACAGCTGGGTGGATTAATCATAAACTGTTGTTACTTGTAGAGAGACAAGTATGTGTTGCACTTTTTTGGGTTTTCCTTTTTTCAGTGGGGTTGAGCAGGGCAATTATACCTATTTTCAGACCTTGAGAAAGAAATGAAGTCCTTGGCAAGATTATGAATGGAACCTGCTTTATCAGGAATGAGTATAAGTGGCTTGCTGAGAGCTGGTCTCTGAATTCATCATGTTTAAAGGAGGAATGCACGACACCAGCTGCAGAGAAGCAGTTTGTGGCTTGATTTGTCATAGTGTTTCTTAACTTTCTGCTAATTTTGGGAGTGTGGTGAGTTGCAGCAAGCAGTGCTCACTGCTGAGGAAGATGCTAGACCCTTTCTGGGGTGACCAAGGGGTATGATGTTTTGCACACAGCCACAGCAGCAAAATCTCTGGGAAGGTGCAGCACAGGCAGCAAGAGCTTCTCACCTGAAGTCCTGCCTGGGAACCAGCCTCTGCCTCACGTCTGATTTCTGGGTGTGCCTCCTCTGAAGGATCTGGGAAAAAAAGGAAGGCTAATTTGGAGTTCGAGAGCAGCATTCTCATACCCTTTCCTTTTTCTGCCTGCTGGTCTAGTATTTCCATAATTGTTCTTATAATGACAATCTTTTCATTTCATTCATAAAGTGGTTACTGCTTAATGAACTTCATGTTAATGAGCTCTGTAACATTTAAAATAGCTGCATAACTTGAAAAAAAGAAAAAAGCCATCAGCAATGAAGGGACGGATTTCCACTCCCCGAGCTTAATCCTGTGTTATAACATAATTGTGGAGAGTTGCCTGGCTGGGAACAGCTGCACAGCGTGGGCTCTCGCTTCTGCAGAGCTCCTTGTCCCCGAGCTGGGGTAATAAATGATTTACTGGTGAGGCTGGGATCTGCAGGCACTTAACCCATTCGATTCCCAAGGGACCAGCCTGAAAGGCCACTTTGTAAAGGCAGTGGAAAGAAACAATTTCAGGTGTCTGCAGAATGTGGGGTTTTGTGTATGAGCAAGCTGCAGAAAGGTTCAAGTGCAAAAGATGGGATAGTTGAACTGGGTACAAACTGCTTACTTGGATTTTCATTATTTGATGCTTTAATTTATTTAAAAATGGGGCTTGAATGCATTTTCTCTCTTTTCTGGGCTGGAGATGTAATACTTTCTGTTGCTTGGGGTTTTACTTCCTGTGGGATATTCCCTGGATGCATTGCAATATAGTGTCCTTGGAACAGAGCTCTCCTTTTCCTTGCTGGGAATGCCACACCAAGTGGCTCCATCATTGCAATCGCTAAGTGAATGATGTACATTTTTTGAGCCTTTTGTGCCTCAGAAAGGATGTTTCAGCAAAATGAGCATGTTCTCTCGCTGCCTAAAGTAGAGGTTTAGAGAACAACATTTTCCCATAGTTTTGTGAGTTGAAAGAAGAGGAGCAATTATGAAGAAACAATTTGTAATTTTGCAGCGTCACATGTGGTCATGCTGTGCCACAAGGGGTGAGGTTAGCACAGGTACTCCTGTAGGAAACCTGAAGTTTCTGATCAAATTTTCCTCTTCTGGAGTAAGGTGTAAGCCAGGCTTTTCCTGAGTAAGTCTGTGGTGCCTGGGGCCACAGTGGCAGCATTTGCAAAACAGAGCCTGAAGGGAAAAGTGAGTCTGATGTATTCTTCAGAGAAGAAAAGTACATTAAAATGTTGGGCACTGAAGCTACTGTACTAGTTTGAAAACAAACCAGTGGGAGATTGCAAGTCAGATCTATAATTTAATAGGAAAATTAAAATAAATGCAATAGAACAAGAACACTGACAGAGTCAGGATACAACCCGACACCCTGTTAGTCAGGGTGGTGGTAGCAGGCCAGATGAAGTGGTCCTATTGAAGCGGTGATCCTGTGGTCTTCAATTGAGGATCCAGTGGTAGCTCTTGTCTTCTGGGAATCCAGTAGGTAAGGGCTGTTTGTGCTGTTCCAAACCCCAGATTATATCCAGGTGGGAATGCTTGGCTCCTCCCCCTGGGCAGAGCATCTCACAATGGGCTGATGTAATTCTATGAGTCATGGGGTGTGTCCTTAATTGTCCAGTAAACAGAGATAGGCCTTGGAGGGTGTTATCAGGGATGAGTCATGGTAGGAGATAACAATAACTGCCCCGCCTACTTTAACAGCTTGTGAAGATGGTAGTAGAATACATACTGTTGGTTACATCTTATGCTGTAACCTAGGACAGTGTGTTGGGCTGTAGGCGTCTCATTTCTGTTGATGGCTCTCCGCTTTGTTTATCCGTTTATGCACTGCGGTGAAATGCTCCCCAAAGCCTGCTCTTCCCTCCCTCCATTTCTCACCTCATGCCATATGATGCATCTCTGTTTTCAAAGATAACCAGTAAGCTGCATGATCCTTTAGCTAAGTCAGGGTTTTCCCCCATTCCATAGTCTGGGAAAAATTCAGTCTGGGTTTTTCCCTTGAATCCATTCCACACTCCGGAAAAATCCAGTCTGGGTTTTCCCTTTTGCCGAGTCCATTCCGTACTCTGGGAAAAAGAAATCCAGTCCGAGTTTTTTGCTTTTGCCGACTCCATTCCGGACTCCGGGAAAAATCCAGTCCGGGTTTTGGCTTTTGCCGACTCCATTCCGGACTCCGGGAAAAATCCAGTCCGGGTTTTGGCTTTTGCCGACTCCATTCCGAACTCCGGGAAAAATCCAGTCCTGGTTTTATCTTTTGCCGACTCCATTCCCGACTCCGGGAAAAATCCCGTCCGGGATTTCCCACATGCCGTGCTGTTTGTTGCCAGTAGCGTTGCAGTAGCGCGGCTTCCTGCGCTGGGAGGGAGCTGGGCAGGGGAGGTGGGATTGATATTTACCTGTTCTTGTTAGTTTGGCTTTCAAGGCCCACAGTAGGGCCAGTTATTCTCCCTGCATTCTCCTGTATCTGATACAGGAAGTTCTTCCTTCCCAAAAATATAGAAATGGCTCTCGGGGGCTCAGAACAGGCATTGGCTTGAAGGATGCGCTCCTCTAATAATAGGACAAAACAAAGTTTAGCTTCTTTCCTCCTTTTTTTTTTTGTTTTGTTTGTTTGTTCTTTTTCTCCTCCTCATTTTTACACTTGAAGTAGTCCAACTTACTGACTATATTAGGGTCTCTATGAGTCTTGGTTTGGTTATGACCAGTATGATCTGCCTTTTGTTTTTCCTCTTCTTACTGGATTAAAGGTTTTTAAGGTTTTTCAAAGGCTGCTCCCTGTCTGTCCATTGATTGGAGAAATTCACTTGTCTAGAAACCTAAATTTAGTCCTTTGCTGACGCAGAGTAGTCATTCAGGCTTATCTGTCACTCAGTTTTTCTGCTATGTTTTTGCCAGAGAACTTCCTAACAAGATAAAATAAAATATCCTCCAAACCTGCCTGGCTCCTTGCAAACTAAGTTTGCATCCTTAGAAGAATTGGAATGACATGTGCATTAGGAACCAAGGAATCACTTTAAGTGACTGATATAAGGGCCAACTAGTCAGATAAGAGGGGGGAAAAAATCTTCCTGGAGGTCCTGGAGGATGATTTTTTTGACAAGACCAAGTATTCAGCAGTGTCACCTTATTTCACTGCTGCTGCTGTGCACTTCTCTTGCCAAAAAAAACCCAACAAAAACTGTCATGAGTTTGAATTCGCAGGGAATTGGTTTATAGCAATGAGAAATTCTAAAAATCCATATGTGAAGTGAGCTTAAAAGGTTGGGGTTTTTTTCAAGCATGATTTGATTTTCATAAGATACAAGACCTTGTCGGGGTAATGTTTTTGGGCTCCTGTTCAGGACACGCAGGTTCAGAACAGGAGAGGGAGGCTCAAGTAGGTCATGAGGGCGATTGGCAGGGTTTTTGGGTTTTGGTTCTATTCTCTCTTTTCTTTTTGAGCCCTCAGTAGGGCTGGCATTGCCAGGAGCATGTTGTGTAGGGCACAAGTGAGGATTGTTTGCAGAGCTGTTCTTGGAGCTCACCTGCCCAAATGGCAGCTAGTGCTACTAATCCCCTCTTTTCCTGAGTAAGTCTTTGTAAGAGCTGAAAATACAGTGAAAACTATCAGGCATAACCATTTTGAGGTGTTCTTGCTGTACAGAGGGGAATCTCAAGATTGAAAGTAGGTATGGATTGGACTAGATTTAAAACTCTTGCAACATACTTGTCCATCCACTGGCTGCCTCAGAGGACCTTTTGCAGAGGCGCTGTTTTGATGCACAAGCTTGGCAGGTCGCTCTGGTATTTTAAAGCAACTGGCACAAAAACGTTTTGTAAAATAAGGAGAGCGTGTGAGGGAGCGAGGATAGCTGGAATCGGCTAAGAGAACTTGGGCTGTGGTTTAATTTCTGTCTCAGTAAAGGCAAACTGTAGGATTTGGAAAGGAGCAAAGTATGAACAAGATCCTGCGTTTTTTGTGTGAAAAGCAGAGTGGTATTTCATCTATTTTAAAAAGGGCTTGGAAGTATTTGCAGAGCATTACCAGTTTTGCAGACATGAGTAACAGCAGAAATTCCATTTTTAATTGTTTTACATTCCTTCATCTTAGGATTCTGGATCTCTTAATACACACATTAAATGAAAACTTAAGAGTTTTTGTTTTCTGCTGGAATGGAGGAACTAATGCAAGAGAAATTCTGGTTCAACTGATTCAAAGCTCAATATAAGAAACTTTCACTAGGTTATAGAGAAATTCCAGGGACAGACCTGAAAGAGGAAAGATTCTTGACTAAAATAGCTTTTGCAGGACGACTAAGGGTAGATTTTGATTATGAAAAATGCTAATGCAGAACCATGAGCATCATATATTCTGGGAGTTTTTCCTTCAGAGCATTTTTGATAGTTTTTCTATACAGTTTTGGAATTTTTTTTTTTAAACAAATAATCCAACAAAAGGGGTAAAAACAATGACACCAAATTACCTTGGGCAAGGTAGTAGTTGGATTTCTCGAGCAGCAGAGAGAACTACCAATGTTTGTAAATGATTTTCCATGGCGGAGTGGGGGAATTGGTGGAAGGATTTCAATTAAGGATTGATAATTGTCATAAAAAGCAGATATGAAGTGAGGATTGCTAGGAGGAAAGAGCTGAGATGGACATGAAGAGGAAGAGAAAAAGTGATTATTGGAAGAAGGAATGTGTGGATGCTAAAGCAACTTAGAAAGAAGTACCTAAAATTTTATGAAAAATAGCTTAAACTTGCTTTTTCTTTTTTGTTTCAGTGTTCTGAGGTCATGAAACTTAATCCACAGCAAGCTCCATTGTATGTGAGTACAAATTAAAATACTTTTTTGCCTCTCTTACTATTCACATGAAACATTTCCCATCAGCTTTTTGGAGATGCTGCTTCTTTTCTCTTTGCTCCCTAAGGAGTTTATTTGTATTAATTCATGTGCAAATGCTCAGTGGCAATGCTCTCAGGTAAGTCACAGAGCTCCTCTGGCTTTCCAGCGGACTGTTGTAAGTGAGTTTTGAGGCACATAATGCTGTCTCTGTGCAGGTATCCCCTGCTTTTATTTTTCCTCCCCAAAGCGTGCTGGAGTGCGTGGCTGTGCTCGTGTGACTTGATGTGTTGAGAGGTGGTGAGAAGGAATTGCTTGTGTGGAAAACAGTGCATTCCGGTGTGCAGGGCTTGCCCACTGCGATAATATTTTTCTGTTTGGAGTTTCAAACGTGGCAGGGAGGACCTGGAGGCAGCGAAGGGCTCGGCTGCAGCAGGGGATGGTTTACGTCAGCCTCTCAAAGCTCGTAACCTCCATGGCTCCATTAACAAGGAACAAGCTTCCCCTGGCTCTTGAATAGCAGCTTTGTTGCAGAACATGGGGACTGTCAAATTAGACCTGGATGTGCGGGGGTGTGCGAGTGTGTGCTAATCCGTGCCAAAGCTGCCAGCCAGGTCTGTAACTGTTTGCTTTCCACGCTGCCTTGCCGTGCTCTGAGCGGGCTGAGCTGCCAGAGCTCGCGGTCCTGCACACAGACCTCGCCAACGCGGGCAGAGCTGGATGTGAGGATGGAAAATCTGAAGGCAAGATTGCTTGCAAATGTGGCTTTTAAGGGGAAGGAAGGAGAAACATTCTGGTTGCTGGTGGACTGGTGATAGACCTGTGTTTTCCATGTTGTAAATAATGGATCATATTGACCTTTAATGCCATGGAGGCTTTAAATTGTGCCTACCTTTAATTACCAACTGGAAGTTTGCATCGGAATTTATTCTCTACCCACTGTCCTAAGTCTGTGCTTGAAGCAAGATTAAAACACTACATAGTGTGACCTGATTTTGTGAGAGTTGCTTTCCGGGAGTACAGCACAACCTGAATTTTGAAACTAAATGATGCCTGAATTTTGGTAAATTTGAAGCCTACTGAATGTACCTTGACTTTGAAGAAACTTAATTTAAACTTGGGACACATTAAGAGAGAATGGAATTTATGTGCAAATATATGATGGAATTGCTACAGTAGAAACACACAAATGATGGAAAACAGAATAAAATTAACATAACCATTATCCTTATAATATATATAATATAATCCTTATGTTATTTGAACAGTGTATGACAGCTAATCTGGAGGCTTTGTTTTCTTTGTTTTTCTACTGAATTAGTTTATTTTCCCACCGGTTTGTGTGGGGTTTTATTGAATATGTAATACTGAAGTGGTACACTTAGAAGTCCTCATCCCCACATGATAGAGAACTGGGCTGAGGTCAAATGTAGCCTGGTGTAAAATAATGATAATATGGCACTTGGCATAGTGTTTCTTTGCAATGCAAATAAATTACATTATTAATACATCAGTGACTCCCTTTTCTCTCCTCTTCCCCTGGCCAGGTGTATACATAAATCAGCTCCCTTTCAAAACAAACAAATTGTGGTAGCTTAAGGAAATTTGAAAGGCCAAGACTTAGTCTTTTAGTTTGCTCTCAGTATAAATGCTTTGTACATTTTAAGATCAGTTTTGTTTTCCATGTGTTGCTAATTGACAGCTCATCTGAGGCTGGTTAGGTGCCAGCAGAACACAAAGAAAAGGGCATCTTCCTGGTATTTCTGTTTTGCTAAAGGCAGACACAGCAGTCTTGTGGCCTGGCCGTTGGGAGGCAAATAACAAACCTCACCACATTCCTTCTTCAAAGTGAAGGCAACTCCATTCTTCACATACAGGCTCCTAGATCTCGTTTTCAAATGACTGAGAACAGTATCCTGTGAATTCCTCCATAAGGAATTTCATCTCTGTAAATGACTGGAAACAGCAGGCAATACTCAAATGTCAGAGGATTTCTCTATCTTTGTCTACTCTCAGGAAAATATGCTTCTCCCACACTTGACCCTTTTGTTTTTGACACCTTTGCATCCTTTACATTCTTCCTCTTTTAAACTAATGTCTTAGATTAAGGATTATGCAGTTTTGTTTCTTACTTTACTAAATCTGCCATGAGTTTCATGCTGAAAGATCCATTAGATAGTTGTTTTCATCAGCAGCATTACTGAGCTCCTTTTAGGAGGAGAAGGTAAAAAACAATGTCTGTAGTTCAGTGTCTGGAAGCCAATTAGAGAGCTAGAGGAAAGTTTATCTTCTCTGATAATTACCAGCTTGCCCGGATTAATACTTCATAATAAAGAAAAGGGGTTTGGGAACATGAGATGTCCAGCGTACTTGGGTCCAAAGTTTTTTGGGCGATGGAAAAAATGTTACTTCCACATACACACCAATAGAGGGATAGAGATTCTTGTATTACTCAAATCAGTGTGCATAAATGGAAGGAAGACCACCTGCTGTATCCTTCTCGGTAATTTCTATTGGCTGCTTGGACTTGTATTAACCTCTTCTGTGAAAATCATCCGTCCTGCCTCTGCAGAGCTTGTGTCCACTGAGAGGTCACAGCCTGTAATGATGAGACTGCTGCTCCTTGTAAGTGTGAAGATTAAGAAATAAGGTGGAAAACACATCCTGTAATAATGGGTATCATGTTTTTGTGATTCAGCGTCTCATTTAAGCCTTGCCTGATTGCTCTCTTGTTGATGAGGGTGCCAGGAACTGGAGCTGAGCATTGCTGCAGGTTTGGGCTGGGACAGCTGCTCATCCTTTGCTCTGCAAACAGCTGGCTGCTGTCCCCCGGGAGCATCGCATGTGTCACCCAGAGCTGTTGTGGCCTCCTCTAGCGAGCTGTTTAAGGAGCTCTCCTGGCCCTGGAGCTGGGAGCTGCTCACGGCAGCGCAGTCATGGGGCAGAGGAGCTGGTGCCAGGAGAGATAGGGCAGGGAAGCGTTCCCCAGTTTAGCTCGGGTGCGATAGCGCCGTGCCGGTGCTCACATGGGCTCGAGGACAAGCAGCTCCTCCAGCCCTACCACTGTCAGCATGGAATTGCATTTAGTAAGGGTGGTGGGACTTAGCAGAGCCTGTGGCTGAATATTGTAGGGTGATTTTGAAATAAAAATGTTCAAACCCACTTCCTTAAGATGGATTAATTTCTTCAGCTGCAAAAAAAAAAGTCCACATGGCTGAGCAGTCCTGTGGTTATCTGCCTCAGACTGCAGTTGGGAACATCTTTATTGATGCACAGACACTGGATTAAATCCAAAACTAACTTTACTCACATCCCTCTTGTATTTCAGCGCTGTCCTCTTGGTACGAGAATTCTTATCGGGCACAGCGTAGTGGATGAAGGACAGTGTTTGAAACCTTATTTGTGGTCTGCTTGGGACTTTGTGCTCAGCAAGCCCAGGGTCTCAAAGCTGAAGGAGCAAGCTGTTCTGTTTGCTGGCAGGGCTGGGGTGGAACAGGAGGATGGCAGGTGGGAAGTCATGAACTTCAGTTTTGTTTGTTTTTCTTAAGAGCTTGCAATGACCTCACTGATCATCATCTTTTTATGAAAGTTGTGTCTCCATATCACCAAAAGTCAAAATTTTTTTGTAAGGTACTTCCTAGCTCTTGTCACTGATGTATTGGGCTATTCAGATCATCTAGGAGTATGGGAAAAAAGGATTAACAATGCTTTAAACAATGGAGGTTTATTATTAGGTGACCTTTTCATTGTTGTGATTCATTAACTCTCTGTTTGTAGATGAAATTGTTTATGTTAATCACTTAGATTAAACTCCACTGTTTCCAACATCCATGGGAGAGTGCTTTGCAAATGCGAAGTGTTGATTTTTTAGAAACTTTTTCATTAATTGGGGGTCCAGCAGATTATTCAGCAGGAGATTTAATTACAAAAGGATCAAGGCTCACAAGCCATGTCCTTATTTCTACCCAAACTTTAATAAATATTGGTTACATGTGAAGAAATGATCAAGGTCGTGTCTGCAGCTTCATAGAGTGTCCTGAAAACCTCCCTTCAAAAGTGATGTGTGAGGCTTCTGATTACAACCTCTGCTGGCTGTGGGGTCTTTGTAGAATTATTGATCATTTTTGTAACCCAGTCACATCTCCTACATCTCTGAAATCAATGTCACTTTGGGGCTTTTTTAAGAAAAATGACCTGAGAGCAGTATTGGGTATGAATGTTTTGGAAAAGCACTGGGGTGACATGCAGGGAATGCATTGGGAAACATTAAGCTCATCTACTCTTGATTGCAACCAAGGTTACAACCTTAGATCTGCCTTTAAGACGGGAATGTTTTTTCATGGTGATAATGATCAGTGGGTGTGAAATGGAAAAGATTAGCAGTTGGAGAAGCATGATGTATTGCTGCAAACTTTTTTTCCTTTTTCCTTTTAGATTAAAAGGAACAAACTTGTTTTAAATCACAGCACTCCTCCTCTGCATGGTTTGTCTAAGGTGTGCCCACGTTATTTGGAGTGACAAACCCAAATGTGTCATAACTGGTGATTGCATGAGAGGGCAAACACTTAATTGATAAAAATGCTGCCATTGACTTTGGTCTTTAATCAGGTCTGTAGATGGAGTCTCTTGTCTAAACTGCCACTTAGGAGCTGTGTAACCTGCAGAGTTTCTCAAGGAGACTTTTTGATAGAGATGAGAGCTCCCACTTGCAAGGCAAAATGTCATGCAACTTAATGAAGTATGAACTTCAAAAGCTTCAGAAAGAATGCATTGACCCTCTCTTAATATAACCTGGGTTTGGGTACAGTAGGTCCTCTTCTGTTAATGAATGAACTACTTCTGTAAATTTCCCAGTGTGTCCTGCTTTAATCTAAAATTGAAGAAAAGGATGATGCTTGTAATATTTTCCTCCCACTTACATATTCTTATAGAATGATGCCCTACTGAAGTGCACCGTGTATTCCTGAGAAAAACAATTGTAATACCCTCTGATGTTCATGTTTTAATAACTCCCCCCCACCTTTTGAGTTAATATTAAAGGATTGAAGAGAAAAATTGACAATACAGAGTTTGGAGGCTTGTGGCAGCAGTGTCTGTTCCAGGTGCTGTGGCTGCCCGTGTCCCGGAGTGCAGTGAGGTGTTGTACCTGTGTGTGCCTCACATCCGGCCTCTTACCATGGCTGAAATCATCTCAGGTGTCACTTGTGCTCTGTTGTGTGCTGGACAATTAATGTTCTTCAGAAATCTCTACCAAGGGGACAAAAGGGCAAAATGAAATACCTTTATAGTTCTACAGTAAGATGCTGTCATGAGGTTGGCAGCTGTGGTTATGTTACTTTTCTACTAAAGCAGAATTTGTTTGCTTAGTGGCATCTATGGTGACAAAGGCCACTGAGATGCCTGAATATCTGAGGTCAGTCCAGCAGAAAAAGTAGAAAATACCACACATACTTTGGATGTGGGAATTTCTCATGAAAGTGACTGTACAGAAGCCCTGTCTTTGTTTCTCTCAAGGTCCTTAGGCAAGAGGACAGCCAGCCTTGATGTTTAGTTCAGTTCTGTGGCAAGAGGATCTGATAAACCTCTTGTCTTTTATTTGTTGGGTACTTGATTTCTTCTTAATGATAAACTAGTTTTCTGCCCCACCTTTAAAATGTCTTTGAGTAATGAATGAGTGAAGGCCTCTGAGCACCTTTTACAAATAAAATATTTGCTTGCATTGCTTGTGGAAGAACCTGCTGCTTGGTTGGTTTTAAGAAAGTGAGCTGGGGCGCCTGAATAAACTGATTTTTATTTGAGAGGAGCATATTGCAGCTTGTCTGGCTTTGCTTTAATTCTCCAGGCAAAATACTTTCCCCACTAAACTGTGCTTGACCTCATCTTTCAAGTTTTTGTCACTCATGTCTTTGATTTAGATTCTTTTCATCCTCCACTTCCCAAACTCCAGTCTACATCATGCAAGAAGCCATCCCTTCTGTGGAAATGGGTGTCTGGCAGCTGCCACCTGAGCTCAGCACCATCCCCTGGCAAGCTCCCTGCTGCTTCTGGGTTCTGTCATACCTCAGTGCAGACTTTTGCAGTCTGGTTATTATGAGGCTGATTGCTTGGCTTGCTCCTCTTAAGAGAAACATTCTCTAGCTCATGAGATCTGTGTGATGTTAGCATAGGGCTGTCTGTGAAATGGTCACTTTTCTGCATTTCCTGAGGGCAGCTTTGCCTGGAGAAGTCAGATGAGGCTGCCAGACCACCAGCAGCATCTTCCTTCAGGATAAGCTGTTGCTTAAATTGCAGCTCAGATGCCTTTTCTCAACCCCTCTTCCATGTTGTCTGAAACTAAAAGTGCTGGATTTGGGTTCAAAGCCCTCCTCCCTTCATTATCTATTTGAGCTTTTCTTCTGTGATCCTGTTTTGTGGGTGTGAAAGTGCTGGTAAACAATAAACAGTCTGTCTTGAAGTCTGGAGCACTTCTCTGACACTCTGCCCTAAACTCACCACTATTTTGCAGCATTACGTGTGAACTTTAATATGACTTGCAGAAGATGCCAGAGCTGATACAGCTGGTAGGGGTGGGAAAGCACAGACAATGATCTGCTTTTAGGAAGCTGTTAGATTGCTTCCTCCTGTTTTCTGAAACTGCAGAAGGAATCCTTATATTATCACACTAAGAGTTACATTAAAATTGGGTGAAATAATGTGCGTGTCTTGGGCTCTGTGTCTGAGGTTCTTTGTTTCTATTTATTACTGGTAGCTGATGAGCTGGGTAATGCCAGGACAGACATCAAGAGATGGTGTCCCATCCTCAGTGTTGCCTCCTCTCCTGTCAGGAGGAATAAGCAATGGAAATCTGGTCTTGGATTTAAGAGAATGAGAATACTCTTCAACTACTTTTCCACTGCGGGATGTATTCTTATAGAGAGTTCACGAATATTCTTATGTTACCTTTGGAATGACCAAACACGTTTCCGGTGTCATTCCTCAGGATACATGTCCCTGCTGTATTTCCTGTCACAAAGTGCTGACAGTCATTTTGTTCTGCTAGAGGCAGTTCTGACAGCACAGCTGATGTGAGAGCAGTGCTCATGAAGATGTTGATTTCATGAAACCAAATTTTCACATAGCCTCTCACATCCCCTGCACTCTGCCTGCAGTGCTCCCCATTGCTTCCAAAGGCTGTGCTGGATATGGTCTCCCTGCAAGTGCTCATCCTCTGCCTGGCTCAGTAAAACAATTCCATATTGTGCTTAACTAGAAAGTAAAGTAACTGTGAATCACTGTAGCTCAATGCTGTGCAGTGCCATCAAGCGGCAGTTCTGTCACAGGACACATTTTCAGGGTTGCCTGTGTTTGTGGGGATGTTTCAAAGTGTTTCTTTTAAACATTAGAAAAGTTTCATCTGTCTGCAGTTGTTGAGGGGGTTACTTCTTCAGTAAGGTAATGGTTATAATGGTTTCTGTTCTCTAATGGCAAAAATGTCACTTTAAAAAGTGCCTCAGTCATTGCAGTAGCTCTACGTACTGTAGCTGTGAAAAATTTAAAGACTGGCGAGGATATTTTGCAGCTGGCAGGAAAATGAGTGCTCTGGAGTACACTGAACTCTGTCTCTCTGAAGATTTTGCTGTACTGTAGAGGAGGCTGAAGTACCAGGAAAAAGCCATCCTTTGGCTCTCTTCTGCTTTTGGCTCTTAGTATTCAAACCTGATTATTTTTTTGCTTTTCTTTAAGACACCTCAAGGCTATTTGTGAAAATACTCCAGTGGTAGGAGATTGCTTCTAATAATATGTCATCATATGTACTTTATCTTCCAGGAATTGTGACTCTCTCCATCTCTCTGGTGCCAAGAGAGTAGCTGGATTTCTCTTAGTCACTGCACACTTTCAGACTGCTCGGTATTGCTCCTAAGCACTGCAATTTTGTTGTTATTGCTAGATGGGCAATTAGTTGGAAATACTATCAATCACTCAAGCAGCTGGTTATAAAATTACCTGGTTTGGTAATGAAGAACAGGAGAGGCTTTAGGATAAGGCCAGAGCAAGACATTCACATCAGTTTGGGTGTGTTTTTTAGGAACTGATTGAAGTAGTTTCCAGAATTTCAGATAAAAACCTGAAAGTAAGATCAGTACTTGCTGTGGAAACTGGATGGTACTGGAGGGGACATTCTGCAACAAAGAAATTTCCCCCTGTCTTTTGTCTTGTCTTCATGTTCGTTGTGACATTGCATGGAGACTTGTATAATTTAAAGGTTAGCCCCAGTGTGGTGCTGCTTTTGTGTACCTCCACACCTCCTCCTCCTCTGTACCAGAGCTGTACAGGGCTTATGGTGGAAGGGGCTTGGGGTTACTGTCACTACTTGCTTATTCAGGTAGTACAGGCCAGAAAGTGCACAATTCTTTAATTGCATAGCCTGGCTAACACTAAACTGCTTGAATAAATGAAAATTAAATCAGTATTTTCTTTACTATACTGCCAAATTCACCAAAACAATAAAGTTCCCATCACAGTTTTGCCCTGGGTGTTTACATTTAGTACAAAAGGGGGGACGGCACTTTTCTTATCCTTCCTGTTTTTCTCCTTAAGTTTGACTTTGCTGCTAATTTTACTGTTAATTTTATCATGTTTTCCTGTGTGCTAAAAATTATTAGAAGTGACCTTGGCTGTTTGGTTTTGTGAGGGCTGTGTCTGTGCAGCACAGGCTGGCACCGAGCTGATGCACTGCGCATGCTCTGAGCGAGTGCTGCAGAGCACGTGGAGCCCCGTGCTAAGGCAGAGATGCAGCTAAATTAGCTATTAACAGCCCAATCTAATAACCTGCCTTGCTCTGGGTAGCAAAGTGGCATGTCAGGAAGATGTCTGCATGAAGATAAATCATGTGTCTCTTTCAGCACTAATGAGATCCTGTTATTTTGATGGATTTCTGCCGGCGGTCTGCAGAGATCTCCTTTGAGCTGCATGGATTAATATGTGTGTAATAGTTATAATAGCATCTTGACACTCAATAAAAACTCATCTTTGAGATGACTGATTTGGAGACCGACAGAGACATGTTCTGTCAAAGGATGTGGGCCACTGATAATGGATTTCTTGAAGCATACCCGTTTCCCCAGGAGCTTGTGCCGCTTGCACTGGTTCAGAGTAGGAAAATCCACTCCTTGCTCTCCTCAAACTTTTTATCTCTTTGCAAACAAATCCTGCTGCAGGATTAGACACCTGGACGGGCTGGAGTTGTGGTTGTGGCTGTGAGATGGTGGTAATAAATCAGCCCTAACAACCCTGTTGGCTCTGCAGACACGCAAGTTGAGGTTGTCCATGCTGTGGTTTTTAGTACAGGTCGCATTCAGGATGGATCCGTGAGAGCCAGGTTGGACCTGGAGGCAACAGCTCAGGGCTGTGTATCATAAATGTCCTTGTTTTCCCACAAATCCTTTTTGCCTGAAGAGTCTCGAATAAATGGTCTTTTGACTCTGCATCCCTACTTGTGTCAACATTTTATCCATCAATGTGCTAAGCTAATCTTATTTTTGGACCAAATTCTTTTTCACCTTTGAGGGAAGAAAAGTGGTGGAGAGAAGAAAGTTATTTTGTCTCTGTCAGTGTCTCAGTCATGGCTTTGTGGCTAGCACTGGAATAGGAGATCACTTGGCTCAGTGCAGTGTTAATGAAATATGGAAGGTATCACCTCGATTGCTCTGTGGGCTGGCAGAAAAATGCCTACCATCATTCTGCTCTTCTGGTGGCCTGCGGGCAAGACAGAATGGTCTGTGATTGTATTTTCCCAAGAATGAGAGAGTGCTTTGCAAAATCTGGCTTTCTCATCACAGAGGTGCTCAGGATCTGTGCTGTTAACCTGAAACCTTTCACTGGTAGAAATAATAGCATTGCTGTTAATTTAAAAAGGAAATAAGGTTAGGTCTGGAGATAGATTTTTTTTTTAATTTATTTTTTTTTATTTAAACCACAGCAGTCATTCTTGTTGTCTTCTTTTGTGTGGGTGTGGTTTTGTTTTTTTTTTTTAATTAGGAAAACTTCTCTGCTTCATGCTTTAAGATCAAGGAGTTTGAAGTCACTGACTAGGAAAAAGGACACAATCTGCCCCAAAACCTGGCAGTTTGCCATTCTATTTATTTCTGGAGTCTTTCCCTGAAGGTTTTATCTGCAGGAGGTTGCAACACTCCACCCCAACGACATCCATCTTTCTCCACGCTCCTGACCCAGGTCACTGCCTTTATCACGGGGGATATCTCCAGGCGAGGAGGGATTTCTAGAGCTGCTCATGTTCAGACAGATTTCACAGCCCTACCTTTGTTCCTGGGGCCTGGAGTTCTGCTGAATAAACTGTGTTTGATGTGATTTTTTTTTTCTTCCCCACTAAGTGCTCCTCTGAGTCAATCCATAGTGGTGAAATTGAGGATGTCTGTAATGATTGCTGTTATCTTGCTGTAACAGATACCTCTGACCTCCTCCCATGGTCCCTTCTTTTTCTGTCCCTGTGCCGGGAGCTTGCAGGCTAAATGGCCACATCTGGAAAAAGGGATGGATGTTTCAGGCTGCAGCACTGAGATCCACTGACAAACGCACCCCATGCCAGGGCAGAGATGGAAGGGGCCTCAGCTGGGTGTTCTGGAGGTAGAACCCATCCCCAGATTCTGCCCCTCAAGAGTGAGCTGTTCATCTGTTAACCTGGGAACAGCAGCCTGGAAGAGTTTGCTGGATGTAAGTTATTTTCTTGCCATGGAAGAAGAGCATCCTGTGGTTTTCTGAGCCAGGAGCGATAGTGCTGTGTCACAGCTGACTGGCTGGAACACTTACTCAGACCTGGAAAAACTGGGATCTAAGCCTTTCTCAATCAAAAGGGTTATTCCAGGAGATGAGAGCATTGTCATGTTTGCTCTAAAAATAGTTGCCCAAACCCCCACTTCCTTTTGCAGTCAGGAGCCTCTGTGGCTGCGCCTGGTTTTGTTCTGCATGGAGATGTCCATGTGTCCTTTCCAGATGTCATTCTCCGCGGGTTTAAGCACAAGTTTGCACCAACTCAAAGTAACCTTAGATGGGAGGGATCTTCCAGGGTACTCAGCTGAGATATGGGAACTGTCTGGGAGCAAAAGTTTAGCTGCTGATCTTGTTGTGTACTGCCAGAGGTAGATGGTAACAGAACAACGAGCATCTAAACTATTATATTGTCCTTTTTCCTTATCTGGTGATTTCTGTTACATTTTATAAAGGTGCCTTCTAGTTGCCTTTTCCATGCTCCAGCTGCTTTCAGACTCCTCTGCAGTTCTCAGTTTGAGGTGGAATGGTCTCAACTTTCCCTTTGATTTTGTCTAGCTTAATTATTGTCGGTGCTGCACACTTTCCAAAGAAAACGTCATGTGATTGAAAAGCCAGCTGTTCCTTTAAAAGCCATTTGGATGAAACGTACTCGGTGTGTTTGAACCATGATTCCCATTTCATTGATGGGGAAACTCAAAGCACAGGGATGTGAAAGGACTTGCCTCGTGCTGGAATTACAGCCTGATCCTGTGTACTCTGTGTCAAGAAGTAGCTGGGGTAACAGCAAGTCCAACTCCATCTAAAAATTAATAAATAAGGGCACCAATGAGCCTGAACTGAAGGAGGAGGAGGAAGAAACCACAGCTGTGATTTTGTGCTGTGCAGGGTACAGTGAAACTCTCCTGAGAGCTGTTTAGGGCTTCCCAAAGGGGAAGAAGCAAAAATGCAATAAAGCAGTGACTCAAGAGGGGCCTGATTCATGTTATGAGTAGCGGAAACAAAACAAAACTTGTTACAGGGGCAGGTTACATTTACTCATCTAATCCAGCCTCTTTAACAAAGCATCATAGCCCCAAAATCGACAACAACTCTTAGAAGGAAACATTGGGTGGAAGGTTTCTTACCTCCGCGTGAATCTCTAACCCGTCTAACCCACGCAGTAGGTTTTTGCTGCATGAGGAAACAGCCACGGTTTGCTGTCAGTGGTCAGCAGCAATTTGTGCATTTTGCTTTTCTGGGTAGAACAAATTAATGGTCACTGGTTGTTGGTGTTTTCTCATTAAAAGCAGAATGTTAAAGTAACACCTGAGTGCTGCAGTATTGCCATCTAATGCACGCTTAATTTTCATAAATATTTTTAGATTTTGTGTGTGGAGGTCAGAGTGGGTGGTTAGTGGCTTTAAGTAATGTTCTTTAAAAGTCCCAGTATGAACCATGGGGGGGAAAACCAGCTTAGAAATCACATGTTTCAGTTACAAAAATACAGCTTGCCTTTTTTTGTGGGATTTTTTTGGGGTTTTTTACTTTCTTGTTTGTTTTCAGAAATGTGAACATTTGTTAGCCAGCATGTTAAGAATATTTTTTCCCCTCTTTTAGTCCATTGTTGATAAGTGTACCTGTTTCTGGTAGAGCTGTAATCCCTCAGGGAACCTTCCCTACCATCAACTTACACTCATGGTTTTCATCTTGAAGTCTGGAATTCTGCATTTGCTGGGGCTGTTTTCATGGGCCCAAATGATCACCAACTCCCCAAAACCAGACAGATTTCCAGAGCCTCAAGTGGAAAAGAAAAGTCTTTACATGCTTACTACAATTATTTCTTTTTGGAAGGTGGATTGTATTTTTGAGGTGATAACATAAGTAATCTTAATTCTTTTGAGCTTAAAGATTTTGTTCACTCCATTGTCACTTCCAAATATTGCTGAGGTCATCTATTAAAAAAAATAAAAGCCTTTGAAGGTGAATAGTCCATTTTAACAGGCTTGCTCAGAGTTGTTTGTGCTTTGCCTACACACAATCCACACGCATTTAACTGCAGTGTTGGAAAAACTGATACCTAAAAAGGTGGAGTTGTGCTAATGCCAGCAAATTATGCTGACAAACAGGTGCCTTGTCTAGATAGTTTTGGGGTTTAGTTCTAATAACAGCATTTGGGCCTTTTTAGAGATAATTGTATTTCTGCTGCCTTACTAAGCCAAAACTTCAGAGATGGGCCACTTTAAAATCGCTTTATGAGTTGTTTTCTAGTTTAAGGCTTGAGGTCAGGCTTGGCTTTTCCACTGCACCTGTCCCGTGGTGAGGCAGACCTGCTTTCTCCCTTCAGTTTGGAAAAGGGAATATGTGTAGAGGAAACAGACACATCCACCTTCTTTACATCCCGTTACATCTGAGACCAGGGATTTTTCAGATCCAAACAAGGGACAGGGTGGCCTCTTTCATGAATGGACCAAGATGGAATGTTTTCATTTCCAATGGGCTTTAAGCCAAGTAAATATTAGTCGATCCAAACTAGTTTGGAAATTAAATTATTCTTATTTGTTGGAGCATTCCAGAGAATGGCTTTGATCTGTCTGTACTTTCACCAAAGGGATATTGGCAGGCTGGCCTCCCATTTCTAGTCATTTGGGATAAAAGCAGGGTTATAATAACCACCTTGTGTGGCAGTGAGACTGAACAGATGACATTTTTTGGACAATATTAAATGAATAAAGGTAAACATACTTCAATTAATATATTCTTGGAGGGTGAATGCAATAGGGCTGTTGGAAAATCTTCTATGTAGGTTGTAGGAATTTGGCTGCATTTGTAACTGATTTTCTTTAACTCCAAAAATCTTGGAAAGAATCTGTGCATTATTTCCTTTCCAAATAAATACATTGTTTGAATAACTTAAAAATCAAATTAGAATTGGCAGTGAACAATGAAATTGTCAGTAACTGGGAGGTAGAGAGGTGTGTTGAAGAAGGAAGGTCTTTTGCTTCCGGGATCTGGGATCACATCAGCACAGTGACCTGTACCAGGCACAGTGACTGAGTTAGCTAAGGTGACACCTGTAAGTAAACTGAAGCACACAGCAGTTAAGGGACACGTTATCAGCCTTACCAAAGATATTTGGAGACAACTTAAAAATAAAAGTAAAAAAATCCGATAAATAAGATGCTCAGTGCTCCACAGTCTTCGCTGAGGGGTCCTCTAGAAGAGGTGAGAGCCGGGTGGTGGAGACCCTCCCACCATGAAGTGCTGCTTAGACACAGCTGAAGAGCCTTTTAAATTGATACAAGCTGATGGTAATTTGTGCTCCCCCTAGACTTAAACAATAACTGAAATGAACTGAATTAAAATCTGAGGAGTGGAACAAGTTGGTTGGAAAGATCTTCTGGAGGTCACTGGTCTGACCACCTTCCACCTTCAAAATTAGGTCAGGTATCTAAATAAGAAGTTCAGCTATGTGTTTAAGTTCCAGCTTAGATTTCAGGTTATGTGGAACCTTTGGTGTTGAGGTTTCTTCTGTGCATTTAATAGGTTTTCTGTATATAACAAAATATACAAATTATCATTTGCAATATTGATGCAAATTAAATTGCTTTTCCTAGAAATGTGCGTAGTATGCATGGATACACAGATGTCTTCCCATGAAAACTCTGTGTCACTTTGCTTTGATTTCACAAAAATTGGACTAGCTGTACTTGATTTCTGAGTTAAATAAAAGAAAAAAACCCTTTAACAGATACCATGTTAAACACTCAGTGCTGTTGGTGAGTGTTCTCAAGTGTCACCTGCATTTTAAATCTGTTTAAGTACTATGTTTGTTCTTGCCTTAAGGGAGAAACGTTTTGAACAAAGACAGGTACAAAAATCAAAGCACAAAGGGGTTTGTAGGTTAAAACTTGAGCTTTTGGTTTTTTTGAACATCAGCTGAAATCTGGATCCATTTGCTTGAAATGGAATATTTAGTTTTCAACTCAGCATGTGAACTGGTCATGCTTGAATTTAAAGCTTGATTTATTTCTTTTTGCACCTGTTTTTATTTTAATACTGACTCAATACAAGATAGACTTTTGCTACATGGTTCCTTCCTCCCTGGCTGGAAGTCTGGTCTGATATTATCGCGTGAGACCTTCCTAAAATTTACATTTGTAACTCTACAACCTCTGAAAATGCAAAATAGACTCACTGCTGCGGGCTTTTTTTGTTTTGGTTTGATTTTTTTTTTTTTTAATTTATGGTTTTCTTTCCTGTGTTACAGCACTAACCCACATATTTGATTTTAAGACCAGCAGCTGGTCGTGTGCTTGCCCTGAAAAATCTTGTTTCTATAAAACAAGGTGCAGTCCTGCCCTTGGCAAGAGGTGCCAGATGGGCTGGATCAGGGGAGAACTGGACATAGACTTGGAGGAGGAAGCGTAAAAGGAGCCGAGGGAGAAAAGAGGGAGACGTGAGGCAGAGCGTGGGAAGCGATGCTAACGCGGGACGGATGTACGGGAGGGCCTGGAAGTCTGGGAATTTTCTGCAATAGTTGTATTTGACAAAGAGAAGGGATGAACTCGGTGATCTTAAGGGGGAGGTTTTAAAGGAAATGACATGTGTATTCTCCTGAATATGCAAATCAGAATTACATAATCTGCAATAATAGTAATAATAATAATATCTTTTCCAGATTTGCAGCTGTAACCATATACTCAGTGGGGTGGTGGCAGAGAGCTGGCAGCCACAGCTGCAGAGTAAAACTGGGGCATCCACCTGGTTCTGATCTTGATAGAAAAGGGACAGAAGGTCACATCACAGATTGTTCTCAGTCTCTCGTACTTTATATAATTTCTTCAGGCTGATAGACGAAGTATGGGGAGATCCCAGAGGCATTTAAAGATGTGTAGATGTGGCACTTGAGGACATGGTTTAGTGATGGGCTTGACAGTGCTGGGTTAACAGTTGGACCTGATGATCTTAGAGGTCTTTTCCACCTTAAGTGAGTCTATGATTTTTTCATCAAATGAAAATGTTTCACTTAGTTCTGCAGTTACTGTAAGCCATCCTCTTTCCTTGCTTTCCCTTCCCCATGGAAAACTCAAGCTGGTTCATATTGCCCCTTTTCTGTGCAGATGTAGGAATTTCAGGTGTATTTACTGTACCCTTGGCTGGGTTAACTGTGATAACCGTGTGCCCCCTTTATAAATATAATTTTTCCTGAGAGCAAAGATGAGCTGAATGATCCAATATGCTGAGATACTGAAATAAACCCTCCATAATACTAAGCAGGAGAGTTCAACCAACAGATTGTGAGAGGTTTTTTTCTCAAGCCGTGAAGAACTGCTGTTCTTGCTAACAGAGGTTTTCACTAAGGCACGAATTTACAGATGAGTGAGAAGAACTACCACTGTCTGTACCACCATAGTTACTGTTTCTTTGTAAGGAAGGTGGAAAAAAAATCTCAGTGGATATGAAACTTTGGTATCTTTATGTGTTTATGGATTGTGGATGAGAGATGTGTTCAGTGATCAAGCTGGAACTATGAATGCAGTGCTAGACTGGACAGGGGAAATGTGAACACTCGAGCAAGAATTAGAGAAATTTTTTTCAAATTTGTGAAGACAGAGGCAATTTTAGGGCACTCTCTCATTTCTGTTGTTTTACCTATGCATATATGATGGGATACGTCTATATATATGTGGGATGTGCACATTTGTTAGATTTGGTGTGATTTCACCACATTAAGTTGTTGTTTTGAGTATACCCTGGAGATTTCTACATGTCTCTTCCTAGAGCTGCATTCAGCATATTTCCTCAATATATTTCCTAGATGTTGGCTGGCTTTCATGCTAAGGTTGACTTGCATATCTGAGTCTTGTGAAAGGAGTGTGTGCATGAAGAGTGTGAACCTTGTAGGAAGAGTAGTTTTATTTTAGATGATGCAGATCTTGGTCATGTAAACCTAACCTTGTTTCTTGTCCTTTTTCCTAGGGTGACTCTGTTATTACAGTGCAGCTGACTGAGGAAGATAAAGTTGAAGATGATGTAGTTTTTTATTTGGTCTTCACTGGATCAACTGTCCAACACTGCACAAGCACGAGAAAGATTAATCCTGGGAGTCTGGAGACAATTTCTCCTGGTAAACAATTGCCTTTCTTTGCATGTCAGTGTAGCAGTCTGGGAAACTTGGTTACTACAAGTGGCCTGGAATGTAATGCTGTTTTCTTGGTTGTCTTTTTCCTCATTTACGTGTTCACAAGGAGTAGATCACGTGGTTTGTATGACTGCTTTTGCCGTTTAAAAACCTCTTTCTTGATTTTGCTAGAATTACATGATTTTGAGATTGCAATTGTTTAATATGTAACTATGAGATGCTACTGTAGAAAACTCACAGTTACACATGCACATAGTAAAAAGCTTCTCAATGCAGGAAGGATGGATGGGAGATATATTTGTGAGGTTACAGATGCTATTGCCCAAATGGTGTACAGCCCAGTAAGTGTTGGCTACACTTAGCATCCGCTTGACTCGATGAGGTTCATTGCTGTCTTCCTGGTGAAATACAGCCCTTTCCCCTGAATCTTGTTCAGCTCAGAGCCCACACAGCATTTCTGGAGCTCTTGCAGTGCAGGTGATGTGCTGCTTGGTGCCATCTCTCCGTGGCTGGTTCAGATGAGGTTTCCACATGAAAGCCCACCACTGTTTTTATCCTTTGTGCCGCCAACAAAACAAAACGAATCGGCGTTTCCCTTTGGTGACTTCAGGACCGTGGGAATGAGCGTGTTCCAGGCGGCAGTCCTCACCATTAACCTTTCATTCTGACTTGTTGCTATGCAGCACATTGCTACCAGTGTGAGAAATACGCCTGACATTTTCACTACACACAGTGTAACTCAGGCCATCAAGTGTTTTTCTTGGGTTTGTCTTTTCGTCTGCCCCCTGAGTATTGTTTTGTGAGAGATGCACATGGAGTAAAATTTGGAGTTTTTTTCTCCTGGGAATGAGTGGCTAAAAGTTGGCCACTCAGTTTTTTTCATTTCCTCCTCTTTTTGTGCTGCTCATGTTGTTCAGTTGGCTTGGGAAGAGAAGTCTTTTTATGGCTACTGATGACTGGAGCCCCGTGCAATCAATTAGATTAGTGCTTGTTTTCTCCCAGAAGAGGAAGAGGGGGTGACTCCTTCCCTGCTTTTGTGAGGTGGGCGTGGGGCTCTGCCAGCCCTGTTTGCAATGACTTCACCTCTCCCTCGGGCCGTGGCTGCTTCGCCAAGAAAGGAACTGAAAAGCTTCAGTGTTCCCTTCAGCCCATGTGGGAAGCAGCATGCTGGATGGGATTTCCGGGCAGGAACGATGCTTTCCTATCACTGTTGTCCTTGGAGCAGTGCTGGATGTGGCCAGGGTGGTGGCTGCCAGGTGGTACCACAGTGATGCTCTGGGCACTGCCTGTCCTGCCAGCCCCAGATAAAACTGAGTCACTGGGGAGGGCTCCCCGCAGCTCGTTTTGTTGCTCCTTGTGGGAAATCTGACTCTGTTCATGATTCAAAAGGATAGAGGGAATTTCTCTCAATTGTTCCTTTAGCAATAATGGATTGTTTTGCTGGATTTTTTTTTACCCAGTATAGTCATGTTCTTGTGGCGTGTGATGCTAGACCAGGATGGGTGCTGTCCCAAAATACAGCTTGTTTCAGACAAAGTTTTAAGGGACCTTTCAGAAAGGTGGTTTCATTCCTGCACTGTCCAGGGCTGTGGTGCAAGGAAGAGGTGACTTCTCAGATGTAAAGCAGCCATGTGGGTAACACCCTCATCTGTGCTCATACCTCATTTTGGTGAGACTATCTTGAGAAAAAAAACACTTCAGTGGCGAAGGGGGTGCTGAGGAAAGGCAATGGAAAAAATGGCAAAAGCCTAGTTTTTTTCATACCCTCTGCTGACACCCGTGCATTTGTCCAGTATTGTTTCAGCACTGACTACACTGATTTCAGTGGTAGTATGACTTATTTCAACGCAGCTCTTCCTCCTCCACCATCTCCTCCTCCTCTTCCTCCTCCTTCCTGGACGCACAGTGAATCTGTAATCATGTGTTTACTCTGTATATTCCGCAGTTGCCGTGGCGATGGCTCTGGTGACTCAGAGCGTTATTCGACCTCGCCAGGATCAGCCATGAGCAACACACAGCGTGTGTGAGACCAGCCCTTGTTCAAACACCCAGCCCCGGGCACTTCGGGCTCTGCCAGGAATCTCCTGCAAACAGCTTTTAGCCAAAATCTCACCCTTTACTTCCAGCTCCGAGCATCTTTCATTTGTCCCTGTGATGCAAGGAGTGTTGCACATCCCTGGGAGCACAGCTGCTCCTTGGGGACAGCTCAGGTGGATGAAGGAAGGGCTGATTCACTCAGGAGCCTCTCTGCCTGCCTTGAACCTCCTCTGCTTCCCTTCTGCTGCACTTGAAGGCTCTTACCTCATTCTTGCCCCAAGTCCTCAAAATTTCATATGGTCCCCAGGAGACTTCAGATGAAGTCCATCAGCAGCTGGGGTGAAAGGGGTGACTGTAATTCTGTTAAAGCTGAAGTAAAAACAAGCTCAGATTTGTAATTTTTGTTTCTTGACTTTTTCAGTAGGCTTTTTGATATACGGAGGTGTAAAAGACAGACAAATGATTTCATTACATTTGCTGCCAAAATTAATCAGAATGTTTTAGCAAAGCTTTCAAAGCAAATCACATTTAAAAAGAAATCTTAACAACATAAAGTTGTTTTAGGTGAAGAATTAGAGAAAATGGAATGGAAATATAAGCTGTCAAAATACCTCATAAACTCTCATTGTATGTGAAAATTCTCTATATCTGGAAAGACTTTACCCAAATAAAAGCTTATCACTGCAGAATTAAATGACTGCTGCATTTTATATAATTACTAGAGCAATCTGTCTCTTTCCTAAGCTTTTTTTATCATCAGCCTTAAACACTGAATATATCTAGTCCATACTACTGTTCAAATGTGAGCTTTTATTTCTGTACATAATAGAAGAAAGGACTTTTGGTTGTAAATTTATGGGAGCAGCTTTTTTATTTAACCTGAAGATGTGGATAAATACAAATTCATCACTTCTTCCAAGTACAGAATACTTATGTGTATTTTATGCACTTGATTTGAAGGATGAGATGGGATGGGTTATTTATCCTGCCCTGCTGCTGGCTGTGTTAATTTAAGGGAAGTAGTTTCTCCGTGTAAGAAACAGATTCTCATCTGAGCTGATCAGTCATAACTTGAAGTGTCAAAATTAGCTATTGAGATAGAAGAATTAGCCAGGAGATGATGTTTAGTGTGCTTTCCGAAGCTCTTTTGCCAGCCTAAGGACACGCTGGGTTACGTCATCAAACGGAGCTTCTGTTTGTCTTAGGAAAAAGCTACCAAAACCTGATTTAACTGTTGGCTTTACTGTCACTGTTAAAATTCTTCAATTTCTAAATCATCGGGTTGAAATTCTCCCTAGTGGAAGCAGTTTCCCTCAGTACCAGAGGCACTCTGTAGTTCTGCAGAACAATTTCAAGCACTGTTTTACCAGATACAGCATTAAGGTGGAGGTGTAACGCCGCTGGCACTGCTCCAGTGTGGATCTCATTAGTGCAAAAGCTTCGTCACTGGAGTTTGGGTGTTAAGAAAGTATCAGAGATCTGAGCAGGGAAGGAAGCAGAGAAGTGATACCATCTCTGCTGCTGTGGTTAAACTGTTGTTGGCTGCTGAATCTGTACTGTTGGGGATGGATGTGCCCTCTTAGGTCACAGATGCTCGTCCTACTGGTGTTGGTCATTAACTGAGCTTTTCAGCAAGTCCTTATTCATGTAGCAGCTGAGACTGCCATAATCTTGATCCGTTTTTTTCTTCCCACCGTCTCTGCAGGGTAGGGAGGGTAACTGAGGCCAAGCAGATTGCATGTGGTAGTGAAGGAAATCTGTGTAAAGCAGGGAAGTGAAACCTTCTTTGCAAGACAGCAGCCTCATCTCCTGCCTCTCTGCTAGAGCAGCTTTTTTCCCCACTGGGAAAAAACCCAACCCAATAATAAAAATCCTCAAATCATGATCTGGCAAATCAGCAGAAGAAGGAATGATCTCATCACTGTCCACACAAGTCAAAAGTCCCAACCACAGCTTTCCATGGCCAGTGGAGGCCTCTGAGCATCAGGAAGCTCTTGGGGATATTTGGAGAAATTTTCTTGCAGGAGGTGATTTGCTGGAGCTCCAGTATTTGTGTGGTGCATTTAGTGCAAGTTTGTATGCCATCACCATAGCAGCTGTATGATTGGACATGTATTTTGCTTTTTGCATTTAACGACTGGTAGTCTGGAAAGTGTGGGAGACGTGGGGGAAATTTGAAATGAAATTTCAAACAGGGAGAGACAGTCCAGAAATCCAGAGCTGCAGCAGCTCCTAATCAAGTAAGTGAAGGGTAAGAAATACCCTGTCTGTGAGCCAGGTCACCAAAACAAGAAGTAAATTTTGTGAGATGTAATTGCTTTGGTGAGTACTGTTGCAATGTGTTGTATCCACTCCGAGCTCTGTAATACCAAAATCGCTTTTTTCACGTTTGTTGATTTCAAAAGGTGCAGGATTCTTGTGTGGGTCTCAGAGGGGAGGAGAATCAAAATTGGAAGTAGAAAAAGTATCTGAGAGACTGTCTGTCTGCTGGTAGCTGCTTGCCAGCCGTTTCCACAGGGCTGACACATTCCCCTTGACTCCAAATGCCTTGACTCACTGGGAGCTTTCTCTCCATGCTTAAGCTAAGGCAGAGAAGCAGCTTCAGTCTTTAACTTGTTCTTAATTCCATAGCTCTCAGAGTTGTTGTTTTTAGACATTTTTTTTCTCCTTCCTTTCTTTCTGCTAGTTACAAGGATAGGCAAAAATTAATTTCAGTTAGCTTGGAAGTATCTTCATTTCAGACTTTTATTTTACTGTGAAATCCTTTACATATGGTCATGCTTTATTCACTTCTACCACAGACTTTGTTTTCCCCTAAGAAACAACTCTTCATAGAAAAAGCTGTATTTCATGAATTACAATCTTTGTACTGGTAGACCAGAAGAGTAAACAAGTTGCATAACAAATGGCCACTTGGCAATACCAGTTGTGGATTTGAAAATACTCTTAATTATGAAACAAAAAGTCCCTAAAATAGACTAAAACAGCATAGCCAAGATGACTTTTTGCAGTTCATCCTCTTCGGTATATTTAATTGCTTGAGACAGTGTAATTAAAAGGAAATGATGCCAGTACTAGATGACATCAGTCACAGGAAAAAGTGATTGAATCTGTGTTGAAATTATTTAAGATGTAATGTGTGGGGTGTTACACTTCTCTAGGTTTTTAGGGCATCTGCAGTGTGTAAAGGGCCTTTAAAAAATCTTTACCCACTCTCTAATCTCTCTTTCACCTCTCCAGTGAAAGGTTTGAAAGGAAAAGCAGAGGCTCCTGTCCATTGCTGGTGCTGTGCCTGTGTATTTCATAAGGCTTCCTGTGTTGCAAGAGCGGATCCACTAACTGTGTACATTACAAAAATGCACTTCAAAGATGGGCTCTGATTTTCAGATCCAGAACTCAGGATTTCTGAAGCAGAAAAGAACCCCATTTTTGGATGGTCACGGGAGATCCCTTGGCTTCCTTTTCCACGAGCCACCAGATGGCAACATCTCTTGGATGCAAATCTGAGATAATTCATGAAGATAATTCATGAGGTTCACAACATTTGTTGTCTGGTTTTCCTGTCCTTAAATCTCTCTCTAAGACCTCTTTCAACCCAGCTCCACCATGGTAACTTGGAGGATGCAATTAGTCTTTAGTCACCTACCAGGCAAACCCAAACATGTGCTTCCAGCAGGGCTTTAAATAGCTGCCCAGGCTGGGGGCCCATTGTTTGATTAGCTCCAGTGTGAATTCTGAAAATAGGAGGTTTGGACAGGATTTCCACTTTTGGAGGAGTAGGAAATGAAATCATCTTTTAATAAAGCTCTGTTTAGGGGTGTTTTGTCTCCATGAAGGTCTTGTTTAACAAGAGAAAGTCTGAAGAATTTGGCTGCTGCCCTTTTAACTGCACCCCAGATAACAGGCACAGGTAGCAATTAAATGGACAGGTCTAAGCTGTACATTAACTTATCTGCTAATGACTTACAGCTGAGAAATCTCCTCCTGTTCTCCTGCTCACTGATCTGCATCGTTATCATGTAGAGGAAGCAGTGCTATCATGCTGATACATCTCATCTCTTCAGCGATAAGAACAGACAGAGCAGAGCACCATGTCTTCATTTTTCATTCTTGTATTTTCCGCAGAGCAAGCTTCATTGAGTGTCCTTGTTCATTCCCAGGAAATAATTCTTCAGTTCAAGAGCTGTTGTCTCATTTAAAATAATTTTTAAAGCATGGTTTGATGTGTAGATGAGGAATTTGCTTTATCACAGCGGAATTAGTCCATGCACCTATCTCTGCATAGACTGAAATAGTTTTTTAATTTCTGTATTTTTCCTGCAATGTGTTGGTATTTCTCAAAACAGCTCCAAGTCATGAGTTGTTTCCAGGCTAGATTTAAAGTAACTGAGGAGCAGAAGGAGAAATGGGATAAAATGCAATGTTCCTGGAGTTAAGGGATGGGTTATTTGACTTTTATCACAGTCAAGACAGCATACAAATGACCGCATTTTGTACTGTGGCAAAAAAAAATGTATGAAGAAGGGAAGTGTAGCCCTGTAGTCTGAGATGTCAGCTAGCAAGAAACACTGTTATATTGTCAGGAGAGTAAAAACTTGAACAAGGATACTGCTGGATGGTACCAGCCTGACAGTATTGAGTATTTCATCATTTTGATTGCTATTCTGGCCAAAGGGCCTGATTTCTGGAGAAGACTGAAGGCAGTCAGGAGGGGTGCTGGGCAGTATTGGGAACCTGATGGTGTTGTGAAGCATGGAGATTTCTCATCCCTTCTCTGAGGTGCACTTATCTGTGTGATTTATTCAGTTACATGTGTTTTCAACCTATGGAAATGCAAACATTTATAAATAGGCTCATTGCTCTTCCTGACTGTTGTGATTTAACCCTGGCCAGCAACTAAGCCTCCCACAGCTGCCTCTTGTGCCATGGGGAAGAGAATTGGAAGAGTAAAAGTGAGAAAACTTGAGATAAAGACAGGTTAATAGGTAAAGCAAAAGCCACATGCAAACAAAGCAAAACAAGGGATTAGGTCCCTATTTTCCATGGGCGAGCAGGCAGGTGTTCAGCCATCCTCAGGGCAGCAGGGCTCCATCCCATGTAATGGAGACTTCTTCCCTCAGCTCTACACACTGACCATGACTCCATATGGTCTGGGATGTCCCTTGGGTCAGTTGGAGTCACCTGTCCCGGCTGTGTCCCTTCCTAACTCCTTGTGCCCCAATCCTGCTCACTAGTGGGATGGGTGAGAAGAAGAAAAGGCCTTGGGTCTGTGTAAGCCCAGCTCAGCAAGAAGGAAAACATGCCCGGATTATCAAAACTGTTTCCAGTACAAATCCAAAGCAGCCCCACACTAGCTACTGCACAGAAAATTAACTCCATTCCACCAAAACACCAAAACCAGCCTGCTGGCACACTCAGGTTTGTTTTTTTTTTTTCCTTTTTAGTGTCAGACATTTTTCTGTTCCACATCTGGGCAGGTGTATGAGGGAGTTACAGCAGTCCATAGTTGACAACCCTGATGGTTGCAAAGTGCATAACTTTGTGCTTAACCCATGTTAGGAGGAAGCCCTGCTGCCTGCCAGATGGAGCAGAAAGGTGAGGCACAGGAGCAGTGCTGGCTGTTCTGGCACTGCCTGGAGCTGTGGACAAGTTATGTAAGCTCGTGAAAACAGATTCGGGCTGTTCTTGCAGTGATAACCACTTAGCTCCTGAGAGTGCCAGAAAGCTCATTTCCCTTCTGGTAATGCTCTGGGACAAGGATTGTAGAAGTTCAGATATTAGTCAAGGCCACTGGGTCTTTGATGTGGTGAGAAGTGTTGCCCCACCGATGGTTCCTTCAGAAGGTTCCTGTACTGGGGACATGTTTGCTCACATTGTTCCTGTAGCTGTTTCAAAGCAGGGGGGCAGAGACCTCTTGAGCAATCTTTCTAGTATTGTCTGCTCTTGTTACGTACTGGCTCACCTTTCATTTGAACTGCTTGCCAGAAGTCAGAACCTGTCCCATGTTCTTACCCCAACATCTGGCATCTTCTCAGATGTGAGGAAGCAGAACATTAAAGCACTGCAAGCGGTTGCCCTTCTGAAGACCATTCCCTAGGGTGTAGCACGATGCTTGTTTGATCCTGTTAGATAAAAATGGATCGTCAGGTCTGTCACTTTCTCTTCTAGGCTGCATTCAATATCTGGGGAAGTTTCAGTAGAATCTGTGTTGGCCACAGGTCAGGACATGGTCCTTCCCTTGAGCTGCATTTTGCAGCTGGTGTTTAACACACGCTCCATCCAAGGGAACTTTGTGTACATCCATGATGTGTTGCTTTAAGGAGACCACACGTCTTGAAGGAGGTTTCTGTAGTTGTTGTCTCGATGGAGAAGCTTTTGCTGTCCCACAGCAGAGTTGTTTGGCATTGTGACGAGGAAGTGACTGTCCCAAATGGTTTCTCTGTAGCTGCTCATGGGCCATTTTTGCCTGCTGCTTCAATCCTGAAAGTCTGCTGGCAGAGTAGCCGTACTCTAGGTTATCCTGCAGATGGGATTCTTATGGGAATAGGAAGAAAACATTAAAAAAAAAAAAAATCAAAGGTTTAGCTGTTCTCATGCTATTATCGAATCTTTTTAAGTTTGGTGTTTTATTTTTTTTTTCAACTCTGCATTCTAGGAACCTTCCACTGCTCTGCAGCAGGGAGAGCCCAGCTTGCAGGATTTGAGTGAGCTCCTGTAGGCTGGCACGGTCTTCTCACGGTGTGCATGTAGAGCACTGCTTTTGGGGAGGCTGGAAACAAAATTAATGTCTCACCTGCTCCATATTTGATGTCTTTAGGAAGATCAGCAAAGCCAGAAGGTGTAGGGGGAGGCATGTACAGTTCTAAATGGCCTTAAAGGCAAGTTCCCCCAAAGTTGTGTCATCTGCACTTCTCCCTTGAGTATTTGGGGCTTTTACGGTGAGGATGAGCAGAATCTATGAATGGGTTTCATCTGAGCAGCTGAGTACTAATACAGGAATTATTAGAATGCACATACAGTATTTGCAAGAGCAGTAGAAGAAGTTCTTCCTACCCCTATTCTTTGAAACACCAAAACTAGTAAATGTATTCCTTCAGCTTTCACATCATCCTCTTGCTGATAGAAACGTGGTGCTGGAAGCAAAGAAGTTTTCTCACCTTTCAGCTTCAGAGCATTGTGGTTGTATTGAGCAGTTGCAGCAACATCCATGTGTGTTTTCCTCCCCTTCTCCACTTGTCTTTGATCCCTTTCCAACTGCATTTGCTCTCCTTAGGAAGCCGCAGCCTCATCTCTGACAATTTTGGTGTTACCCACAGTGTCCTAATAGCAGTTTTGACCTTTCAATTAACTTCAGGATTGCCTCTTTCAGCAGACAAAATCTGTACAGATGCCAAAAGCCTCAGAACAGATTTGTGAGGTTGGCTGAAAGACCATGAAGATTAGGGACATATTTTCCCTTTTGTCAGGGAAATCAACAGCAAAAGGCCCTAAAAGAAGAAGGAAACTTTCCCACTGACCACAAATAGGAGCTTAAATTGAATTTTCAAGCCTTTAAAAATAAATCATCATTTTGTATTTAATTAAGCAGGGTTTCATGAATGTGGTAGTATGCTGAGGTCATGGGCAAAAAGAAGCTTTTCCAGTAATTAGTGGAGGGTCCATGCTGTTCTGGCAAAAACAGCCATGACGTCAGTCTGAGGCTGGAACAAGAAACTGTGCCACACAGTGAACTTGAAACACAAACCTTATTATTGAAGGGGCATGTCTGACAACTACAAGTTCTGGTTGTGTTGGACACATAGTATATTTTTTCTTTTAAAATTCCAAAAAGGTGTTTGGTTTGGTTTGGTGTTTGTTTTTTTTTTTCCTCCTCAAGTTTCTGAGTCAATGACATTGCTCCCATGCCAGGGCCTCCTTTCTCCAGTTTCCTGAGCCTTAAATAAATAATAAAGTTATCAAACGTCCAACCCTCTTGTTTTGTAAATATGGAAAGTGGCCATTTCCATATTTTTATTTAGCAGAAGCAGCTTAGGTTTAGTTTTGTTGTGTGAACCCGAATGCAAGGAGCAGGTGCAGCAGTGAGCACACACCGGGCATGCCCAGGCAGGTCATGCTCTCGTAGCCATGTAGACCTTTGTTTTAGGTGAAATTTCGGTGTTTTCGGTGCAAGCCAAGTGACGTGACAGCATTTGGAGTATGTAGCTTAGCAGCACTCAGATTCTAGTTTCTGGTGAGTTACTGGAGTCCTGCGGAGCTGCGAAAGAAAAGTTTGTCCAAATAATCTGGGTTTTGGTACGTTAGCAAAATCTTTACTTAAATTACTTAAAACTCTTGAGGTTGCATGTTGCTGAAAATAAATAAACTGGGTGGCTTATAGTCCTTGGTTTATACTGGGACAGAGAACAGTTATACATCTTTTCCTTTGAAAGTCTATAAGAAATACTTACCTCTAATGATACATATAAATTCCAAAAATGGTGTTATTTTAGAGTTGTGACCCTCAATAACTTGGTCTTACTTGATTTAATGCAAAGAGTGTGTGTGTGTCAAAGGAATTGCTCAGTTGTGTTTCCTCAGCCCATGCCGTTTTTCTTTTTTTTTTTTTTTTTACCATTTGTCTGAATTTTATTTTGCAGGCCATGACTGCTGCGAGACAGTGAAGGTGGCGCTCTGTGCCTCTAGAGAAGGTCACCCCGTTCTGGTTGTGGCAGAAGAGAGTTTCCAGTTTGTCCAGGACGAAGCCTACGATGCCGCCCAGTTCCTGGCCACCTGTGCTGGCAACCAGCAGGCGCTGAATTTCACACGGTTCTTGGACCGGTCAAGGCCGCCTGCTGCAGATGTGGACTTTCTGGATGAGAAAGTGGCCTTGGCATTTCGACACCTGAAGCTGCCGGCAGAATGGAACGTGTTGGGAGCAGACCAGTCCCTGACCGGTGAGGACTTCGGGGGCACAGTGAGATTTGCAGGTTGGGAGAGAGGTAAAAAGCCTGGGAGAAAGGATTCCCTGCCTTGGGAACCCACCAGGGGCCTTCCAAAAGGTGTGGTGGCCTGTGTGCTCAGAGATGGGATGTGATATCCATCCACATCCTGTGTCTTGCCCTTCAGCCTCCTTAAAATATATAAGGTATAAAATACGTAATAGGAAATATATAATCATAACTCATGATTTCTCCAGGTCTTCTCTTATGAAACAGCACGAGCTGACGGTCAGTATTTTCACATATAGCCAGAAGAGGTTTTCTCGTGTGTGTAGCAATGGCATGTGTATCAGCACAGTGCTACATGCTGAAAGAACCCTGTGTGTACAATATCCGACGCTCCTGGAAATACCCTGGTGCCATGAATTTGGCACTTGTAGTAAATGTCGGTTTTATAGCACGGGTGCAAAGCGACTGTAACATGGAAAATACATGTGATTTTTCTTGGAGAACTTGGGGCTCTTCCCCTGAGGGTTTGTATCACTTCCCTGCTTGCACACTGGCTGGCCTAATACAGGAGTTCACCAAAATAAGCCTGGACAATTTTGCGGATAAAAGAAGGGAAGGGTGGGAAAACTTGACCCTTAACCACAGCAGTGAGGGTTACTGAGAGCTTATAAATAAACCCCAAGGCTGTCCCAGAGTCTCTGGTGGCTGCTGAAGCAGAGGTGCAGAGGTATTCTGGATACTGTGCTGTGTCCATGTTCTTGGAGTTCTGCTTATTTTGTCACAAGGGGGTAAAAGGGAATACACGTGGGACCAGGGTCCTAGTTCCAGTATGTACAAATCCTTGCTGTAAATTTTCAGGGTATTTTGGTGAATAGTTTCACTTCAGAAATGTGACTGTGAGACATCTGCTGTCTTTTATAGGATGCAAACACTTGAATAGGGCTGGGATGTGGCTTGCTTGGCGCAGCAGGCTCAGTTCTGCCCTCTGCAGCAGGGTTTTCCACAAGAGATTTTCCTGCTTTATTTTCCTCCAGCTTGCTGGCTGCTCAATACAAGGACAGGCAATTCCCATATTAGCAGACATTAAAATATTTGATTATATTTAATGGTTACTTGATAGAAATTCAGCAGCTGTTGTATGTTTACAAGGAGATAAACACTTGGTATTCTTTTCCCCTGTGTGGCAGTCACTGATGTTTCTTTCTGCATTTGAAAAAAGTTGTGATAACTTAGATGTTTCTGATTTAAGTGATAAAAATATGGTCACAGTGATCTTAACAAAAACTTTGAAATTCTGAATTGTTGCTGATTTTGCCGCAAGGCTGAGATCTGGTTTCTCTTTTTGACTTTGATTATTCTTTGGAAAATCAGCACTTAAGGAAACCAGGCCATTGGTTTGCTCAGCATGTGCTTGTGTGCCTGGAAGTTGTGGTTATGCAGGGCTCTGAATGTTAATGGACCTGTGGAGCATCCGTGCCATCCACAGTGAGAAGGGGAGCTCTTTAGTGCCAATTTCTGTTACTCTTGAGTGTTTTGGCATCTTGTGGTGAGGTGTGTGTAGATAGAAGGGAATAAATGTAATGGCACTAAATGTAAATTTAATTCAGATTATTAGTAAATTTAATTCAGATTATTTAATTCAGATTAAGATTATTAGTGCAATAAAATATGTTCCCTTTTTGTTAGAGGTAGAGTTACGTGGCAGTTTTTTGCAGTGAGATATTTATACATAGGGAATTTTGGGGAATTTTTGTGATTGTGACAGGAAAGATTTGCATGCATAAGCATCCTTTTGGTCACAAAACTCTGTTTTGCTAGAGTGAGAAGAGATGTCCCTAGTTTATGATGGAGCGCTAGATTAGAAAAACCTCTGTGCTAAAATATAGCACCCTTAAACTGGTGCTTGTGTGTTAATTTGTGTGTGGGAGAGAGAAAAGCACTGCAAAGATTGCACTGTAGGAGCCTTTGAACAATTAGGCACATTCTGGCCCCTGCCTGCAGCGGGACACCCTGTCCTGCGCTGCGTCACTACCTATGAACAGCTATTCCAATTCATGCTTCACATTTCCCCAAATGTCAGCACCAGATAACTTCAAATAACCTTCTCGAAGGAGAAAATACTATAGAAATGGGAACAAAAGAAAATGTCAGCTCCCTTCTTGAAAGATGTTTAGCGCTGCCTCTGAGCTGGCACGTCTCTATGGGCTCTTGTGGGCTGGAAACAAAACGCTGCTGTTCAGCAAAACCTCGGAAGGCAGGAGAGAGCCGGGAGCCTCTGCCAGCTCCCGGAGCACCACAGCCTGATGGGGAACTGCTGCTCAGAGAAGCTGCTGCTGTCAACCATGTTTAAAGGTCGATTTTTCAAAGGCCTGAAGTAGGAGTCTAACTTTTGCAAAAGTTAGGAAGTAATGGCTTTCTGCAGGCAGAAGCTGGGTGGATGCAAGACCTACCACTGAGCACAACTCCAGGCTGAATTTTGAGGAGGGGGGGTGGCTTTGTATGGAGCCTTCTCGCTTTTGCCTGCACCCAGCCCTGGCCAGACTTCGAGCAGAGGGCAGGGAGTTCAGTGCTGTCACACACCCCAGAGGGCAGAGAGGCTGCTAAAAGTTTCACCAAGCTCTGTCTCCTGATGCTGTTGAACTCATCTGCTGTGTCAGTAATCAGACACAGCCACAGAGGTGGGGATGGGAGCACCTAAGATTCCTGACATCAGAGGTCCTTGGGCTCCATTCTCTTGCTGGGACAGGCAGAGAGTACTCAACCATTTGGTGGGATGAACTGGGAGGCAGAAGAGAGCCCGGGACAGTATGTGGCTGGGGAAGAGCCCGGTCCCTGAGCCACAGCTGTGCTCTTCACCAGCCATACACTGTCCCTCCACAGCAAACAGTTCCTGGGCCTTGCTCTTAGTTGTCTGTCTATCTGTATGAACTCCAGTGGCATCCGCAATTTCAGCATATCCATAATTAAGGATTAGTCTTGTTGCCGTGGTATTCCAAACACAGCATTTTTTTCAGGTGCCATATAATCATGTCTGTCTTAATAATTACAAGTGCACTGTAACTTTCTAAAGAACATAGTTGTTACTGCTGTCAAAAGTAGGGCTATTTACTGTTCTCAGTGGCATTTAAAGGCAGCTATTTAAATGGAACAGATTGTTACACTTTATGTCTAGAAATCAAAATTTAATATGTATCCTGAGGATGTATGCAATGTAAATACAGGACTGTGATGTTCTATTTTAAATTACTGAAGAGAAAACAAGCTAACTAGAAAACCACAATTGAATATTTTGAGGTATGAGTAATGATTATGGCTTGTTAATGTTGCAGTGGGGAAAAAAAAGGAAGAAAAAAATTAGGGAGGATCTAAGGCTCAGGTATGAAAAGCTAGAGAGCTTAATTGTATCACTAGTAAACAGATCACTTTCAAAATAACTTGGAAGTAATATTCTGACAAAACCTTTGAGGAAACAGTCTTTTCATTTTGCTTATTAAAAGTGAGTGGTGAAACGCAGAGCTATGGTTAATTTTTGGTTGTGTGGTTTGGTAATTTTCTGAGGTGGTGCTTCAGGAGCTGGTTAATTTTGACAGAGGGTTGCTGTGATCACCATGGTATGGAGCAATTCCCCTGGGAGTGTAAGGACTGCTGTGAGACAATGAGCCAGGTTTTCAAGCAGATAACCAGGAGACCATCAGATTAGAGACCATCAGATTAGATAGAACCCTTAACTGATTGCAGTTACTGATGTGTTGAATATGTACAGCTTCCCAGAAATGCTGTGGGATAAACACTGTCCTTCAATAAGTAATGGGGAATTAAACTCCCTGACCTCGCCGGGTAGGGGGTGGGTATGGAGGGAAGCTCTCTGCCCTGGTTTGAAATAATCTGAATGTATTACGGTTATGGGTTTAATAGCTTCATGTACAAGACCAGTAGGATTTCAACGTAAGGGACAACATGAGTGTCACTGCAAATAGAGATCATGAATTGGGGTTTTTTTGCAGGAAGGGAACATGTCTGAAGAGAGAAAGTAACCAAAAAACCATCTTATTTTAAACAAAAAATCCTAAAAAACCTTTTAAAAACATTCAGAATTTGGTTGTTAGGAGCTAGCCTTTTTTCCCATGGGAGGATGCTAAAGTTATGCTGCTGATTATGTATTTCAGACATAGAGCTTTAATCTGTTCATCTGCTGCACTCTTCTTATAGTTTCTCTTGGAACCCTTTCAATGTAATAGTTACAGGTGTTCTTTTGGTTAGGTTTCATATCCTTTCCAGTCTGCTGCTCAGCTTCTGTTCTCTCTGATAAAGGACAGTGTGGTATAAATCAGCATGATCCGTTCAGTGCCGACAGCACAAAGTGCTCTGTTCAGCAGCAGTCCTCGATAAAATGTAAAAAGTCTTTTCCATACCTAAATTTAGTGCCCTCTGCAGTAGAAAATAGGAAGCAGAAAGCAACTCTTGTTCAGACAGCATCAGAAATGTGCTGCTCAAGACTGACATGTACCGTTTAGTCTGTGGCTGAGAAACTGTTGGCATGAGAATGTTCCTGTTCCCTTTGATATTAGCAGGAATGGGGACATGGAGATCTTTTGGTGTGCTTTGAAAAATTTCTTGTTTATCAGATTAAGAAAGGAATTACCCACACATCTGTTTATTAACTGAGCTCATAACTCCAAACACAACATCTTTGCCTTGACCTTTCTGTAGTGCAGTTGTCTGCTGGAGCCTTCCTCTAGGACCTCGGTGTGAGGTGGCAAGCTTGGTTCTGGGGTTTTTTACCCTTGTTTCTCAAGGACTGATCTGAGCAGTGAGAGCACTTCCAGCAGAAGGCAAGATTTTGAGGCCAGATTTGATGGTAGATTTCCAAATTGCTGAGTATACATGAGTTTGGGTGAGAACCTAGTAAAGGTCACCAGCACAGGAAGACTAAGCAAGGCTACCCCATTCCATGGCTGGCCTGTCAGATGTCTCAGGGCATGGAGGATAAACTGAGCATTAGGTGTAGGTTACTCTATCTGGAAAGCTATTTTAAGAAAAGAACACTAGGGGTTTTTTGTTATTTAATCAGGATTAAAATGAAAGTTTTTACTTAGTGTTCTTGGGTGTGTCATGCCCAAAGGTTTTTTTTTTTTTCCTTCAATGCTTATTTGTTTTGTGCTAAAAGCACCTTAAACCTTAATCCTTTACTATTAGCAAAGTATATTTGACAGTTTTCTATGGAAATTTGGTTCTCAGTTGCGCAGATAAACTGTCTGTTAGTGTATCACAGCAGAAAAAAATTGCACAAAAATAATATATCCAAAGTCTTGTGTTTTGCCAGCTGGACTAGAGTACCCTGCCATTATGGGGCAATAATCATATGTTTCAACTCGTGCCTATTACTAGGAAACGAGAAAGGAACAAAACAATCTTGGCTTTTTCAGTATCGTGTATCTTGTATTTCCACAATTTCCTAATTACCAGAAGCTTCTTATTGACATTCAAACGACAGCCATTTTAAGATGAGGAGCTCATGCTTGGTATGTGGTAGAAGAAGGAGCTCTGGCTTTTGCATGTTTTGATATTCTTCCATGTTTGGGACATGCATTTTGCACCATGACAATATCTTAAAATCACTGACTGGATTTTCAGCATTTTGTGTGACAAGCTTCATCCCTTCAAAGGCAGGAAGTCTGAAGGGATCTGTCTACCTTCCTCCCCTTTCCATCCAGAAAAACGTCCATACTTGATGCAGAACAGCTCTTGTCTAGTTTTGAGCAACACCATCCACCAACAGATGTATTTTCATTATATATTAGTAGTTAATCCAGCCCACAGATGGCACATGCCTTTTTAACTGTCACCATGCAAGTTTTGCACACTCCAGAACCTTCCAAAGCCGTTGCCTGGGGCCCCTGCAGTTGCTGGATGTACAGTACTTTGTCTCTTCGCTGCCATCATCTGTGCCCATCTGTTAGGGTGGCCTTGTGCCAGGTTCTGTGTCAGGCAGAGCCTTCCAAAAGTGGATAGTGAGCTTGTGTGTTTAATATGCTCTGGTGGCAGCACGCCACCTCTTCTTGTACAGCTCCTGTGTGCACATTATCATTGCCCAAAGGCACCAGGGCAGGGCCACATTCACTTCAGTTGCATTTGCAGACGCCTCCATCCAAACTCTGGAACTACCCTGTCCACTGGTTCAGTGATAAAGAAAATTGTTCGATAGAAGAGGAAAGATGTTCTCAGTAGGTGCAGTCAGGTGAGCAGATTGGGACACTAGGGAGGCATTGTGACAGCTGGGAGGGGCCGTTTCATCTGTGGACATATGAGACAGAGAGAGGCACCCATTTGGCTCAGCGACAAGAGGAATATCTGCCTGCATCTTGCAGAACTTGCAGCTGGTAGTGTGAGTTTAGTGCTGAACCTATTAGTTGGTGAGCGGAAGATGCTTCTCCCTATTGGTAATGCTCTCAACTGCAGGAGGAGGAAGCATTTTGGTCCAGGGACCTGTGCTTATGCTGAAGGTCTGTGCTGATCATCTCTGGTGTAAGACTGTCCATTCTGATTAGGAAGATGATTTTCACTTTCAGCAAAGCAGCTTGAGCAGGAGATCCCATGCGAGAACAGAACATGGTCAGACTAGTGCAACACATCCTGTATTTGGATGGCTGTTGTTTGCTCCAACAGAAGTGCTTTTGTGCCTCCTGCCTCTCTGTAGGAAGAGTTACACCACATTAATTATGTTCACTCTGGCAGTCAGTGTACAGGTGTGGGAGCTTTGTGCACGTACAAGTTCATTGAGTAAAACTTTGAGCATTTTCTTTCACTGTGGATAAGTCCTACCTATATCCACAGTTTGCAGCCTCATCAGTACCCTTTTCTTTGTGTCTGTCTATATCATATCTCATTTTGCATTTTTCTTTAAATCCAGGGCTGGAACCACTGATTAACCTCCTTGCTGTGCTATTTCTAAATCATTGTGCTCTGTAACATTTAATACCCAAATCCTTCTCATTACTTAGCCAAAGGCTGAGAATTTGTCTCTGGGAGAGCTCAGCCATTCCCTTTTCCTCTGATCAGCTGGAACCTCCATTCAGACACACCCGTGTATTCAGGGCAGCTTGGTTTTGCTTTACGGTAATCAAGAGGAGGTTAGGGGGAAGGCTTGGTTTGTAGCCCAGAGACCTCATTTGGAGTCGTTCGGAAGAGAAATGGTGCCAGAAACCCTTTGGTTCTTGAATACAGATTAGTTCTTCAGAATTTGATCCAAAAAGTTGTGAAAAATTGTGTGTGAGGCAGGGGAGAGCTGCCTGGTTTTGCTTTGTTTTGTTTTTCACCGACAGTCTTAATGATGTCCCTAAAGAAAGTAAGTAAGCAAGAAAAACAGCAGCACTTTGAAGAAGTGATTTCTCTTGGGGCACACTTCTTAAAAAAAAAAAAAAAATTGAATCCTAAAGCCATTATGTGCGTGCATTTTAAAACCTGTTGTATAGGTTTGGCTGGCACCCAAATTAATAACCCAATAAATCATTTCTCTGATATTAAAGGGTTTATACCAAGTGTGCTCATTGGCATGGCTTTCTGAGACCCAGTTGGTGCTTTTTTGTTGTTGTTGCTGTCAGTCAATACTGAAATCCTTTGTTAATTAAAAGAACAAATTTTTATTTCTTGCAGTTTTTTTAACCCAAATGCTTTTGCCTTTCATACAGAAATAACAGGCTTTGATCTGCAAATGCTGGGTTTCAGCAGTGCATCTGGAGCTCATTTCTGGTTAAAGCTTTTCAGAGCATCATTCTAGGGCTGCAGCTTTTGGAGTAGGGGGATATTTTTCTGAGATGAAAGCTCAGGCTCAAGAGTGACTTTTACCAAATTAGCAGGTCACGGTTATTAAACACAAAAAGCAGCAGCGGAGATTGGTCGTTTATAAATGCTGCTACTCAGAATGACAGAGCTACTGTATAAAGCTGAGAAAAGCTGGTCTGAGGCATAATCAAACCAGGAAAGAAAACCCTTGCTTCTTTTTTTTTTTTTTGTCTATGTGAGTTTTTAAACAGTTCTCTTGTATAACTGCTTTGGGTTTGTGCATCAAATGTAATTGGTTTTTTTTTCTTCATGCCTTTGGACAAATCAGCGTCCCGTTAGATAATAAAATTTGTCTCTAATTTGTCTCTAAGACCTGGTCCTGGGTGTGTGAGGAGAAGGTTTGGACATCCAGGAAAACCCACCTGACCATGCTTCAGTTTGGATGTGCTGTAGCTTGCTGGTGGCTGTGGCTGTTTAGGAAATGGTGGGGTTTTCACATTGACCTGTGGTCAGTCTCAGCATGAGAGGTCCTGAGCACTTCCAGTCCCACCATAGCCTGTCCCTCACTTTAAGACTGGTGTCTCCTGGATATTGGCAACCAGGCTGTTTTTCCAGGTGCTGCAGGTTCCTTTGGGCTGTCAGCTCCATGCCAGCCGCTGTGTGTGGTGGGGCTGGTATGTGAGGATATAACATTCCCCTAACCCGCAAGCCTACGAGTTCCCATTTCTTTCTTCCTTTTTTTTCCCCTTCCCAGAGAACATCCCTCGGGAAACACTGATGCATTTTGCGGTGAGGCTGGGTCTGCTGCGGCTGACGTGGTTTCTGCTCCAGCAGCCGGGTGGAAGAGGAGCTCTCAGCATCCACAACAACGAAGGGGCAACGCCTGTGAGCTTGGCCTTGGAGAGGGGCTACCAGAAGCTGCACCAGCTTTTGACAGAGTAAGGATGATTTGGTGGTTCCTCTGCTGGTTTTCCATTCTCTACCATGCTTGGCTTTGCTGTACATTATCACTCAGTGGTGTCTAAGTGCTATACTCCACCCTTAAAGTCAAATTTTGGTATAATTTTGCTTTTAGTGTTCTTGCTAGCAGCAATGGGAGCAGTCCTGAGGGTTTAGGGGAAATGCAGTAATACTTTTCGGGGGGGTGGATGTTTCTTGTTGCTCAGTGTTCTGCTTCCAGCCATCTCATAAAGCCCGAAGTGAGTCATTGTATTATTGACTAAGTAAGACAAATCTTATGCAAACACAAATGAAAAAGCTTTTCTTCAAGCAAGCACAACTGCCCAAAACAGGGGAGCTAACAGGCATTGTGGTGGTGGTGGACTGTTGTTTTCCTACTTTTTAGAGGGAGTTTTTTAGTTAAATGAAATAGTGATCGTTATATTGAAATAAGGCAGCATCTTGTGGAGAATAGGCATTTTACCAGTATAGGTTAAAAAAATAGGTAAGAATTAATGGAAATATTTAAAAGAAAACAAAATATTTAACAGAAACAGGTCTCTTGTAAATGGTCTTGAGAAGCAGCCAGGTCTTACAACACATAGCAAGTAACTAGTGGCATGAGCATTTATTGCACTGCTTTACAAGGAATCCTTTGGAAGATGGCAAGTTATTTTTGAACAGCAAATGTTTGGAGATCTAGCTTTAACAGCTGAGGCTAATAAAGACAAAGAGCTTAAAAAAGTCTCAAGGGGGCTGTTTGTATAGGAGAAAAGATTTGGTCTCCGTGTGTGTTATTCTGATGCCTGGTCCTCTTAAGCTTTGTTATAAACTTTGTGTTTCTGAATTGACTTCTCAGATACTTGGGGTTTATGTTGAGTGACCCAGTGTCATGTTTAGGAGTCTGCTGTGTTGTCCACTTTATCACGCAGCATTCCCTGTTACAAATTGTAAATTATTCTGCTTTCTATAGTAGCTGGGTACAGTGTTGGGGGACAGAAAATATGATCTGTATTGCTGGAATGATTGCTTTTAAGTTTTATCTTTAAATTCAGGCAACCACATGGAAAGTGAGGGTGAAGGAGAGGGTACAGTGTGGGATGGGACCTATTCTCGAATAACTTCTCCTGCCACCCTTGCTGGCATTAATACAGAGAAGATGTCAGTGTTACATTTTTCTCCATCAAGTTCAACAGTCATACTGTGAAAACACAACTATCTCACAGGCTATCTTGTAAAAATGGGATGTGCAAATTCATCCTGCTCCAAGATGAGACTAACCACATGAACAAGCTTTACATACTGTCGGGAAGCTTAAGCTGGCCAAAACTTCATTATAGATCTCACATCAAATACTGCAACACAAATCCGAGTAGAGCTGGTAATTTAAATTAAAATGGGAAGTAAACCAAACTGTTAAAACAACTATTCATGTATTTGGTGAAGTACTTCACAACTGGCTGCAGTGCTGGAATGGCAGTTCTCACTCAGAGGAATGAAAAGAGGACTGGGATTCTTTGACATTGTCCTGTGCTGTTGCCTTTAAGGGGTGCTGCTGGCCCAGTCCATGGGATTTCTCTGATGACCTTTGCAATTTGTCTTTGAAAATAAGACACAAGCAACTGCAGGAATGTTACCATCAAGGTCCCAATTCCTGTTCTTCTTAGTATATCCTTAAACTGTTCTTTGGGATTTGTTTTCCTCTTGGACTGCTGGGTGGGAAATACAATGTATAAAAATCTGACAGCCATGCCACAGGTCCTGTGACTCTGAAAACTCTTCTATTCCCATGAAGCCCTACAAACAGAAATCCATGGATGCTGGAAATCATGGTTCCCCTTCTCAGTGGGCGGGATGGTGGTGGAGCATTGTGATATGACCTTGGGACTGACTGAAGCAGTGACACAGGGGCGGCCACAGCCCTTCCCTGCAGGAGGGCGACAGCAACAAAATGGGCACATCCTGATTTCCCAGCAGTGATTTTTATTATCCCGAGCATTTTCTGCAATAAAATGAGATCGAGATTTGAAAATCCCGATTGGGAGGAGAAATACTGGGTTTCAAAACACAGAAAATTCTGTGAAGAGACTGAGTGTCATTTATGTGCTGTCAAAACACAAAGGACACTGTACAACCTCCTTTCTGCAGTCTGCCTATGCTCACACTGTATAATCTATGCACACAAATTTGGCACACAGCTTGTCCCACTCAGCAAAACACAGGGCAGCAACGCATGTTAGTGAGGGCCCCTACAAAGGAGTCATTATTTTTACAAGTAATTAAACTGCACTTCGCCAAATAAATGAATACAGTGTGTTTTGTGATGCATTATCCTTGGGGGGAATTTATTGTTCTCTTGCTTGCTAATTTGCAGGACCCTGCATTTTACAATGATTCTTCCAGCCAGCATTGGGAAGGGGTGAAATTTTGCCATAATTAGGATACAGTCATTAAAAAGCAGACATAAAACCTTCTCCGTTGTTGTAGTTTTGCTTTGGTTTGTCTGCAAAGAAGCTTGATTCAGCTGCAGTGTAAATATTTTTCTCAAAAACTAATTACATTGGTGACATTTCGAATGTCTGTTTATCTGATGAACTTTCCCTTCTCAGCTTTTGCAGTACTTCATGTTAAAAAAAAAAAATGCTTCCTATGTAAGTTTTCTATCCCTGGAGATATTCTGTTCTCTGATTTGCGCTGGCTCTTCATCCTCAGACAGGAAAGGTGCTGGTTCTTTTGAGACCCCAACAAGGAGCTGTCACAGAGCCCATGTAGGTCACCAGGGATGGAGGTCAATAGTAGCATTCATCAATAAATATTCATATAAGCAAATAAATATTCATCATCAATAAACATTCATCAGTTGTGTATCATTCCTGAGGGAACTTGTTTTATCTCCAAGATGATAACTGCACAGTAAACAGCATCCTGCAGTGCAAATGGAATAGGATAGTGCAGAAGGGCAGTAGTTTTATAGGGAAAAGAAAGATATATAGATTTATATATAAAGATAACTTAGGAAACAGCACAGTTTGCAAACCCCTCTCTGAGTTTCAACAGTTTCCAAGTAGTAGGGGCGAGTTCCAGAGAGAAGAGTCCGTGTTTGAAGCCTGTTGCTCCCCGGTGTTGGAGCTGGGTGATGCTGACTGCAGGGTGCTGGCTCTGGAGAGGCAGCACAGCCATTAAAGAGGCTGGTGGAACTCTGTGAGTAACTGGGCAGCCGCAGAGTGCAGCACTTGGTGCTTCCCAGTGCAGTCAGGGCAGTAACACAATCCCCTGCCAGCTCCATGTTCTGCAGGGCTCTCAGGGCAGTGGGGAAAATGGCTCCAGGACACCGGGAGCATGCAGGACTGCAGAGGGGCTGGAAGTGCTGCTTTGTAGAACATACAAACACTGATCTGGTTGCTGATTTTATTTCTGTCTAGTAACATTTCTATCCCCAGCAAAGCCAAACGCTTGTAGTTCCTTCACAGCTCAGAGTGATTTATGTCCTCTGAAAAAGGGAAGCGAGAGAAAAATAAAACCGATTAAAAAAAGAAAAAATTAAAATTGCATTTTTTCTAATCCCTGCAAAGAGTTGCAACAGTCTCTGAGTTTTTTACTGTAAACTTTTATTACTTCTGCTGGTTTCACTGCCTTTTGCTCTAAAGTGCTTCTGCACAGCTCTGGGATTGGTCTTCCCTTCAGATTTCCTGGTAACAATCAGGAGGCTCAGTCTGTGAAACAGTAAATCAGTACAAGTCTGTATTTCCAAAATTAAAATGATTTAATTAGCACACATGAGGAATAACTCGCTGGTAGCAGAAGGGTTTTGTAAATATTTTGCAATCCATGATTATCACTTGCTATTGTTCTTATTTTACGTAAGTAATTGGTGAAGTCTGGGCTGTAATCTCTGTGGTGCCTCTCAAATAAGGTTTTTCAGTGACTTTACTTTAATAGCTGAATACACTTTTCTGCTTTTCTGAGCTGGAGCTGCAAGAGGATTTGCCTTGTATGTTCTTTTTTTTTTGCAGCCCAATTTAGCAGGCCCTTTAAGCAAGTGTTTAATTTCAGAAATACCCAGTTCATGTTCAGCAGAGTGTTTAAGCATGATCTTAAAATCAGTCACATGGTATACATATATTTTATTTCTGGCCAAGCAGAATCAGGGGCTGTAAGGTTTATTGAATTAGTGCTGATGTTTCTCCATCTGTTCTTTGACTCCAAACCATGCAACAAATCCATTTGATTGCTATTTGGGGAGCTGGGTTTGAGGTATGGCTTGCTGTGGTGTGGCAGGAGAACAGTTGACTTTGTCTCTACAAGTGATGGCACAAGATTAATGTGGTAAGAGGGATTCAAAAATGTTAGAAGGGCACTGAAAGAGGACTCACAGGGAGGTGTGTGTTAAAGAGATGCTGTTCAGCTGCAGGCAGTAGTGTGTCTGCAGCAGTGTGGGAGGAGCGGTGATCTACAGGGTCTGGTTTTGTGGCTGTGTGTTTCTGGACTTTTAGATTTTCAATTGAAACACCATCATTTAGTAGCTTTAACATCATGATTAGAAAGATGCTGAGGTGCTGTGGGGTTCCTCTGGCCACAGCAGAGGAGCAGACTGGGAGTGGGAGGATGGGGCAACCTGGTGTGAATGTGATGGAGCAGGAAGAGTTTGTGTTTCTCTCTTTCCACCTGCTCACCCACATCATGCTCCAACTTTTACTGACTTCCTAGCGTGTTCCCACATCCCTATGAAGACTCATATTTTCATTCTTTGGCTCCCTCCTCTCCTTTGTTTTGTATGTAGCCACCTCTGAATACAGAAGAGAGAGAAGGCTTAGTCCGTGTGGTAGAAACAGCTTTTTACTGTTTCTGATTTCCCACTCGGAAATTGTAGTCCTGGGAGATCATGGAAGCAGACTTGTGAGGATGAGAAAGAAGAGATTCAGAAGAGATCTGAGAATGTTTGGTAAGATATGAGAAGAAATTACTTTCCTTCCTCCAACAATCCTGATCTGGAAGTGTTGCCAAAAATTATAGGGGCCATAAGTGCTGGACAGCCTTGTGTGGTTGGTGAGTGATTATGAGAGACCAGCTCTGTTTCAGGATAAATTTAGAAAATGCAGATAAGTGGTTTCCCAGAACTGCTGCGTTGTTGGCCTCAGGCATGGGCTAGCTGGATACCCAGTTAGGATGCTCATGTTTAGCAGATTTGCTTTGAGCAGTGACATTCATGATAGGGGTTGGAGTTTGAACAGATTATTGTAGAAGAAGGCTTTGTAAAGTGCTGTGTCAGAGGCAGCCAAAGGCATGGCTTCTTCCTGGGGTTGTGTTGCAGAGCCACCAATCATGCTTGCTTGCAGCATGTGGAGATGCTCTGCAAAAACAACTCTTCTTCCATATCACTTGTCCTGATCTGAGATGCTGTTTTTAAATGTAAACTCTGCTTGCTAAAGTAGTGTCCATGATGGTGCTTTTTAATTTAAAATGCAACAAATGGCATCTGTTTTCACTCTTGAGTGCGTTTCATAGGTTCACCTTAAATTTCATTTGTTTACTAATGAGACTCCAGGTGGACACTGGGTTCTGTGTTGGACCTACAGCTCCACATCCTGAGCAGGGCATCCTTCTTGTTACATAAAGCTCTGAAAATAAAACAAATGGAAAATGCATTTAATAAAAGTTACTCTCATGGAATGCAGATCGTACTTTTTGGCAAATAATAGTTGATGACATTTGTAGCTGTATTTTTGTATATTTTTTAATGTATAATTAACATTGGGGCCTAACAAATGCTTGGGTTTAGAGGTACAGACTCCTTGTATTTGGAAATATTGGACATGCTCCCTTAGTATATATGCATCTGCAAACAACTGTTGAAGGACCAAGCCAGCTTTTCTCTCTATGATTTACTGCTGTATAGTGTGCGGATCAATGAGAAATTAGCATGACATATTTTGAATTCAATTATTAAATATTTAATCTGATATCCAAGGGTAAGTTATGCAATCTTGAATTCAGTTTGGTGTCAGAACCCACAACTGCAGTTATATTTGTGTGAGGCACTGTTAGGGGTTAGTCATTATTTCTACATCAGATGAACTTTTAACTCTTTCTTTCAACATCAAAACTTTCAAATTAGTGAGCGATACATAGAATTTTCTTATATGAGAAACATTTTTGTTCTACTTTCCTGGGCCATTTGGAACACGTGGAAACACCTGAAGTATGAATTCTGTGTTTATTAAATCTCTGTCAAATTTGAAAACGGTTGGTTTATTTTAACCCATTCTAGCACATACTGGTTGCACATGTTTTCTGGGTCTCATATACACTGCATATTGGATGGCTGTAAAAATGAGGGGGAGCAAGAAAGTGTTTGTGTGCATTAATGTTTTGTATATCATGGAAGATTTGGGTGCAGAGTTGATCATACAGATACAAAGCCTCCATTACCCCAACACTTCTGCAAATAACACTGAAGTTTTGTTTGGTCAGATTTCTAAGACTGGTTTAAATGCTGGTGACTGCACTGAATGTGGGTGCTGGGTTTTCCCAGGAGGGATTTTTGGCTTGATTTAAATTACCCATGCTATGGGCTTGTTGCACAATCACCACCAATCCTACCCCTGTAGGCACTATTCCTTGTTTATCCCAGATTACAGCCTGTCTGATCTGGTATTTTCACTGTGATACCATAATAATAGTAATAAAAAGAATGTAAGATTAAAATTTGGCTTTAGTTACATTTTTATTTGCCTTACAGATAAGAGCATCTAAAATCTGGCCTCTCCTACTTTTTCACTGCAGCCATAATGGTAGAGGCTTTGTTTAAATTTTTTTTTAATTGATTTTTCCTTTTTTTCATTTTTTCTTTACTACATGGGTCTAGGTGCTGGTGCTTTCTAAATAAACCCACAGATGTTGTCAGACTTGCAGTAAGATCCTAAGAGCTGGCAGTGCTACTAAGCTTGTTTTGTTTTAGCTCAGAAATCTGGAGGTGATATCCCCAGGAAATAACACCTCGAGTTCCCACACTGCCTTCCTTGCCCCTTTGCGAAACTATGGGATAACTCTCCCTAACACAAAGTTTTGCTTAACTCACTGAGGCTTTTTCATGCATCTTCTGATCTCTCCCTCCCTCCTCTTCCTCTCCCCTCCAGCTCAAACCTTGTCTCTTGGTATCGGAAAACACACCTGCTGCGAGCACCAGCACCTCTGAATTTCAGGCCCTTGTTACTGAGCAGTTTCTGCAGCTTTTGAGGGCAGGCAGAGCTTTTGATCTGGTGGTGGTTTGGTTGTTTTTTTGGTTTTTTTGTTCTCCTTTTCTCACTTATCTTCCCTCTTCTTAAAATCTCTTGCCCGTATCTGCCGGAAGCCAGGAGCCGTGCGGTGCGGGCTTTCCTCTCCCTTTTCCGCTGCTCTCTCTCTGCTCTGCTGCCAGATGAGGAGAGATTCAGCACACGAGCATAGTGTGGCTCTGCCTTGAAAAGGGACCGGTCTACTTGGGCAGTGCTGGCAGGTTTCAATAAAATCCACTTCCTACTTCTCTTCCCATCGCAGCTTGGATGGGGCTTGGAGCAGCCTGGTCCAGCGGAAGGTGTCCCTACCGATGTTGGAACTAGACAGTCTTTAAGGTCCCTTCCAACCCAAACCATTCTGTGATTCTGTGATCTGTCATCTTGTCTGACATGCCAGATGGGCAGGAGGTGATCCTGTAGTTTCAGCAATCTAATCAGCTCCCTGATAGAGCAGGACGTGGCCTGAGAGTATTTTGTTGAAGTATTTTTGCTTCTCCTCTCTCTCTGAAGTTGTCATCCTTCTTTGAGCCACCTTTCTGCAGATGAAGGGCGAGCTAGTGAGTTTTCCTTTCTTTCAGCCGAAAATTCCCCTTCTGGCTTTGCCTCCATGGGTGAGAAGACTGCAGGAAAGCTGCAAGGAGCAGAGCTGGAGAATTTCTTCAAGGCTTTTTCAGTGGGTTTTGGCATGGTTGTGCAGAGGGCAGAGCAAGTGAACACTAGCAGCCTTCTCAGGCAGTCCTTGCTTTTTTAACCAAGATACTTTCTTCTGTGAAAGTTGAGCTCAGAGATGTTTCTTATGAAATGTTCAGTTCACTGGTATCTGTTACATATTTTGATGGGAAACTGTTGAAAAGGGAAGATCAGAAAGATTTGACCCAGGATGGTTAAATCTCATAAGAAGACAGATTTCCGTTGTTTCTGGCAAACTGCAACAAACTGGGTTTTTGTGCTGAACAAAAGCAGATTTTCAAACTTCTTGAAGGCTGGGGTTTGTATATATATTTTTGCTAATAAATCTTCAGTAAGTATTTGCGTATCTGTTTTTATCTCCTAGTAGAGCAGCCTGGATATACACTGCTATACAACTGCTACAAAAATTCCAAGTCTGGACAAAATAAGCATCTTTCACAGCCAGGAAGTACAAAATGCGTTACAGCAAAGCTTTTTTCCTGGAAGAAAGTGTGTTTTTATCATCTCTGAGTAAAACCCAGGGCTTGCTGTGAGACATGCAGGAAAGGCACAAACAGTGACGCTCAGTGTCTGAGGGCAAATGAGCGGGAGTGTCTTCTCAAATGAGCTACGTGGCCTTGGAAGTGATTGCCTGAACAACAGGAATAGTGGGAAAATGAGTTAATGCTTGTGAATCCTCATTTGTCCTCTCTGCTCCAGACCATTAGTGCTGGGATGGCCAGAGTATGAAAGGGATGGTTTGAAGGAGGCAATAGATTGAACCATTTGCTATCTCACTGCTTAATTTTGTGTGACGAAGGTGACTGCTACTAAAAATGAGAGCTTGGAGTTTGTACTTGCCTGGATGTGAAAAACTTCTTGGTTTCTCAAAAAAGGCTTAAAGCTTTTCATAAAGTGTAACACAGACTGGCAGCTTAAATATGAAAAGAAACTGCTGTCTTTGTAAGCAGAAGTGACTATTTGATCCATCTGGGCTTTGTGAAGGTTGCAGATTGCTGGAGGGGTGGACACACTCACGGTGTTGCAGGGGACTCTGCCTGTCATCTGGCTCCAGACTGAGCCTTTTGAAGTTGCTGAGGGCCCTTTGGGGCTCAACAAGTCATGCAGGCAGCTTTGTGGGTGCTGATTTGGAGATGCCTGTGAGGGTCCTTGAAGCGGATGAGAAAGTGGAGCAGATTCATCGCGCTCAGTTCTTTAATACGAGTGGGTGACTGTGGGCTTTGTGCTGACTGCCTCGTCCTACTCCCAGAGTGGCCCTGAGCACGGTGGTTTCTCATACATGACAGCTGGAGAAAAATACTCCAGAGAGAAACGTCTGTGTTTCCTTGATAAAGGAAGGTCATTTCTTTAGTCACTTGTAATGGCTCAGTTGACTTCAGTGCCTCAGTGGATTTATACCAATCACCACCAGAAACTGGATGTTTCCTTCTGTTTCTCTGTGGAAATATTGATTCTGTTTAAATCAAGTGTAAGTCTGCTGAAGTCAAGTCATGGCTGAGATAAATGGTGGCGAATGGTGGAAGCCATAGTGTTGCTTTGTCTGAATTTCCTTGCAGCTTTAAACCAAAATGAGTCACAGAAGGGGGTGGGTGGTTGTGCCGGGGCAGAGCAGGGGCAGCCACTATTGCCTACACGTATTTCTCCACCTGTGATGAACCATTTGACCGTTTCCCCACCCTGCTCTGCCCATTCCTGTTGCTGATCGTGGTGTTTGCTCGTTATGACTTTGCTTTCTAGATTGCTTGGCTTCCCAGAGAGACAGCCCTGTGGCTTGCTGGGGGGCACTTGCCCGTAAGAAAGATTTGCAACTTTTAAAGTAAGAGACCTGTCAGCAAAGATGCTGAAATCTATCTGTTGTTTTACCTGGTTGATGGCATGCATTTGCTGTTTATGTACCTTCTAGAATTCCTAATTATTTGAAAATAATCACAGCTCTGCCCCTTCCAAGGAGATCTGTAGCTGGGCAGCAAAGGGCTATTTGGAAATGGTTAGTCTCTGCAGCAGGGAGGGGACATCAGAGAATCATGGAGTAGTTTGGGTTGGAAGAGACCTTTAAATGTCATCTAGTCCAATCCCCAGCCCAGCTCACAGCTGAGGCTGGGTCTCAGTAGATGCATTCCTGGTAGAAGGAAGACAGAGAAATTCCCATTTCTTGCACGCCTGAGCAGGTCAGTGTCATCCCCTGTTCGTGTAACATTCCTGGGATTTGGCTCCTTATCTCTCCTGGGGGATGCAGAGCTTGGTGGGGTGGTGCACAAGCTGCTCTGTCTGGGATGGTTAAAACAGATTTTGGGTTTCCTGAATCAGCTCTGATGCAAAATGAAATCTGTGAACCTGAAGCTGGCGAACACCTGTTTGCTCACCATCTCAGAGGGCCAGTGTAGCTGCTGTGCAGCTCGGTGAGACCTCAGGATTTACTGCTTTGAGTCACAAGCTGGTGCAAAATCAGGGTTTGATGTTCTATAAGAGAGACTGAATAGAAATTTCTATAGACTGCATTTACCTGCTAAGTTGTTTTTCATTCCGATCTACAGCATCTTTTTTCCTTTCTTTCCTCTGGATTGGTAAAAAGAAAGCCCATAATAGTGCTGCAGAAAAACAACTGTCTGACAACACTGAGAACATCTTGCACAGAGGCAGTTTCACAGGGCAAGTTAAATTCATTTCAGGAGTGAAAAAGTTGCTGCAATTTGATGGCTATTGGGTGTTTGTGAGCAGTGTGCTGGCTTTGGTGTAGAAGTTATACCATCTGTACCATGATAGTTTTCATTCCTTCCAGCTTGTCCCTTTGCTGTTCTGCCTTTCAGGTGTCTGCTGTTCTGTGACAGCTGCTTTGGTGATCTTCACCTTTGACAAATTCAATTTAAAAAGCAGTTGTCATGCCCCTTGCTGCTAGTCTGTCATAGTCTGGGGTAAAAACCACTGGTTTCTACCTGAGCAGGACCTCGTGAAATAAAGCTTGTGGCTGGCATTAGCTCTAAATCACATTAATTTTCAAGACTGAGGAGTGTGTGTGTGTATCTGTCTGTCTGGCCCTGGAGCCGGTGCCGTGCTGCGCTCGCCCCGATGATTAGATGACTGTCCAGAGTGAAGGAGAGCGTGCGTGTCCTGCCATGCAGGATCCCTCCTCGCCTGCCCACTAACCCACCCTCGCTTTCCAGGGAGGGAGCCAGGGAGCCGGACTCGTGGAGCACCCTGTCTCACACCGTGCACTCGGGGGACTACAGCGTGAAGCACCACCGCGGGCTCGACGTGTACCTGCTGACGGCTGAGGCCAAGGAGGGGACAACAGCCAGCTGGGAGAGGGACATTTGGCACCTTCAGATGCACATGCAGAGCCACCAGCACCAGGTGAGCAAAGGGCTGAGGGGATGGAAGAGAAGCAGATCTGGCTGGTTGCAGCCTGGCACCTGGGGAGGACCTTTACACATCAGCATCCTTCGGGGCATGTTTACCTAGGGTTTTCTCTGGATTCATTATCAACCATCCAGGTGGACACCTGCCCATTTGCTTCTTATTTGAGCATGAGGAAATCTGATTAAGCTGTGTCAGACAGCAAATGTTCTCTCTCAGAAGAGAAGCAGGCTCAGGACTGTGCGATGCCAGCTCTGTTTTGCCTCTCTCTGCTCCCAGCCTCTGCCTTCTCTGTTAGTTTTGGACCCCCTTGGATGGGCAGGAACACCTCCCTGGAGACATGGTGACCCTCTGCCTGTCTGGCAGACACTGGGCAGCTTAAGGCAGGCTCTGGAGTGAGGCTGGGGGTGTGGGCTATAAGCACAGTGGGGCATCTCTGTTCAGATGGAAAGTTCGGGTCAGAGAGGAGACTGAGAGGACAGTCTCTGCAAGGGGTGATGGAAAAAATGACTGTTTCAGTGGCACTTCAGTTTAGGACTCAGAGGACAAGCCTGCCTTGGCCACACAAGGTTTGTGTCCATAATGGTCCCGTCCCTGTGCTCCTCTCGAGCTCTGTGGTGGTTGGACCACAGGAGCTGTAGGGCTTTGGAAGGGCTTCCTCATGCTGCTTGAAAATCGATGCCACAGGGTCTCAGTTGGGATGGAAAGGTGAAACATCAGAACACGTTTGTGCCATTTCTCAGAAACACCCACATGTCTGTCACACAGCTGGCATCACATGTGGGTGTTCCTTCATCAGATCACATATCCGGGGTTGCAGAGGTGCAGAATCTAAACAACATGTTATTTTTGTTGCTTTAACTAAGGGAGGGGAGACCTGTTGTGTGCAGCTTGGTCTGGGGCGATGATCAGAGGAATGGGCCATCCTGAGCCATTTTCAGCCTTTCCTGAGTACCTGAGATGTTAATTACTCCCAGTCTCAACAGGAACTGGTGGCATTAGTGGCAAATCCAGGCTAACTGTGAAATTTCTTTCCCTTTCCATCGAAAGACACTAAACCATGGCAAGCATATCCAGCTCACTGCTTGTCTGCTCGTGCAAATGCCAGATTGGGAACATTTTGCCTGACAGTGAAATCAGAAATAGACTTTACTTTCCACCACTGTTTTACTTCACATCTAATCTGATTTGAATTTGGAAAGCAGCCCTGTAATTATTTCATTTAGGTTTATTTTGGGTCAGTTGAAAGCCTGTTGGCTTCCTTTGGTGACGGCTGTATTTTTCCGGCTATCAGCAGAGTGACTTCACCGTGAGGATGCTGGAGCTGCTGCAGCCCCTCCTTTTGAAAATTCTGCTTGTTCCCAAGCAAGTGTCACTGTTGTCTGTGTCTGTCCATCGTGGCTGGGAGCCAGGAGCACAGTCTCCGTGCTCTGCTGTGGGGTTACAGCCACCAGATGCCCAGCACGCTGTTTGTCCTTGCAAAAAACAGCTGCAGCCTGTGGGTGCTGCTGCACGCAGAGCCCTGTGTCCCATCCCTGATGCTACACAAGGGATGGAGATGCCATGCTGCTGCCTCCAGTGCTAACCTGTCTTGGGATGCCTCAAAACCAGGGAGGCATTGCTGACAGCATACATGGGAGCTGGGCAGCGGGGTTACTTTGAATAGCAGGGAGATTGGTGGCAAACACCAGGAGTACATTTAGTGGCCCGTGACTCAGTGAGTCTGTGGCACTGCTCACTGTTTGCAAACCTCAGAGCGGGGAAAGACAAGTAAATGAAATATCCTCAAGGTAGCAGTGGTGATTTTAGCCACTATTAGTATACGTAATACCCAGAAGTTCCCCGTGATGCATCAGTGGCTGCTTTAATAATCAGGGTGTTTAAGCTGACAGTTTTGAGGTGAAGTTATGTTTCTCTGAGAACTAAAAGCTTAAACAAAATTTGCAGGGAGCTGTTCAAGTTAGACTTCTGGTATGCATGTATTTTTTAGAATACTTTTACAAATAAATGTAAGAAAAGCTCAGATTTTACATAGTTCATTAGAGTTTTATATATTTGGAGAGTCTCAGGCACTTACTGAGAAACCGGTGTGACCTTGGAAAGCTTGTGGTGCAAAACCCCAAGCAAACCTGTGGGGTTTACACTGAGGCACTGGGGTTGCTCAGTAATTTAATAAGCCACTATTTCTAAGATGTGAACGCTGATATGTTCTCTTCTACAGAGAAGAAAATATGAAAGGAAATACTGAAACAGTTCTTTTTTTTAAGTAAAGGTTTGATTGTATCAAACTATAAAAGGTTGACAAAGCAGATGCTCTGGAAGGAAAATGCAGATTAGAGAGGAATTGATTATGTTCCTACTGTTCCATGATAATGCATATATTAATTTTAATAATATGTCATCATTTTGAAATTTTTATTTCTAGTTAGGAAATAAATTTCAGATATTTAATTATGCCTGCAATTCTCAGGAATAGATTAAATTATTAGTTTAGTCCTCGGAGCAGGAGACAGTTGGTGTGTTTGGACATTGCCAGCCAATGCCCATGTCTGAAGTAGCATTTCCATCCATAGAGAGAAAACTGAGGAATGCTGGCAAGAGCTGGGGAGTGCTGGGTAGGCATCTGAAGGTGCTCTTAAGCAGCATTTGCTTGAAGTCCTTTGGGACTAGGCTGGTATATATTTGCATTATTTGGTAGACTGAATTCTGCTCTTTACTGATCTTGAATTTAAGCGTACTCAAGAACTGTGACTACAGCTTCTCAAAGGGCAATTACCAAGATTACAGTTCTTTTCATTGGTGGCAGATGGTGTAGCAGGGGTGTAGAGGGACAAATTTCAGCTTTGGGGTGTTCAGGCTGGCTTTAGGGAAATTTCTTCATGGGAGGGTGGTGTGGCATGGGATTGCTCAGAGAGGCTGTGGGTACTAAGTTGGAGGTTTGGCAACAGAAAGTCATGGTTGATCTGATGCTGCAGTGGCAGTAGGCCAGTTTCGGGCAGGTGGTTGGACTAGATGACCTTTAGATGTTCTTTTCAACCAACATTTCTGTCATTCTAATAATTTCAATACTACCTCCTCCTAATAAAACCAACACATAAAATACCCACTGTTGTACATTTGTAGCTCTCTCCTGGATGACACCAGGAATAGGATTCTTGTGGAATAGGATTAGGTAGATACAGGTCTTGAATAACTTCATGACAGAATAAACTGGTTTTTTTTTTTTTTCTTTTGCGTCTTGTTACAGAGTTTAAGGCAGCAGGCAGAGCCTGTACTGGGAGATTCTGGAGACAGCTGTGCTGAAAGAGCAGAGGGTCACCCTACCTCTCAGAGCCTAGAAGAAATGGCAAGAGAAGAAAGGCAGGAAAATCCATCTGATCTGGTTCATCTGGACATTGGGCAGCTCTCAGACCAAACCCAGCAGGAGGAGAAATGCAACAGCAGCAGTCTGGGAGCTTTTAATGATGCAGCAAATGACATGGTTGGCCTGGGGGGTGCAAACAGCCCAGAGAGCTTGTGTGAAAGTAAAAACACAGTGATATTGTGTAAAGAGGAAGGAGAGGCGGGGCTAAGATCTGCAGAGGGCTCTGGCACTGTATCAGATGAGGACTGCACTGTGAGCCTGTGTGCAAGTGTAAATGGTGCTCTAAATCTTCCATCCTCTGGAAATACAAATGAGGAAGCTGGAATGACATCGGCTGGAGTTGTTTTGGATCAAGCTGGCGTGGGCAGTACAGACAGTGCCCATCAGGAAGTGCAAACTGCCGAGGAGCCTCCAGCTGACAGTGCTGCTGCTGTGGCTGCAGCTGCAGGTGAAGCCCCAGCTTCCTCGGAGGGCCTGGATGTGGCCATGGGCCAGACTGAGTGCAGGAACTGTGCCGGGGCACCTGAGAGGGCCAAGGGCCAGAGACGGGCAGAGGCTGGGATGGCAGAGCCTGGTGAGAGGACTGCAAACCTGGAAGAGAAATACTCAGCTAAGGAAGAGTCATGCAGCACTGCTCAGCCCTTACTCAGTGGTTTCAATGGCACGGAGTGCTCGGATGGGGAGGACGCAGATGTGGGAGTGGTACCAGCCTGTGACGGTGCAAACGGTGACATTGGCAGTGTCTCTGCTGACCTTTGCAAGACTGGCAGTAACAAAGAGGCTGGTGTGGACTCGTGCACTGCTCAGGTAAATGGCAACTTCATGGAAGGCCAAGGTGATGCCAGTGTCACAGCGAGGCAGGAGGTCACTGCGAGCGCTGGGGAAGCATTGCCAGCAGTGAATGGGGTGAAGGTTCCTGCATGTGCATCAAAACCTGCTCCTGGTTTGGAAGTTCATGGCAGCAGTGAGAGTGGGGAGCAAGAAGGGCAGGTGGAAGCAGGCTGCACAGATGGAGAATCCAGCTTGCACTCACAGGAAGGCAGTGTGGAAACTGATGGCCCTGATGCTGAACCTGAAAACAGAGGTGTTGGTGGATCTAATGAAAGTGGTGCAAGAGCTGCACATCTCCAGGAGAGTGGTGAGATCGCTGACAATGGGGCTGGAGCCATGGAGAGTAGTGAAAAGGAGCCAGTAGGAACTGATACCAGCTGCAGAGATGGAGGAAGCCGAGATTCTGCAGGCGGGGGTCAGGAAGTTGCTGCCTGTCACCCTTCTGCTGCTGAAACTGGCGTTAAAGGTGAAATGGGCAACGGCTTCAAACCAGACACTGCTCAGGAGAGCGAACGTGAGGAACGTGAGCCTGCATCGCTCCCTCCAGAGGACGTGAGCACAGGCCTGGCAGAGAAAGAGCCTGCCCAGACTGGAGCGGAGAAAGCAGAGAGTGCTTCGGAGCAGGAGGGGAGGAGCAGCAAGGTGGAATCACCCTCTCCTCTACCCAGAGGAAAGGGGCCGGCTGTGAGTCAGGAGGGAGATGCTGCAGTGGCACCTCCCGGGCAGGAGGCAGCTCTGCAAGGTAACGACCCTGGATTAGCTCCGTGTGCCAAGGGCGCAGACTGTGCTGAGGATAATTTAACAGGCACACCCTCTGCAACTCATAATGAGGAATCTAAACAAAACCAGGAAGCGGTGGTGGCAAGGGCAGGCTCAGCAGAGCTCGGCTGGCAGCACAGTGGGGAGCATGGTGGGGTAGCTGCTGCCTGGCCTGGGGACCATGCCAGGGATGAGGGCTCCCAGGAGCAGGGCCTCTCGCAGCAGGCGGAAGGAGGCAAAGCTGAGCCTGAGCAGGAGGCTCATGAGAATGGCAAGGAGCAGGTTTTGTCGGAGGAACTTCTTGCTGCTATTGTGAAACCCTCTGCCTGCAGTCTGGGGGGGCCTGTGGGGGGCAGCAGCAATGTGGATGCTGGGCTGAAAGCGGCAGTCCAACCCAAAGAAGTTTGCAAGGCTGGAGCAGCAGTTGCAGCAGAGGGCACCATGCATGGACCTGCATCTGCAGATGGGCCACAGGGTGCAGAGAGTGACCCTTGTCCGAATGCGGCACTGAACCAAGAACAAGACCCCAGTCAAACCCTACAACGAAACTCGCCCCACAGCAGCACCCCTGAATTAAAGGATGCCTCAGAGGTGGGAGCCCCGAGTGATGCCTGTGAGGGTGAGGAGGTGCCAAGGCCAGTGACAATAGCCCCCGTTGCAGCGTATCCAGAGGAGCAGGAGGACACGGAGAGCGTGCTGCCCCGGGCAGCGCTTCAGCCCATCGCAGAGGAGCCCACGTGTGACAGTGACTCCAGCACCGACACCGTCTGTCCGGCCAGCGACAGCGACGCTGCTCCCGCCAGCGCAGCAGCTCAGGGGGAGGGCTTGGCCGAGCCCGACGGAAAGCAAAGCCGAGCTGTACCTGCGCTGCCCTTCTCGCCGTGTTCCTGCCGCTTACAGGCTGTTGAGTCACTGGAAAATGTGGGAGTGAAGAGTTTGGTATCGGCTAATGATGCCTCCTCTCTGGATAAAGTTCCTAAAATGGTAAAAAGTTTTGATGCAGTGGTTTTTGCAGCAGAGACACCTTGTTCCTCTGAATTACCAGCCGCAGAAGAAGTGGGGCTTGAGCCCCAGACTGCAGTGGATGCTGGAGCCAGCCTTAATGGAGAAATGGATTTAAGTTCCTCAACAGCGAAGAAGAATGTCAGCCTGACAGTACAAGAAGCTGAGCCTGTTACAGGTAGGAAAAATCAATTGGTTTCCTCCTTTTTAGTTTTGTCTTTGTGGGCGTGTCTCTATCACGTCATCAGGAAAGGAAGTAAGAGCTGGAGGCTTGCGTTGGAAAGGAAGCGTTTGAGATTTTTCTTCTGAGAAACAGAATATTTGTAGTTACATATAAAAACTTGTAATTTAAATGCATGTTGCTCGTCTGGCACTGGAGGTAAGGACAGAACATCATCCCCTGTGAGTTTGTGCAGAAGAATTTCTTGCACGTAAATCCTCCCTGGAGAGGGAATGGATGGGAGGGAGCTATTCGGATTACTTTATCTTCAAGTTATAAGCTTTCATGTGGGTATGAGGGTTTATTTCCTTGGTGCTACTCCTTCACTTTTCCCCTTTTTTTTTTTGCTAATATGGAGCCAGAGGGTCCTACTGGGCTCTCCTGATTTTCTTTGCTTGTCGAGTAGAACCAGCTGCCAGTGTCCCTCTGAACTGCCCAAAGCTGCTTCCTAATTGGCAACATTAGGTCATTTAAAACAGCCAGTGAGCCCTACCCCCGCCGCCTTTTCCGGGCTTCAGAGTTTTTTTGTCGGGCAGAGCAGCCGGCGGTGTTTGCCAGTGTATTTCAGCAGTACTGGAACTGGGATGATGAGTTTAACTGGCTCCTGTTGGCTGGGAAGCAGGACTGGCGTTCCCTGTGGATGAGTGGTGATGGGGGAGAGCGGTGGGACTTGGGGGACAGCACAGAAGCCTTGGGTCCATGCAGCAGGAGCTAAAGGAAAACATCATCAGGTAACCCCAGGAAGGGGGATAAAGGGGTACACTGAATGAACAAGAAATGGGTTTGTTGCTCCAGCCTGGGAATTAATAGTAGGTGAATTTGGTACTGAGGCATGGAGCTAATCTGATCTTTGTTTCCCACCTGTTCAGGCAGCTGTTAAGTGGAAGCAGCTGAACTTTTTCAGTTGCCATTTTTTCTTTGCTATGAGAAAATGATACAGTGCCTCTTGCTTTCCCAGCACTGAACAAACAGCCAACCAACCAAAGCATTTAAATGATTGAAAGAAAGTCTGCTATGATATAAGTCATGAAGTTGTGAAGTTATAGAGCTGTTTCCCTGCTTTAATGCTGAGAGCTGTTTGTTCAGTCTAAGTGCAGCATGGGGTGATGGCAGAGAGTTTGTTCTGATACATGACAGCAGAATAACTGAGGGCAGGAGAAAGGCTTGGAGGGGAGGGGGGTGTCAGTGCAGGGTCCAGCAAATCCCTTTTTTTGTTGAGTTCAGGATTTTTAGGATCTTTATGTGTCAAGAGATAACCAATAAACATGAGTCAGGAGATCATTAATAAATAAGCAGAAAGATTTAATGGTGGATTAGAAAGCTGTTTTCAGAAGAACCCTGCTTTAATGCTGTGTTGGTCTGACAGTTCAATAGATGGGAGTGGCTGTAAGTCAGTACTTGGCAGGGCTCCTTTTCCTGGGAGCCTCTGGCTCTGCCAGCTCTATCTGCACAGTCCAGGTCTTTATCTCTGGTTGGATTCTTGGAGGCATCACATTGTCTAGGTGAGGTTTTAAAAGGAAAAGGGACCAGGTAGTCCAATAAGATAGTAGCTAAAGCAGGAGACAAATGTTAAGTCATTGTTCTGTATTAGGATATGGAAAGGGGAGAAAAAAAGGAAGTGATCCTGTTACTGATTTAAAGTACATAAGGATTTAGGGCTAAAAGGTCTTGGAATAAAATGGTCTGACCTGTCCTTAAGCAGAAATTGTTTATTTGCAATGAGATGCTGCATGAAACAAAGTTTCAATTGTAGTATTTTCTCTTGAAGTCCTTTAGGATTATTTTGAATCAAAATATTAAGGAAGCTCAAATAAAACATTAGCTTAAAGCAGAGGCAAGTGACTGCTATGAATCCAAGCTCACTATTTGGAATATTTATGAAACCGACCTCCTATAAAGCAGCATCTAGAACTCTGGTATGGCAGTAATTCAACAGGACTGATTTGTTGTTTATAATTATTGCTGTGTACATTTTTCATGTTGGTGTCTAGCCTTGGGTAGCACGTTTTTTGTATGAGTTCAGTGGCAGCCTTTAATTTTTCTTTGCTGTGCCAGTGCTGGGGAGTTTTCCCTGCAGTCTGGGTTTGTACAGAGGATATATCCATGCCAGACTCAGAATGAATCACATCTTTTTTTGGTGGAATACAATCAAGCCTTCCTGAAGGAAGTACAGGTCACAAGGCCATTTCTCAGAAACACGTGTAGTCAGAGGGGTTTATTGTCATGGTAATTTATCAGAGATGTAATCAGCTGATAATTGCTGTAGCTGTTAGTCCAGATCATTAAGCTCTTTAATTTTTTTATTTATATTGTGAAGCTGCTCCCAGATATACACCTGTTTATCTCATTGCCTCTGCTTAGTTTCCGCTTACCCCCAAAACAAAGACTTCAAAAGGCTAATTTCCTTATCCAGACAGGTGTCTAGTGACTGGTCACAACCCTGAAGGAAGCTAATGAAGGTAGATCCTGCTTTCCTGAGGCCTCTCCTCCTACTCTTAGCTTTACACTCAGAACTGCATTAGAGCTGAGTAATGGGTTCTGCAAGCACATTATCTGCAAGTCAGGCAGGTAGATGCTACTCATTAAAAAAGAAAGGAGTTAGGTTATGAAATCATACCATGGTAGCCAGGCTGGGTGAGAAGAGAAGAGATGCCATGGGTTTGTGCTGACAAAACACCTTGGAGTAGTTGCAGTCTCTTGGCAGAAACCAAACCCAGCAAGACGAGATTGTATTGTTGGGGTCTGCCATCTTAAATTAACAAATACTGTAATTACTGCTCCCTAGCTATTCTCTTGGGAGAAATATCTCCTGTAGATCGCAGCATTTCAAGAAAACATTCCTTGACAGGAGAATTGAGTCTTCACCTCATTCTTATTGGTGGCATTTTCCCTGTGGAAAAGCACTTGGTACAATTTCCTTCCCGTTGGAGTGGCAGGCTGAGCAGGTAACAAATGTCACTAACAGTGCCACATGTGCAATAAGGGGCTCTATGCCCAGAGACCTCTCTGATAGCTTTATAGTGCTTTTCCTTTGGGATATTTCTTAATAGAAACTTAGAAAGAAGTGACAGAGTGAAAAAATTGTCTTGAATTTCGTCCTGAGAGCAAAACGTTTCCATCCTTCATTTCTTACCTAGCAGGGTAAGCTTGCTTCCCCCACCCTCAGTGCACCAAATGTTTCTTGCTTGCGTGTTCTGTCTTTGGATCAAGATCTCAACCATCACGGCATTGCCTTGACCCCGAGCACATCTCCCACCAAATGGAACTCACAGAAATTAGTAGCATTACCTTTGATTTTTTGAGTCTGCCCACAAATTCATGCAGTTGAGGTGAAATCATTGCAAAACCAGATGGTCCCAAAACACAAGGGTAGACATTAAAGCCAGTGGAAAACCATTAGTGACAATTGTTATGACAGTTTCCCCATGAAGATGGGAGGCTCCTCTTGCTAAATCCCTGGACATGTAAACTCACTGCAAGCACAGTCACCCTTAAGAAGGCGTTGTCATCCCTGCAGTGTTTGTTTTTAGTAGAAATGAGAGAGGGAGTGGGATCGGGGGGAGTTTAGCCCTGACACAGCCACTCTCCATCTGGGTGGCTTTGGTCAAATTGTTTCACTCCCCTAAAAGTGTCCTGTGTGTCATGAGAATCGCTAGCTTAGGGGTGAAAGAGAGTAATCATGTTGACTTCATGCCAGAAAAAGGTAAGCAGGGGGAACCCCTGGGGAATGGTGACTAATGAGAACTTGGCTGGGCAGAGAAAGCAGCTGGGATGTGAAATTTGTATGACTGTGCTGGTGACACCATCACGGGAGCATGGGGAAGGGGAAAATCAGCTGGGACTTTGTAAACTCCAGCAGCAAAGGTTTTGCTTTCCTAGTCCAGGGGCGTAATTCTCTCATCCATGAGGCAGAGCAGTTGGGTTGAATTTTTGCAGCTTGTGATTTTCATTTTTTTTTTTTTCAATGCTTAAAATACCTATTGAGGGCTGATAAGCTAGTTTCTTGTGTTATCTTTGGGTTATGGTGAGGAGAAAAACAGCAAAAATTTCGGTCCTTTATCTAGATTAATGGGTGCCAAGAACATACGTGGAGAAATAACTGCAGATGTGCTTGGCCTCACCTACAGGTTCTCAGGAGTTTCACCCTATGCTTGCTGCTGTTTCATAGTTTCCTTCAGTCCCAGATACTATAGTTGTAAAAATGAATAGCAAGGAAGCAGCAAAGTCAGCAATGAAACCAGAATTTGGAAATCAAGTGGACTTGAAGGGGTGTAAATGGACTTGTTGAAGGGGCTTGGGGGTTGGGTTTTCTTTGCTTTGTTTTTTTTTTTTTTGGGGCAGGGGGGACTGGTTTGAGTAAACACAAAAATATTAGTAGCACTGAAAGAAGTTTGTTTTAAAATTACCTTTGTGGACCTTCTGTTTGCACAGGGAGCTTGGAAATGAAAACTGAGGACGAGGTGGATTATCTGAAGGACCGGACGGAGGAAGTGGTGAGTGCACATGTTCTCACCTTGTCCTTTGCTGTGCTTTTTAAAGAAACGCCACTGCTGCTGTGACCCGCTGGTTTCCTTTCTGTAGCCTCTGCGAAGCTGAACGACGTCCAGTGATGTTGCTTTAGCCTTTTAAAAATAGCCTGGGCTTTTTTAGCCCTTGCATTTTCAACTGCTGGATTAAGGCACATTTATGTTTTCTCAGCCGGTGACAGAGAGATTGAGCCAAGAGGTTCCTCATGGGGCAAGGCTGTACCAAGATTTGTGTATGATTTGACAAAAGCTATGTCCTGGAATGCACTTGAGGTTGGTGATGCTGTGTGGGGGCCAGCAGCACCTTCAAGGTCCCTGCACTGCTGCTGCCGGGGTGGTCCTGGAGAGTCTTCCCATCCCTCCTTGTGCTTTGTGTTTCCAGGGAGTTTTTGGCAGAAGGGGCCGTGGCTGTGGTTGCTGTTGGTGTGTGCACAGACTCCGAGGTCTAAAGGCATCACGGACTGGGAGTGTTTGTGCCTTAGCTGGAAGAAAATTGAATAATGGGAGGATGTATAGGGATCAAATGTGGGGGGAAAATCCATATTCCTCATGTCAGTGAAACAATACAAAAAGATCATGCCAGGAATCGGGAACCCATTGGTATTGTATTATATTCTATTGTGCTTTGCCATATTTAAGGACTGTCTGTGATTAAAGAAAAAAAAAAAAGGTGGATATTTAGCTTTACTTGAACATAATTTTCATTTAAAGCACCGCTAATACAAATTCTGCTTTGTCAATAGCTGTGTTTTTTTAGTCTTACCTTTCCTAGCTGGATTTGTATTTGCTCCTGTATTTTATGTGTGGTTTCATGTTCCTGAAAAAGTGTTTTGTGAATGGTAAATTGATAGCAGCCTGTGTCGGAGCATGTTGCCTTTGAGCAGCTGTGTTTGTGTCTTCCCCTACCATTATGAAGCTGTTAAAAGAGAAAATACTGTGGAGATGAGTTCACACTGCAGGGTGGAGCTCCAAAAATCTTTGCTCATCATGCAGTAAAGCTCTTTGAGCAGCAGAACAGTCTTGCCAAAGCTTGTAATAAAATCAGGTTTATTATGTTTTTAACACGTTAAGGCTTAATTTCTATAGATGTTTGCTTGGCGAGTTAGCCAGGGACTAGAGAAAATAACTTTCAAGCTAAAATTTGTGCTGTCTGATACAGAAGTCTTTCATTACTGGAATGTGTGAGTTTAAAGATGCTACTGATTTTTTTTTTTTTTAACTGACCCTTACTTAAAGATAATTTTCCTGACCAACACTTACAAATCTGGTAGTGAAGTAAGCTATCGGTAGAAAATGCAAATTAGGACTCTGCCTTTTCCTTTCAAACAAGGATAAAAGAAAAAGGAATCAATGAATTTGGCTTCCATTTTGCATGTTTTACGGGCATTTTGGGTCTTGTGTGTGTGCTTTCTTCTCTTCTTCCTCTCCCTCCCAGCCTGTCAAACACCTCTTTAGAAATCTGGCTTTTCCAAGGCGGGAATGGGAGTGCCAGGGGAATGGAAAGTTTGCTGCAGGACTGACAGGGTTTCCTGTTGCTATGTTCAACAGAAACAAAATAACAACTGCACTATATTAAGGTCGTTTAAAAAAAAACCCAACAAAAATGAGTGTAAGGCTTATAAATAGAGCTTAATTCACGCGTGTAGGGCTGGGTCAGAGCTGGCCGGCGAAAGCCATCACGCTTTGTGCCTCTCCCGCCATGTCCTGACTCTGCTTTATTTAGTGCTGCCTCTTTTTGTAGCCAGGAGTCTTTCAGGTGCTCACTGGTTTCTCATTACAGAGCTATTTTGTGGTTAGTAAAGGTGGTTTTCTTAACTTGCTGCAAAAAGAAGTGTTGTTGCTTGCCCCTGGTCAGGAGCTGCAGGTATTTTGCAGCCTCACTGGTGCTGTCGGCAGTTTTGGAGCTTGGGAGTTGTTGTTAACTCCTGTTTTATGGGTGAGAAATTTGCTCAAGGTGGAAAGCTTTTCATAGGCACAGGTTACTAAAATAAATGTCTTGGAGTTTAAAAAGTGCAATTTCTTGTATAGTTCAGTCAGACTGAAGGACAGTAGCTTGAGTACTCTGGAGAGAGAAGGGAGAAAACACTTTCTTCTGAACTGGGTTCTGAAGAATGAAAAATTGTGAAGAATTTTTAGAATTGGCTGGATCTGTGATGCCAATATTACACGTGTGAGATCTCACACTTTCTTCTGTAGTTTCAGAAGACTCTCATGCGTATCATGGAAAAGCTGCTACTGAAAAATGTTTAGGAAAATAATGGTCTGTAGGACCATAGACTATGGTCTAATGGTCTGAAGAGAAAATGGGAAAATGGTTTTTCCAATTAAACTGAGTTTTTAAATTACCTATTTCTCAAATTCCCAGAATTTTTTTCTCAGGGGTTGTATCTGTTCAGCTATAAAACTCAGTAACCAGAACTTTCCAGGCTCCTTTCACGGTGGGCAGTGGGGGCTCATCCTGAAGGAGACTCTCCTGGTCCTCATCTTCCTGCTTAGTTTGGGAATCCTGAGTAGAGCTGGGATGATAACTTGATGTGATCTATTAAAATGAGACTTTAGTGTTTTTAAAATGGAATAATTGTTAATTCTGATGAGAAATTTGGTTTTGCTACTCTGTGCTGCGATATTAAAATAATTTAAAATGGAGCCTGTGGCTCATAAAAGTAAAGCAGCAGTTTGAAATGAACTTAACCCTGCTATGCTTCTCTTGTGTTGATCCCAGAAACTGGTTATGATTCATTATTTGCTGAATCTTTGTCTTCACGTGGCAGGATGGACAAGGTTGTTCTACTGGGCTCATCCAGCAGCTTTGGTAGTCTGAGCCTTTAACTGAGAAATTGTATCTGGCTGACCTCAGGAACAGAGTTCACTGGGAAACAGCCTTCCCACTGCATTTATTAATTTTATTAGTTAGTTCCTGTTGAATTGAGTGCATCCTACCTTTACCAGAGAAATTAGTTTTTAATTAACGTCTGTGTTTTCAGAAGCTGCAGAGAACGAAGCCTAGAAAAGTCTCGCACTTTTATCCCTCCACTGATCCAAGTAGTGCAGTAACACGTGATATATCAGCAAGGTCACTTTCTGGGGGGAAACTTGCAGTATTTTCAGTCATGATTTGGAAGGTGGAGGTATGTTTATAACACTTGGATGACATCAGGTTGGGAGAGATTGCAGGCGCTTGGGAGAACAGGGTCAGGGTTCAGAGTGACCTTAAGAAATTGGAGAGCTCATCCAGATAAGAGATAAAAGCAGACAGAGCGTGCTGCATTTGCAAAGGAGAAGGCAAAAAGCACATTTACTGAGTCAGTTTTAAGCTGGAGAGGGATGGCTAAAATAAGACTGAGGATTTTTAGTGGATTACAAATGAATCAACAGCAAGAGCTATTGCAAAAGAGACAAATCTTGTTTTGAGTTATATTTGAAGGAGTGTCCTCCGTAAGGTGCGGGAGGTGACTTACTCATGTGTGGCACTGTGGAGCCATATCAGAGCTGTCAAATCCAGTTTGGGGTGCCCTGCTCTGAGGACGACACAGGAGATTGGAAAGTGTCCAGAGGGAAACAATGAGAAGAGATTAAGAAACGTGAGAAGAGATTGAAAGAACTAAATTTATTCAGTACAACAAAAAGAAAACCACTGTACAGTCCAGCAGTCTGCCAGCATGTAATAATAGTTATTAAAGTCCCAGATTTCCATGCAGTTTAATTTACTGATTTACTAATTTGCCAGGATGATTTAGGCTGGATGTTGTGAAAACATCCTGTTACCATCATAAAACTCTTGCAAGACCACCTAGGAAGGCTAGGAAACCTCCTTCCCTGGGAGTTGTTACAGATAAGAGAGATGATGCTGTCAGGACAGAGCCTCAGGTCTGTTGTTGCCCATTGGTTTTGGTTTGTAGGCCCCCAGGTTTGTGCTTTGCTGAAAAGGGAGAAGAGCAAGGAGCTGCTAGGCCAGAGTCTGGCAGGGTCAGCAAAGGAGAGGGACTGGGATGGCAGGACTGCAGGAGATGAAGGAGGGAAGAAGGGGATGGACCGAATGGGGTGGGAAAGAGCTTATGGGAGAGAGTAGAGACCCATATGGCACTGAGATGAGTGCTGGGATGGACAGTAGGTGTAAAGAATAAAGAGATTTTTCCTTCCCCCCAACTCATGTTTCTCTTCCTTGGAGTCAGCAGATAAATGGAGAAGATTCTGGCCAAGGTGTGCAGTGTCACCCACCTCCTGTGGCTGGTGCTGATGAGGAGAGTGTGGTGCTGGTGCCAGTTGTTGGTCAGATCAAGTGGTGCTTCATGGTTCCAAACTACTGAACCTTGCTGGTGACCCAAGACAAAGGGTTGTTACAGTTCTCCAGGCTCCAGTTAATTTTCTTAGGAGTTAACTGTTTTAACAAACTGCTCACCCTGAGGACCTGACAAAATTCAGGTTGGCTCTGTGCACTGAAGTCCATTTTCTCCATCTGCATGTGTTTACATATGTACATACTATGGGCTGGCAGTTGCAAATCCCTCTTTTCCAAAGGGCCTGCAGAACAGCTCAGGAATCTCCTCAACACCTTGGGCAGTTTCAGAGCAAGTGGCTGAAGTGTTGGAAACAAATCAGAGCCGGGTCCAGCGGTAGAAAGTGCAGCCTTAACAATAGGTGGTGTCCTCACCCTGCCTCTTTAAAATCACTTCTGTAATCCTCTCTTTGTAAACGTTGTCCTGTAACTACAGTAAACATGGAAAAACTGAGCCAAAAGGGAGCCTGCCCTAAGCCTGGCATTAATGCTGAAAGGTGACACACACTTACCCATCGGGTCAAGGCCCTTTCTCACACCCACCAGCATCCTGTGTCTGCCCCGGATGCTGAAAGCAAAGGCTTTGAGCTCTGTGAGGAAATTGTGTCAGCTGGCCAGCCCTGAGTGAATTCATCGCTGTGCAGGACACATCACCCCGGCTTTCGCCGGCTGCTCTGGGCATTGCCGCATAAGCTGCAGGGAGCGAGGATAAAAGCTGGGGGAAAGAAAAGAAAAAGAAATTCAAACCAGGCTGGGGTTCTTGTTTGGCTTTTACCATTACTCATGCCTTGAAAGCATTTATACAACTGTTGTGGCAGGTTTTTTTGTCTTGCACTGAATTTCTCTGAGTGCTGCAGTTCCGATGCCTTTTTGTCCCGAATGCTGATAATGCTCAGCTCAAGACAGTAGTTTCCAAGCTGAGCCACAGGATTCATGGATGTTAGGGAGGGAGGCAGCACCGTGGACACGGAGCCAGATCCCCGGCTCAGTGCAGGGATGCTGCTCCCGGGTCTGGCTCGGGGCAGATGAAGGCGCCCACGCCGTGGCCACAGGGCTTGTGCCAGCCCCTGCTGATCTCTGGAGATGGTGAGTTAATTCTCCTCCCATCCACCTTCCCCTTCAGCCACTGTTCTTCAGAGGCAAAGATTGCTGTGTGATATTCTGGTTTTTCATCATTTCCTCGTTTTCTCTAACAAAGAAGGGAGCTACTCCCAGTAGCAGCTGCAAACGTTATCCCTCTGGTTTTTCACACTCATTGTTAAAAGCATCAAGATCTACCTGCAGTTTTATTTATCCTTCTCCAGATGCTGTTGCCTCAAAGGCAGTTGTGTGTGTATTCTTGCTGTAGTTTTGAGATGGTTTAGATTAAAGACAACTGTTTAATAGCAACAGTTCTTCTGCAGTGCTCACTTAGGGCTTGCTTCAGACAAAGGGGTTCACTCAAATTATTTTACATCAGTGTATTAAAGTAACTTTCAGAGGCCCTTTTTAGGATCAGGACTCTGTTATTTTACAAGTTTGTAAAATACAGATCTAACAGATTTCAAGTATAGAAAACTTTGGGTTTGGAGTTCTCTCACAGTGGTTTGATACATTCATTTTTTTATGCAGTCATGAAAGTATGGATCCATACTTTCCATAAAATAATGGATGTATAAGAATGTTACTCTAGCAAAGGAATGCTGGCATTGAATATTGTACCTTACGAAGGAAAATACTGTGCTGTTTCTGATTGGTCCAGTCTCCTTTATCCTATGGGTTCTTTTATTTGTGTTTGAAATATCTTAAAAGTTTTGTGGTGTAGCCGTTGTACAGCAGACGTGGTTACTGCACGCTGAATTCCTGGTCTAAATATGGAGGAAATGAAGATGATAACTTGGAAGACCAAATGTGGACTTTTGATGGAGGCTGCATTATTAAGACAAATGGGTACCTCAGTGTATCAGATTGCTGGGTTTTTATCTTTCTGAAGGAACTTATCTAGCTCCATTCTGATATTGGAAGCCAGAGTTGGCCCCTTACCGTGTAGACAGGCCGCTGTTTATGTTTTTCTGCAGACTAACATTTTTTGCAGTTCATTGTAAGTTACATCACCTTAGAGGAAAACCTTACAAATACAAGAAGTAGATTTTTAATTATATTCCCATAAATTTTTTCTGGGGTTTTGTGAGTAGTCTTGGGACAGACAGGAGCAGCTGCCTGAGACCTGTGGCGGAACTCTTGGCCACTGATGAAGCAGGCTCTAACAGTGTCCAGGCATGGCATTTCTGACTTTAACTTCCAGCAGAGGATGAAAAGAATGATGGGAGTAAGAAGATGATAAGAAGTAGTGTTAAACTTTTTCCATGGAAATACGGAATCAAAATGCACCTAGCTTTGTGGTCCCTTCACAGGTTTCCTTTTTTGTTATTCTCAGCCTTTTCCCACCTGTTTTAGGTTGTCTGCCTTCCCTTATTATATTATTTTCATGCAGAGGTGGAAATCTGTTTGTTTTCCTCCAGCATCTCTGCTGTTTCTGCTCCATGTCTGTTTCTGCTTGGTGTTACTTACACATCCTGCTGTGGCCCAGAGTGACTCAGCTGTGTTGCAGAATGTTTCTGGGCTCAGACTGCTGTTAAAACATCAAATGAGATAAAAGCTCGGGTGATAAGTAAATGTTTGCCTTTTCTTGCAGCATCCCTGGACTGAGCAGACTGATGGCTCTCTGCCTTGGCAGGGACATCTTTGCAGTAGTACAGGGCAGACTGGTGGTGGTGGAGAGGTCTTTAAGCTTGGGACTGTGAAACAAGAATGGATGGTTAATGTTGCAGTGGTCAATTAAAATATCTTAGTGTACCCAGCAGGACTGCGTGATTTGGTATCCACGCCTGTGATATCTAAAATAAAAGTTTGGGAGGGAGTGGGTTTGGCTGAGCCGAGGCAGCAGCAGGTCAGAAGTAAAACCCTTAGGGCCAGAGCAGTGCCTTGGTGTAGCTGTCCTTGCTGTCATAACACCAAATTCATTGAAACTTTCAAGCAAAGGAAACTTCTCAATTTTGGTAGAAGACTTCAGTCATAAATCATGCCAAAGAAGAGGTGATGTCTCCAAATGCCAGGTATAAAGCATGGACAAGAGTGACTTTTTTATTGGGACCCCAGAGCAGGTAGACACAAAGGATAAGAGTTTCTTCTCAGTGCTGCTTTACCTCCTTTTCATCACCACTTTGGTTTTTTACTGCTGTAGTCTGTGTTTTGGACTTCGGCTTTGGAATAACCCCACCACAGAGGCTGTAACAAGAATGTAAAAAGAGTTTTGCAATCGTTTAATAAAAGATACGTGATCAGCTGTATAGGAATTAGCAGATGGGAGCAAATTCTAAACTAGGCTTTGTTTTGCACTTGGTCTCTTGCAGCTGATCAAGTTCTTCTCCTTCTGCTTCTCTTTCTGCTTCACTTATGCATTACATTTATGCCTAAATAAGCAGGTACTTGATGTAGCAAACTTTCTGAATTTTCTTTTGAGCAGTGGTGAGCTTAACTGCTCCCTCCCTTCTTACTTGCTGTGTTTATCATCTTAGTGCCAGTGATGTACTCGGTGAAAATGAAGGCGGTAGCTGTGCCCAGGAGACTAATCCAAAAAAGAGAGCAAATATTTCTGGATTACCTCGTTTGCCTTCTTTTCTGTTTTGTGTAGTTTGAAACAGAGGAATTGTTGCTATTCTGTGTTTAACCTGAGTTATGCTGCTCTCCTTTCAGATCTGCAGAGGGCCTGATGCTTGGCTTATGGTTTCCGCAGCCTGGTTAGATATTACTTCTCCCTAGAGACTTTGCTCTGATACCATGACAGCCACTTCATAGTAGTTTCTCCTTATTTGTGCACGTAGTTATTTGGGGGCATATTCTTACTGCATCTTTATCCGATACCACGTGTCTCCCTCTCCTAGAGCATTTCCGTCTTCCCCACTGCAACACCAGTACACCAGTACTGTGTTTGCAGGTTCCTTGGGGCTGGCTCTGCCCCCTCCTGTGGTGTCCTTCCAGCTGCTGAGATAAGAGGCAGGAACGTGAAGCCTCGCCCTCACTCGCTCATTAGTCTGAGCCCTGGTACTGAGTCTGCTTAGCATCAAGTGTCTTGTTTTTCTTCTGTCTGAGACTATGCTTACCTCCATAAATCACAAAAAGATCATAATCCCGACTTACTTGACACTGAACTTTTGCTTGGTTTCTTAACACAGCTGGACATATTAAATGCCTGAAAGCGGTTGGGAGGAATATTTCCAAAATACACATATTCAAAGGCTGGAGGTGCAGTTCTCTGAAACGTTAGTTTCAATCTGAGATCTGGTGTTTAGGAGTGTGAAATCTCATCCGTCTCTCCAAAATACTGTACTGATTCTTACCAAAAGCATGGAAAGGGATGGGCTGTTAAAATCTACTGAAATTAAAGAAGAGTTTCTTGGTATTTTGTTCCACTATTTTTTTTTTTTAAACTCACTGGCCATAACAAGGTGAGGAAATGCTTACTGATCTGCTTGCCCAGGAGGAGGCAGATAAGTTTTAGCTTCAAATGCCTGCACACCAGGGGTAAAACTGAGTGATGAGGTACCTTTCTGAGCCTTTCAAAAGAGAAGGAAGGTTGCTTACATCATGTCCAGATATTCCTACCTGCAGATGACTGAAGAGAGTCATGACTGTAAAGACTGGGGTCTCGTGGTCTTACAAAGGGAATGGGTGAGAGAAAGTCCTTTCCTCCCTGCAACATCTGCTGAAACAGGTTTTAGGGCATTTTGCAAATTCTGGGTTTTAATATGTTTTGAGGAGACATCGAGAGGCATCTCAAAAGGCTTTTTTTTCCATAGCTGTATGTTTGGGGGACAGTGTTTGATTTTTCTTGTCAAGCCTCGTTTATTTCTTGTTTTCTGTCTTTGACAAAGCTGAGGTCTACTTCATATGCTATAAACGATGCAAAAAGCAGCCAGAAGGCTGTGGATGGATCCTCTGCCTTTGTTATAAATCTATGTATATAGACTAAATAAATAGCTTCTCTCTGGGCTTAAAATCCTTACAGTGCACCAGACAACAAAAATTTGCGTCTTGGAGTAGCTCCGAGAATTCTTTAATGCTGAAATATCTCCTCTGCTCGCAAACCTGGGACTCTCCCTCCTCTAGATAAGCAGTTTCTGTTTAAACTGGGTTTTTTATGACTGTCCTTTTGGGCAAGCATTGGCACAACTTACGGAGACTCTGGGAGTGCATGGCAGGGAAATAAGAGGTTTGAAGGTAAGATTAAACAAGTCCTCTCTGTTAAAAAGAGCAAGGAGAAAAAAATCTGTGTGTGGGGTATTGGCTTTCTTGGGCTCCTGACAGTTTGAATGTACACTGAAAAAATTGGAGCTCTTTAAAAGCTTTTAAAGTTTTTTTCTTCTCTTTCAAGAAAACAGAATTTAGATAGAAACATCTTGTTTCGACTAGCAGTTGAATTAAATGTTGAAAATAGGGTATTTTGGTTGAATTTGTTGGGGGATTTTTTCTGCTAGGTAATCACTAGATACGCAAGGAAAGTACATTCTGTTTTTATGCAAGCCTTACTGTGAGCAGTGCGTGTTCTCTGTCTGGGAAGCAGCACTGTCTGAAGCACCAAATACCTTTTGGCAGGTTGGCTCTTAAAAAATATTGTGTGTTATCTTTTACAGAGGATGTTGGCAGATGTCTGGATCCCAGCAAGGAAATAGCAGGGGGGGAGGCAGGACAAACGTGGGGTTTATTGTGGATTGCTGGTGGAAGTGGAAATGGGAGCCTGGAAGATGGGCAGTGGAGGGTGTTTTAGTCCCTTGTGTGGGGCAGAAAGCAGCAGCAGGGGGTATTTTAAGCCACTGTTTAGGTGCATGAGATAACACAGGTGCCCGTGTGGGAGACATATTTCCTTTATTTCTTGTCTGAGGCTGGTGAGCAGGACCCAACTTGGGGAACATTCATCCTTTTTTTCCCCAAACTCCCAGTACGGAGGAGGGAATGAGGTGCCGACTGCAGCCGCTGAAGAGAGACCAAAGTCAGGAAAGGAGCCCAACTTCTATTTTTTTCCAGTCTTACCAACTGGCCTAGCCAAAAAAAGAGCATAAAATAACAACAGCTGTTGAAAAAAGTCTAAATTGTTTGCCTATATCAACAGATGTTTCCAAAAGCCATTGATTTTTTTGGTTGTATTTAGATTAAATACCGTATGAGGATGAAAAGAGTCAAAAAGGTAAAATCTTATCTAGGGGACGTTTCTCTGCTTAGGAGAACTTTATAAGCTGTCAGAGAAGCCATAAACAAAGTTGCACCAAAATATATAGTGGCTTTTAGTTTAAATTGTGAAAATATTTTGCTTTCAATAGCTTTCAGATCTATTGCTGGGTATTTCTGCTTATGCGTCTGCATTAAATAAGCCCATTTAACAAAACCTGATCCTCTTATAAACATGGAATAATGACAGTATCCCACATATGGGTTTCATTAATTTTTGCATGTTTTGAAGTTGCCTTTTTTTTTTTCTCCAAAAAGCAAATTTCAGAAACAGAGGAGACTAGTGCTGCATAATAGCCAAAAAAGACTAGCTGAAGAGTAGTAACTAGGAACAGTTAAATTATTTAACTGTTGCATAACAGAGTGGATTTTTTTTTTCTGATAGAGAAGGATGCTGCGTAATCTGCCTTCCTCCCAGTTGCTGTTACTGGTTTGCTTTGATGGAACTGGCATCAGTTCTGCCGGTTATCTGCAAGCTTTTGTGCTCCTGAGTCTTGTAAATGTTTGGGATTTTAGCCTGAAGAGAAAGCTTCAGAACATTTTCTCTTTTCTTCTCAAGAAAACAAAACCAACCCTTTCCTTGTAGTCACTGGCAAGAAATCTCAGATGTTCCATTTTCCTTATCTGCAGTGCAGCAATTTGCAGCTCCTGGGACAGTGCGAATCAGAAGGATAACTCAGGGAAATTGCAGGATATAATAAATGCTGCTTTTTGACATTTTTGGCCCCATTAATCATCATCCATTGGCTTAAACGTATTTATCTATTGAAAAAAGCTATTAAATTTACGGAAATGTGGCAGCTCTGGCAGGTGGGGAATGAGAGAGACGAGCACAAAAACTCAGCAACTAAAACTTTCCTAAAGCACCTGTAATGGCCTGACATTCCCCATATTTCCAGGGACATTCCCTAGCTTTAACTGAGTGGAGAAGCATAGGAGCAGGACTTGAGATCCATTATTCCAGTTAGGACTTAACCTTGCAACAACAGATGTTACTGTAGAGGGATCTTTGAAAAGCTGGTAGAGGTGTAGGATATGTTAGTTTATAACCTTAGAATAAATATTTTATTATTTTTCTGGAGCAGCATCAACTGTTGAGAAAATTCCTCACTAATGGTGATGCTTCCACGTATCTGGCTGTTAATTATACATGTTTTATGCCCCGAAATTCCTTTAAAAATACTTTCTAAAATCAGGCTATAGGCGAGAACATACTCAGCGTGGATTGATGTAGCAGTCCTTAATGATGGCTTTGTGGACCCAATGAATCCTTACCCTTGTATATACATCTTTAGTCCAGAGGGATGGAAGTGGGGTAAAAATGGATAAAACCAGGTTTTTTTCCACAGGGTCAACATTCTCTCCTGGGCTCTTGAGCTGTAAAGACATGTTTGTTTAATATTCTTTACAGAGGACTACCAGGGAAACGGATAAAACAGTGAGCAAAGGAATACTCATGTGGTCCTAAAGCAGACCTCCCAGGCGGGAGCTGGATTCCAAATGCCTCCTCTCAAAGTTTGCATTGGATTTTATTTCAAGTTTCCAAATGCATGGAGAGAGGGCACGAAAATATTGGCTGGATGCGGGTGTAGGTAGGAGGGTGAGCTGGAGTGTCTGTTATTGCTGGGAGAGGGGCTTGGCTGCACTCAGAGCATCTCAGTTACCTGTGGGGGCTGGGATCCTCCTTCCCCCAAAGCAAACAGAAAAACTGGAAGGGCAAAACAAATGCCACAGTGTCCTCAATCCGCTGCCTTCATTAGCAGCCAAGCAAAAAGCTGACCTGGGAATATGATGGGTGCCTTTGTACAGGGCTCTGCTTTCCCACCGCTCCTCCCTGCCCCCCAGATTTTCAATTACAAGATGAAAGAAAAGATAACTTTTTCCCTTTTGACAGAGTGCCTGGCCAGGACAATGCACTGGGTCGTGTGGGCTTCCTAAGGGCTGAGTCCTAGGGACTTCAGTTAAAAAGGGAAAAAAAAAAAAGAAGGGAAGCTGAATCATTTTCTGGCATGATTTATTCATTTGAATGACCCGTCTCTGTTTTTCAGTTAGATTACAGTGCCTTAAACTGTAGGCATGAAAGAATGGTAAAAGTTGAATAATTTCCTCAGTTCAAGATGTGTCATTTTTATATTGTCCATTAATTTCACTCACTCATGCCATACGTCATTTTTGTTGGGCTTTATCCGCCAATTCATCTACATAATCTGCTACCCTGTCTCTGTTCTTAGCTAAAGACATAATTCTTCAGATAGAACCATCTGCCAGACATCTCATGGCACTGATCTCATGTTATGCTGAGGCATCCTGGAGTGGCTCAGGCGATGTCTGCCTGCTCCTGTGCCCTGCCCGCAGCAATGGGGGTCATGTCAGAATACAGGGATGTTTCCTGCACTCTGGAAATGCGAGGTGCTTTGTTTTCCTGCACAAAAACTCTAAATAATTTTTATCCTCATATTTTGAACTGTAGAGATTCAGTCTTTCTAGAATATGTTGTTATGGGACAACAGAATATACAGTTTTAGTTGTGTAAATCCATACTTTCTTATATCCTATATCTATTCCATTTGTGTCAGAATGGGCTTTTTTATTATGGGTGATATAAAAACTAAATTCTCCTTTGATTTTTGAATTTGTGAACTTCATAGATAATGAAACATCCCCTTTTTCTTGCATTGAGACAAATGCAATGATCTCTTCCTGAACTCCTCTGTAGAGGAAATTATTAGAAATTGCATGATTGGGCTTGAGCAGGCCTTCAAGTATTTGGGGGATAGTCTGTGCAAACCAATTTCAAGTGACTTGTGTAATGTTTATGGTGGTTTGAAAACTCCTATAAATGCAATTCACTATTTTAAATCCTTTTACTAATATCATTATTCTTCCAGATACCAGAAATAGTAATCCTGCCTTTAGAGTGGAATCACAGTAATTAGAGAAGATTATCACTCATTGTGTGCATGTAAAATCTATATGTTCATTGTCAGCAACTGCAAACCATAAAGGAAAACATAAGCAAATCTATTGTGACCAACTTTAGTTTTGGATGAGATCAGAGAAGTGAATGTCATTTCTTCAGCAACAGCTCCACGCTGGGCTGTGCCAGCTGTGAAATGAAAGCATTATCTCCCATCCACTTGTTTTGGTTGCAAATTGTGTTATGCTTTACAAAGGTCCCCATTTTTTTTGTATTTGACCCAATCTGTAGGTCATTAGACCCGGTGCCCTGGTGGGAAGTGCCTGAGCACATGAGCAGCTGACAGGAGGACAAAGGGGACATGCAGCTGATTTGTTGCTGCAGTTCATAGCTCAGGTGCTCCTTGACAGCCTGTTTTGAGACTGTTCCCTCTTTATCCACTCATGTTTTCCCTCCCCTATTTTCAGGATGTTGGAATTCACAGAGCAAAGCAACATGTCCAGTGTTTGACAGCAGAAGTATTTCTCTCAACTCCCATAACACGCTAAATAAATATCTGTGGCGTGGTCCAAGATCCCACAGCACTTCAGCCAGCTAGACATCCCAACTGCGGTTATTTTTGGTAAAGGAAGAAGCAGATCTTGCAAAGTGATGTAGAGTCAGCTGAGGGGTTGCTAATCTCTTGTGTGGGTCGTGTTTCTCCTGTAGCCATTTGGGAGCAGTGGGATGGCCAGTTGACTTCCTCTGGAAGGATGTTCAGGCATGCTCCGTGGCTGACCAAAGCTTCGGCATTTTTCTGAAGGTTATTTGGACAATAGAAATGCCTGAAAAATGTACACTGAGTCTCTGAGAAATATTAGAAAAAGGGAAGGTCAGGAAGTGGCTGAAGGTCTCTCAAGGTGTTTTTGTATTTTCTCAAAACACACGATCCATGTATCCGTATGTCTGACAGCTTTCCAAGCCCTCCTCATTCCCTCACGGCTCTTTGGCTGTTTGTTAGACAGTTCTGTCTTTGAGCTCAAACAGGCTGCAGCTGGAGAGTGGATTGTTAGATGTTAAATTCAGCTCCATTGTGTTGTTCCAAAGTGTTGCTCTGTGAAGAAATGCCTTTCCCTAGACCTTTGCGTGAATATGTGATTTGAATAGGGAAGTTTTGGGAGAGTCCCAGGCTGGAAAATAATACTTGTCTTGGTACTGTGGATGACTTGCCCCAAGGATTAAATCAAACTGATGAATATGGAAGTGTTTTAGGACCAGGATTATGAAGGTTTGTTGCTGCATCACTGACCTTCCCCCTTAGAGTAGCACGGATTTGCCACAGATGGGATCCCTGTGATGTCTGATTGTGGGGGACTGTCCATGTCCCTCTCTGTGACTGACTCCTTCTCTTTCCATGCCCTACCTCGTTTGATTTGTGATTCAAAATCACAGTCAGCCTTTTGGAGCCACTTGTAGCTTGGTGTAACACTGGTGGGTCATGCCATGGCCAGAGGAATGCAGCTTTGGACCAAAGTGCCACCACCCCACAGGGATGCAGACAGGCATGGTGGGACTGGGTCAGCCAAAACTCCTCTCAGTGTTGCAGTGCTGTTGCAAACATGAGAAATGCCTTACCTAACATCCAGGGCTCTTGACCAAGGTCTGTGGTGTGAGTGCTCCCTGTGGTCAGCAGTGGCCTGGTCTGCTTCAAAATCTACATTTAAGCGTCCGTCTCGATCTGGTCTCACGGGGTGCTGGCCTCCCTCCCCGCAGACAAGCTGGATGTGCTCTCCCTTCCAGATTGGACGTGCTCCTCTTGCAGGCTTTGCAGCACTAGAGTGCAGATTTCCTTTGCCTTATTTAGTTTTAGGAAAAAAGCGATTTGTTTTGTCTATCCTTGCAAGTGCCAGAAATGTAAAATTTTAAAAAACCTTTCCAAAAAGCTGCTTTCTTTTAAGAAAAGAGCAATTGAAATTGCATTTCTGCTGTCTTACTGTCTGATGAATTTATTATCGCCTCGTTTTAGTGCCCAAAAGTGGGTTTTGCATTGCTTAAAACAGGGAGAATTTTTTCCTTTCATCTACTGCTCCATTAGTTCCTATCAGAGCCATGGTTAAAAAAGTTAATACGCCTGAGTATTTCTGCAGATTGCATCATTGCAGTGTTTCATAACGATATGGCAAAAGTAATTTGAAACAGATAACAATAGTTCAGTCTGTTTCAGGATAACCATGATTTCCTTGTCATTAAGAGGTCTGTTAGCGGGTGGAGGAGGAGGAGGAGTTTTATCTGGATGAGTTACAGATCATATGGTGTGATCAAGTGCCTTTTTTTTTTCTTCCCCTTCTTTTCCTTCCCTTGAAATCCGCAGCGCTGGACTTGGGTTTGGATATGAAATGATTGGATAGTTTCAGACTCCTGTCTGCACAAAGCAGCTCAGAGCTGCCAGATGTTTTCAATAAGGAGCCCAGAACTGTCGCATCAGCAGCCGGTGGCCTGGGCTGCTGCTCGCGTCTCCGCTCCATTTTGAGCAACTTGCCAAAAAAAGAGAGAATTATTTACTTGTTAGAGTAGGGTTTCTATAATTTAATCTTTATCTTCTGATTGTTTGCTACATTGTGTTTCAGAGCATAAATACTATACACTGTCTAAACGCTTGTGTGGCATTCAAGGACTGCCTTAAATAGCTGGACAAAAGAGACTGGAAACCTTTGTTCTGCTCCGTCCGGGCTGATTTGTGCTCTGTGTCTGCCCAACGTGCCTGTGTGGATGGCAGGCTGTGTGCAAGGCAGATTTCTAGCCCGAAACAATGCAGCAAAAGCCCCACCTAATGCAGGAAGAGAGTGATGGTCTCCCAAGGGAGCGTGTGTCTGGCACGGTATCTTCTATTTGTTTATATTATGTTTTTCCCCCCACTTCAACAGTAAAGTCTGGAAATTAAGATGAGATGGACTTGGGGTGTCTGTAGTCATCACTGGCCTCCTGATCTTGGCTGTGAGTCAGGAACATAACCACAGAAAAAAGTCTTGGAACAAATTAGGGATTTGGAGGCTTAAATTTAAAAAGAAAATAGAAGGGAGAGAAGGGGTTATTTTTTCTTGGTTTGTGTTGATTCTTTCCCTCTGTGGCTGAAGGTGTAGGGGAGTCAAGGAGTTCAATGGACAACCTTTAGTAGATCAAGACACATAATTATGGAGTAAGGCAGGTCATCATCTTTATTCAAAGTACATGCACCAAGTCCTGGGACACATCCTGTGCCCAGGGTCACCCAGCCTGGCATGGGTCTGGTGGCTTCCCTGGCTGGCTCTCTCCACCTGTGCACCTTCCACCTGAGCTTTCTGTTCCTTGCTGCCCCATGAAAGCACACACTGGGTTGCTTGTGGCTTTTGGCTATCCCAGAATGCTTGTGCCCAGCTCAGGAAAATTGGCCTCCTGCTGTGAAAGCTGCACATTTCCCAGCGTGTCTCCCATCTGCTTTGGCTGGAGATGTTTCTCATTTCCCCTTACCTGCAAGAAGGGTGAGATAATGTGAGCCACAGAAGACTGGGTGTTGGTGCAGCTACAAGCTGGACCCACCTTGCGTCTCTGTGGAAGATGCACTGTCACAGTGGTGCTCACCTGGCAATATCCTGTGCATGGTGGGCATTGCTTGAGCCCTGCAGCTGGGCATCTCTTTCTGGTTGCCAGAGGAGCTCTGTGGATCAAAGGTGAAGTGCTTTAAGTGGAGTGTCTGAGCAGAGCTGTGCAGTTGCTTGGATAAATCTTGGCTGGGTATACCAGCAGCTGTAATTAAATTGATTTGAAAACAAACCTATCTGCTATCAGTTGAAAAAAAGAAGGGTGCTCCATAATGAAACATTAGAGCATCATTAAGGCACTGTGACTGTTGCAAATTCCTATACCTGAACTAAATTCACATACTTTATTTATGGGTTCCTGTCTTGTAAATTTAGATTTGAGGAAATCCCTGCCTTTTATGGTAGTGTTTGAAGGGCTGGAATGCTGTCACAGCCATTTCTGATTCCTCATCTTGATGGGCACATGATTGCTGGGATTCATTATTTGTGGAGAAAACCGGTGGCTCCAGAAAGTCCCCAAAGTACGACCACATTGTGTGTGTCCTAATACTGAAAGCAGAAGCTCTGCTTGTTGTTGGAGAGAACGGAGTCATTGGCTGCGATCTTGAGCCAGGGATTGTAGCTGTAAAACAGCCTTGTAGAGGAATCCTCAGTTCAGCTGGTGGTGTGGTGGAGATGAAGCTTTGGGATGTGAGGGAGAGACTGGAGCATGAGGAAAGTGTGGGGAGACCCCTGGCACTGACTAGGTAAGAGCGTACCTGTGTCCCTCACCGGGAGCAGCTCGTCTGCTGTGAGTCCCAGCCTGCTCCAGCACCTGAGGACGTGCTCAGGTACGATGCCCGAGGCGCACCTTTGCATCAGGGCTGGCCACTGTGGCACCAAGTCTCAGGAAAAGATGCCCTTCGCTTACTTACTGAGGCTGCTAAATCTGGAGGGTGGCTGTGCTTTTGTGTAATCTGACTGCACGGATTGGGGGTGCCACATCCAGGAGCTCACAACAGCACGTGATGGTTCTGTAAACTCCCGATTTTTGGTGTTTTATGAACAGGCATGGAGGGGGGTCAGGTCCTGTGTTACTCACAAGCAGGCTGCGGTGCAATGTGTTTGGGCAGTCAGAAGACTGGGTAGCACTGGGAAGAGAGAAGCTGGAGTACTTGTTTGCAGCAGGTGGGTTTAGATTTCCTTTGGAAGACTCATCTTGCATTCAAATGCCGAGAACTCGCATTTTATCCGTTCCAGTAGGCTGCAGGGTTTAAGTCACCTTTGCCAGAGTTTGAGCTGCGGGCTACAAATCTCCTTATACAACCAGGGAACCAGGACCACCCTACAGGACTGGATGAAAAGACCTACAACCCTCTAACTAAGCTCCAGAAGTGGAGCAAATCCCAGCAGCAGGAGGTGGGCCAGTGATCCCGGCACTGCCGAGGGTGGCTTTTGGAGATCGGCAATTAAACCTTGGGTTGATAAGTGCTGTTTCCAGTTCTGCGTTTCCTGCTTTGCAACATGGGATTAAAAATTCCTGCATTTTCAGCTTTTCCATCTAGCAAAGCAACAAGTTCTGGTCACTACAAACTCCCAGTCACCGAAAACTCCGCTTCCCCTTTTCTTTTCTCTTTTTTTTTTCCTTTCGTTTTGAACCGCCCCCATTCCCTTTTGAATCGGTGAATGAGAGAATGTCTAAAGCCAGGGAAGTATGGAAAGATTTCATCCCTGGAGAGGTCAGGGTGGGGTGGAAAGCGGAGGGGGCTGCAAGGGGGCAGTTTGAAAACAGGAAACCATGTGGCAGTGAGCATGCAGGGCCCAGCTGATGTGAATGAGCTATTGAGAGCACAGAGACTCGGGCTGGCCCCGGCATTAGAAAGACGAAAAACTTTAGGGTTGGGTTTTTTTCCCCCAAGAAAAAAAGCTCTGCCTTTCAGGCTAGAATAGAAGAGGGACGATTGCATTTTCTGGACAACTAGTTGCTGAGATCTTTGCTCTATGTTGCAAACAAAACAAGAATAAAGTAAATGACTGATTTCCTTTTTTTTTTTTTTTTCCCCATGTGCACTGATTAAATCATAAGTTTCTATTCCTGCTTTTTTAAAGCATTAACCTTGAAACTGTCTTTCATTCACCTGGCCTGGGGGATTAGGAAGAGTCTTTTTACCTCTCCAAAAACACGTCCCTTTGCTCTCAGTCTCATTTTGGACTGAGCAAACACACCAAGTGCCTGCAGCCAGAGGTGGAAGAGGCTGGCAGAGAAAAGCTGCTGCTTTTTCTTCCCCGTTCCCTCCTGGTTTTTTTTCCTCTCTCTGAATCATGCTCCCACAACTGCAAAGTAAATTTGAAAGCTGGGAGAACACTGGTGCAGGACTAAAAAGGCAAGCAGTGACGTCTCAGCCCAAATCAGGAGGGAGTGGCTTTATTTCATTATTTTCTTTCCTTTGCCCAGTGCTGTCATTAGAAATTTAAACTTAACGCAAACCCAAGCCGTCTTGCCTGGTGAACAGTGAACTGACTCGGAAGGAGGAAAGTACTTTTTTTATTGTTTCTTTCAGTGCATGAGAGCGTGAAAAAGAAAACATTTTGGTGACAGTATTTGCGTTGGATACGGAGATTGGGGGTTTTTTGTTTTTTGTTTTTTTCCTGAATTAGACCCTTCGTGACTGAGCCTACCTTCTGCCTTTCCACCCGGAGCGTCGGTGTTCCTGCTGCACACATCTGGCTTTTGTTCTCTTTTTGGGCAGGATTTTCATTCTGGTGCTTTTTGGATATCAAAGTTGTCTGGAAAACATTTTTTTATTATTATTACTATAACAGGAAGGCTGATACCATTCTTAGCAGTCGCAAAAAAAGTATCCTGTATGTATAAAGCTGTCTTCAAATATCTTTTGTTTGCTATAAGTTCCTGCATTGCCTGTATAAGCAAATCTGTTCCAAGAAGACTTTATCAGCCGGGCGCTGGGATTTTCATTTTCCTGTTAAGAAGCTCGGGCAGACTGGTGTGCTGAGACACAGGGACTCCTCTGAGCACAGATGTGAGAGGTCTGGGGCCGTGGTCAGCCCAGGGTTCATGGTGGCCTCTGTTCCTCCACTCCCAGCTTTTTGGACAAAATGTACGAACGCCACAAGAGGCGATACAGCCTGTGTGACATTTCCAAGGTGGACAGGACTGTAGATGTTGTGTTGTTGAAGGTATGTTTGTATACATTTATTTGTGGGTTCTGTTCCCTATCTCCTTGGGATTGATCTGTCCTTGCTGTACCCATGTCCCCAGCAGGACGGTACAGAGGGGAGGGACAGGTGGAAGAGCTCTTGACCTTCAGCATGGACATGGTTTTGAGTGTTATCAAACTATTTCATGCCAAATATTATTATCTCTGCAACTGGATAATCTCTTGTGGCATGCACTCTTTGGGAGAGCTCCCTGGCCATCCTACCTACCCTCTCCCCTTAAATAGTCCCTGGTTTGAAATCTCAGGTGGGTTTTCTGTGTGAGGGGCAAAGGGTTTCCATTTCCAGTGCTCGCTTTTGAGGTTGAAAGGCACATGTTCCCCAAAAAGATTCATTCTGCCAAAAAAAGCCTTGGTGGATCCTCCTTTGCCTCCGGTTTTTGTTTGTGTTAGAAGTGTTGCTGTAAGTCTTGTTGTTTGGGTGTGATTTTGTCTGAGGATGGGTTGGAGCAAGAATCAGGAGTGGTTCTTGGCTAATTGTCCCAGTGTGTTCCTCCTCTAATCTAAAATTAGCAAGTGCTCCACCAAATGGCACAATGGCAGTCTGGGAATGTCCTGTCTCTGTAACAGCTTTGTGGAGCTTCAGCAGTTTCCTGGCAGAGTGGATGGAAATAGGAGAGAAGCCAGAGGGACTGCAAAACACAGCCCAACTCAGAGATCTTAACTCCTGGAAGAGCATTTCCTTTCCCTCTCCCTTTTTCTCTTTTCTCTTCTTAGCTGAAGCAGTGAGATTCTACATGATCATATGGCTTCCTTTTTTGTGATTTTTGGTTCATGCTCTTGTTTCCAAGTCAAGACAAAAATATATAACAAATCTATTTTCAATTAATTCTTGCTCTACTTTATCTGCACTAAAATAGACCTAGCTCTTGTTAACTTGCTTTGTTTATGAATGAAAGTGTTTTCCTTTAATTCCATGTATCCACTGGTTTTTGGTGGCACAAATAGCTGTAAGTTGTTTTCTCTACCAGCTCAGTTTTTTGGAGTATTTCTGAACTCTCATGTTACTGATGCTGGTTGAGGATTGAATCCCATGGTATTCAGTCGATAGATATAGTATGAGTCATTAAAAGTGTTGTTGTATAGGGGACAATCTGCTTCGGTGAAATGACTGCCTAATAATTCTTGGGAGGAGACCTGGTACCCCTCACAATCTTGGTTGCCAATAAAAAGCACAATCTTTTCCTTTATAAAGAATATCTGAATGCCTGGATTAAAATACAATTCACTAGCATTATCCAACTTCAGTACTTCTGATGTCATCAGTTCCTTAAATTAGTTTTTGTTCAGCAGAGCTTAGATTTTATAACAAAATGTGGCTCTTGTTAGTTCCAACTAGTATTTTCCTAACTGAGTTTCAGAACTGTGGGATATACTGTCTGTTCCTGCAAATGAGTCAGTGTCCATATATGTGTGCGTGTGTGCACGCGTTGCTGCTCCCAACATGGGCTGTACAGCCTGCAGATGTTTAAAATAGGGGGGTGCTGGTGACAGCTACAGCTACAATCAACTCTAGCTCGATTTCTAGCTGAAAATCAGTCATTCTTAATCTTTTCTCTGGTTTCTATAACATAACTGGTAGATGAAATTAAATTTTGATGATCTAGGGATCCCAGCCAGCGCTCGAGTGCGTCAGTGGCAGATCGTCTCTTGACGTTAATGGGAGTTGGATCAGGCCCTTAATGAGGGAGCTGGGGGTGGGGTTTCTGTTGGGTTTGGTTTTCATTAAAATACTGAAATAAAACTGTACCTTATCTAGGTCGTATTTTGGGGAGTTAAGAGGACAGGGTTTCTTAAATATTGAAAAACAAGTACATGTCCTTAGAACAAAAGCAAACCCACATCGGATCCATCAAGAGTGTTTGAGTTGATGAAATTTTAACAAGATACCTGCAAAGCACCAAACAACTTTCAATTTGGCTGCAAGTTGACTCAGACAAGCTATCATTTCTTTGAGGGGTAGATGAATATGTTCTTTGCTTCATTTTAAGATAGGGAACTCAGTAATTGTAGAATTGTTTAGGTTTAAAAGACCGTTAAAAATTCAAGGCCAGCCATTAACCCAGCACTGTCAAGTCCACCTCTAAACCATGTCCCTCAGTGCCACGTCTCCACATCTTTTAAATATCTCCGGGGATGGTGGCTCAGTCATGACTTGGGAAGGAAAATCAGCTGCTGAAAAAGGACAGCGGGAACAAGTGGTGAACAAAGAAGATCTTATGCCGTTTTGGGTACTGGATGTTTATAGATGGGATTATATGTGCGTTGATTGCATCCATTCTTAGATGCAGTCACAAAAGAATTTTTGGTTCCTACCCATTATTTTGAAATTCACATGTCATCTGAAGGGCCACTGTCTCGAGGCTCAAATTTTCCATGTTTAGATTGTGCTTGAAACAGTGGCTTGTGAAGTTATGAAAAAAATTAACCTCAGCAATTTTGAGGGTTGATGCACACAATTATTTTTGGCTTTAGCATAGTTTCTTCCTGCTCTCCACGTTTGCAAAAGCAAGAGACAGCAGGTTACCAGCAGTGTCCCAGCCTCTGTTGGAGGTAGGACTTCATCCTAGGAAGAAATTCCTTATTGTGAGGGAGGTGAGGCCCTGGCACAGCTTGTCCAGAGAAACTGTGGGATGTCCCATCCCTGGACGTGTTCAAGGCCAGGTTGGATGGTGATTTGAGCAACCAGGAAAGTTGTGCCTGTCTGTGGGAGGGGTGTTGGATTTGGATCGTCTTCAAGGTCCCTTCCAACCCAAACCATTCTATGATTCCATGATTCTGTGTCCTTTACTGGCTGCTGCAGCAGTGCGAACTTGATGAACTTGGATCCTGAACTTAGGGCTTGCCACTGCTCTGGGAAGCCTGTATGATGCAGAAATGATTTAAAAATTTGCTGTCATTGTTCCTGCTGGGTTTGCATTGTAGCAGATGAGGGAGAAGTTGTGGGGTGTGTGGGATGTCTGCTTGTCTGAACATTTTGCTGAGCTCTGAGCAGCTACGTGCAGGGTAAAGCAGTCTGTGCTATGTTATTGCAAGCCCAAAATGGGAAGTTTCAGTGTGCCCATGTGTGCCTTGGCAGCCCTGTCTCATTTTTATGTTGTGCCTGCTACCACAAATAAAACTATCTAGGGACAGGATACGAAAACCACACTGGCTGGCACCTTGCAAATACATGTGAAGTCAGACAGGCGTTCATGTGGGGATGAACAGGCAGTGCTTTGCAGAGTTACTAAGTAAGAACTGGGTTGCCTTGGGAATGAGAGACTGAGCAATCGCAGCTGGGAACGTTCTCTAACAGTTTTTGCCTTTATCTGCATTTCACCTCTGTATCTGAATGCTCAAGCTGTTAAGGGTAAGCACCAGCAGACCAGCAGTAAGTTTTTTCACAGCTGGGGCAATGAGGTTTGATTTTTCTGCTTTTCAAATGAACCGATCCCACTCAGCTTCCAGTTGAAGATCGGAACATTATTCAAGAAATTCAAACCAGCATTAATAATTAATTAAGGTATTTTGAAATTACAGGAACATCACTATTAATTGGATGTTCTGCTCCCTGGCTGCTCTGGTAGCTTTACTCCAGCACCAGAGAAGATCCTCTGGAATGAACCCTGCCCACTTAAGGCAAAGTGCCATTTACAGCATCCTAAGCTAAAAGTAGTATATGGAGAAGTCCCTAAATTAGCTGGAACTGGGCTTCCTTCCATTGTATGTTGAAGCTTTTTCTTCTTTATTGGTACATAAGGAAGTTTATTCCTTCTCTGGGATTGTTCTAGGGGAGGCATGTCCCCAGCTGACAAATATGCGGTGTTCATCAAACTTTGTGGGCCTAAAATGACTCTGAACTTTAATCCTGAATCTATCCATGCTGTTCTGAAGGACACAGAAGTGTCTTTAGAATGATGTAGAGAGTTTTTGACTTACTCTGTTTGCGTCTCATGTAGAATTAAGACTGGAAGGGCAACTTAAATGAAATTATTGTGTTTTCACATTAGGCACATACATGTTTGTGGGAATTTTGCTCCCATATTAGTTAAGAGATTTTTTTTTTGCAAAGCCAGTGCTGTTATTTTTAAAGCTTAATTAAAGTCTGTTGACTTCTAGTTTTGCTGGTGGAGGACATCCCAATGCCAAGGGCTGGGAAATGTACTTGGGGCACACTTGCCTTTTCCCAGCAGGGACATTGCCAGGGGGATAAATGCACTCTAGGAATTTAGTGTTGCTCTTGCACCATAAAAAGCTAATTTATTCAGTCACGTAATATGTCCTGTGCTTGCAGGAGCCTTTTTTGGTGAAATCCTTTAATACCGTTTGCTATAGCACTGCTGGCTTGGTTCTGTGAGCAAGGTCAGTTTGGACCTCCTTGGAAAAATGTTGTCCTGATATGATGTCACCAGTTCTGTAAAGGTGAAAGACTCAGTGTAGCATATTCGCAGTGCTAGAAGAAAAATCTCTGTAGAAATCATTGCAGAAATGCAAGTGTCGTCCCTTTTGGCATACATTTGAGAATGTCTTTTTGTTCTGCATCTACCTGTTAATATCTTCCCCCCAAAGCTGAGAAACTACACGGGGAGATTACAAAAAAAATTAAAAAAAAATAAATCTGGAATTTGCAAGCAAATTGATATGTCTGCTCTTAATATTGTCTGGCAAGATGATTGCCAAAGCAGTGATTGTTGCTCTTATTGTGAGTTTTGCGTGTATGGAGTCTTTCTGCAGCAACAGATGTTGAAGGAAAACAGTGGAAATTCCTTCCCCAGATGCCCCATCCTTCATGCTTCTTTTCAAAGTGTTTCGAAGGATCTTGAAAGGTGGTTTTTGTGAAGAGGCTAAATCAACTGTTGCTTTAATTTCTAGTGGAGGAACTGCAGGCAACTGGATAATTTCATTGTAAATGGAATTGTAAAGTTAAAAGTTGTTCAGCATAAACATTGAATTCCAGTTATGTGTACAAATTTCTTTAATCCTATAGGAAATTTGCAGGAACAGGAGGTTCCTAGAAAATAATTGCAATATGCATAGAACTTAAAGAAAAAAAATTGGATCATTTCTGCTTATGAAAGAAATTGAATTAAGAATAACTGAATTTAGAGTATTATTTTTTTCTACTACTTTTATTCTACAGTGAATATCTGAAATGGATATTACTCAGTGTGGTGCACAAGTACTTAATGATACACTAAACAAGCTACAATTACTGTCATAATATTTTCCTATGTGCAGCTGTATCTGGTTTTAGCTGCAAGGTAGATCATAGTCTGGAAGCTGGGGAAAATAAAAGGAGAAAAATGGAAACTTGCAAATTTAGGACAAAGTTAAAATAATACGGAGGGAAGATGAATCTCTAGGGAATCTGCTAGGAAATGAAAGTTAAAGTCATCTGGTTCCTTGTGCTCTGGAGATGTTGATTTATGTCACGACCAGTGAGGTTGACAAGTGTAAACTTTTGCAATAGCAAAAGATTTCCTGAAAGGTCAGTGTGTTCTCTTTATTGTGAAATGGAAGGCAAGAAGAGTTAAAATAAAACCAGAGGGAGAGAAAAAGGACTTTTCCATGCTGGAAATCTAGGAGAGGTACATAGGAGTGAGGTAGTCCCTGGTCCCCGAGGTGCCTGTTCCGAGTGAGCCTCCACCACATGGCTCTGCTGTAGACACAGTCTTTGGGAAGGAGATCCTGATCCTGGTTTTATGGGCAGGCACCATACTGGAGTATATTGGATAATTCCTTGTCCAAGACCAAGGGGAGAGGAAGGAAGAGCCTGGGAGTGGGGTCTGGGGTCACTCACTGTACCTGCGGGATGGAGAACACCTCAGCCCGGGGTCTCACAGCTTGTCCAGTGCCATCCTTATGCATTAAGTCACGTTAAGTTTAAGTTCAGAGTCTGCAGGAAGATGTCCCTGAGAGGCAGGAAATACCTGTGTGTGCCCAGAAAGAGCGATGGAACCATCTGCGGCTCGCAGCTCCAGCTGGTGTCCTAAAGGCCTCTTTGAACATTTACCCTGCTGGTGTTTCACAGGCAAACACAAAATCCTCCGGGATTCAGTCTTTGGTGCCTGGGGATGTGCTTCCATGATTCATTCTGTGTCTGAGCTGCAGATAAACACATTCAGGCTTCTGTATGGAAAAATAGCTGGCTCTCTCCTGGCATTTCTTCAAAAGCTGTGTATTGAAACTCGGTTCCCGGAGGCTGTTTCATATTCCCTCTGCCACTGGAACAGCGCTGCATCCTCTGCTCCCGCCGCAAAGACTTGGGCTGCCTGGAATCAATGAGCTATAATCAGTGTGGGCAAGGAAGAAAGTGTGGGGCTTTTATCATCTTCTGTGGCCACCAGCCTGTGGTCCTGTCGTTGGGCTTCTCTCAGCAAAACAAGAAACTGGGGGAAAACGGAGGAATTTTCTCACATGTAATGCACACGTGCCTGCAAAATCCCAAGACAAGCTCATTTCAAATTTCTCCATACTGGTGCATTCTCCAGCTCCTGATGTTCAGGTGCTTTTATAAAGGCAATTTCCTCTCCAGGTCTTACTGTCTGGACCTGTAGTCACTAGTCCTGAGTAAAGAGAAGCAGAATTCAGGTGCTGAGGAGGGATCCCAGTACTCAGTGTTGGGCTGTGGATAGTGGGGTTTGTGTTTTGAGTATCTATGGACCACCCAGTTTTCTGAAAGCACGCAGTAAACCTCCCTCAAATCCTGTCTGGGCTCATTTTGGCCTAGGGAATACTTGTATATAGTAGTGGTTTCCTTTGTTTTTGTTTTGATGGTGATTATTATTTTTCCTGAATTAGGGCTACAGAGATAAATATTTAGTTTCTAATGTTTTATTTTGTACATAATCAGGTATATCAGAAGCAGCACCTTAAACCTCAGTGTTACTCTCTCATTACTTTTTTAATAGAGAAAAGCAGACGTTTTCAATACTTGGCAAAAGCACAGGGCTGAGGAGAGAGCTGGCTGGGAAATGGGAAAAATGCTCAAATCTTTTTTGAAAAAATGCCAGTGTCTATAATGCATTTTCAGTGAATGACTCAATTGGTTCTATTAAAGTAAAATATATAATGTTAATTCAGCCTAATATGGCTCGTTCAACAGACAGCTTGAACCTCTTCATATTTTGCTTTCTAACTGCTAATTATTGAATGGAATGTTTAGTTATTGATTTCCAGTAGTGAATATCAGTATAAATCAGGAGTAGATCCTTTAAATTTGATGGAGATTTGTTTAAAAGTAAGAAGGGTCAGACTCTTCTTGAGGAGGAAGGAGGGAGGTGCAAGTTAGTCAGAAGGAGGCAGAATTTGATTTTGTATCTGAAATGGGTCAGTCCTTGTGTGGACTTGAGCACATTTGCATTTGTCCTTCTCTGTGTGTTCAGCCTCAACCTCTAGATTTGCCTTTAATAAAATATAGGAAAGTGTGGTGCAAATTTATTCTGCTTTGTCTGGAGAGAAAAGAATAATAGCATGATATTTATTGACTTTACAGTCATAAAGTGGTATTTATCGACTTTGCAGCTCTTCTAAGACTAAAAAAAGAATGAGTTCCGCAGCTAATTTTAGGTGTTAAGGTTAGACGCCACACAGCCTTGCTGAGAACAGAAAGTGTCTTCTGTGGAAAATCAGAATGTGACCCACTGTCCATGCAACAGTTAAAATGGAGCATCCTTGTTTCACTCTGGAAAGAAAAAAACCCATTGTTTTGAAGTTTTGCTTACAAATCTTTCTCAGACTGAAGACTGCTTCTCTTTCCCTTGCTACTTCTCATTTAATACAGATGTACTGTACGTGAAGGGGAGAAAATGGATACACAGGTGTGTGCGGAGCAGAGGTGCAGGGAACACAGGGATCTTATGTGTGTGTACATAGATGGGTGTGATGGGGTCTTGGGTGAATATCTGTGCAGTGCAGATGTATCAGCAGAGCCAGGAAGTAAGTGCTAGGAAGTGTACATCATCCGTAAGAAAAACAGCCTGCAAAATTCCATGGAGGTGGAAGGGATTTCCAGGTGGGATGTGCACTGAGGTCGCTGCGAGACCTGGCTCTGGTAGAGCTCAACATCTCTCTTCACCTCTCCTGGGAGGCTCTTGCTCATTTTTCCTGTCTCAGAACTTCTCTGTTCCTTCCCTGTCTCTGTCAGCAAGAGCTGCTGACTGGGGAAGGTCATGGCATCCTCTCCACTGGAGGATTTTGAGGGCACGTTGGATTAGGACCTCTCAGATGATAACTGAGCCTAACTTGGCGCAGCAGACAGGGACTAGCTGACCTGTCAAAGGCCCTCCCAACCCCATTTTGTCATCACACAAGTATGGAAGAGGACAAAATCTGAGGAAGAAAAATGTGCTGTAGAAAGTGGCTGCCAGATCTGGGGGAGCGAAGCGTTGCCTCTGTGTTGTGGGGAGCGGGAGGTGAGCGGAGTTGCTGGCAGGAGCCCCTCAGGTGACAGGCAGGGGACGCAGCCAGAGCAGGGAGGAGCCAGCCAAGGACTGCAGTAACACATTCCATGATCTCAGTGAGAGAGGACACAAGGACGTGGGTCATTAGTCAAAGCAGCACGTCAGGTCAAGGGTAGGAGAGGCTTGGTTTTAATTTATTTTAAAAAAATAAGTAATAAGAAGGTAAACCTAGTGCATTTCTTAACATAGGAGAAAGGAGAACATTGAGGGAATGAGAGTCCAGCAAGGACTGCAAACAGAGTAGGATCATGGAGAAGATTTGAACCTGGGTCAGAGGCAAAAAGTAAATAGTAAAAATTCGCTGTTTGAAAGAGGGGAAAGGAAATTATTTCAGGAAATGAAAGGAAAACCAGAGAGGGAGGATAGGAGAAATACTTCACGTATAAAATCAGACAATGTCATCCATTTCAGTAGCTTTCTTTTAGCTACAACTTAACATGAGACATCCTATGTGTTGAGGCAGGTCAGGAGGGGAAATAACTTCTGGGTTTTGTGGTGTGGGGCAGGTGAGATTTGCATGCATTTGGCAGTAACTAAAGGCATTTGGCTCAAAGAAATGGCAGAGAGAGTAAAGGGGCTTCCAGCATCTGCCAGCTGCAGACAGAAGTGATGGGAAGTGAATGTTGGATGAGCCAAGGGCTACGCATAGTCCAGCAGACTTCAGAGTCAAAATGTTGGACAACACAAACCCGAGTGAGGAAGATGAAAGCACAGGCAGAAGGAGGAGTCTGAGAACAGATCAGTCATCCTTGCTGAAAGACTGGAAGTCACGGAAGGGGTGAAGGACAGGGTGAGGTGATAAGGGCTGATGTTGAAATAAACCATGTGATGTGTCTTAGTCTTAAAATGGGCGTTTCTATCATCATCATTTCAGTTAATGTAAGCCCAAAGTGCTTCTGGTTCTCACCATGACCTGGGCATTTCCCAAGCCCTCGATTCCACATCATCAGAAGCACTTTACTGTCTCTGAGCTAGTTATCTGTACAGCAATATGGGTGGTAAGGAATTTCTATTCTGTAGGTAGTGAACTGAGGCATAAAGCAGAAGAGTATTTTCCTGCAGTCCTGCTACAAAGTGGAGGTGGAACTGGAAGCCAAGGTTATCCAGTCCTCTACTAGTAGCTTAAACACTGACTCATCCTCCCTCTGAACTCCTTCCTTGAGCGGGAGCCACCTTCAAATCAAACTTTCCATGGAGAAATAAAAGTTTTTGGCATATTCCAGTGGTTTGTTTAGTGATGCAAAAAAAAAAAAAAAATTCCTATGTTACTCCTGACACTTTTATTGTTGAAAAAAAATCAAGCCGTAAGTCTGTATCTGCTGGTTGATGCAGAGGCACATTGGAGAAGAGACTTAACAGGGGTGCTGGTGAGAGTGGCCTTTCTTTGATGTGCTGTGATGTGTTTTGCAGATAAACCGTGAGAGCTGGTGTCCGCTGGAGCCGTGTCCCGACCCCTCCCTGCTGGAGCGCAAGCGCACGCGGGAGTCTCCAGGTGAGCCTCGTGCTGAGGGCAGCTCCAGACCAGCAGCCGTCCTCCTCACCTTTTCTATCCTTCCTTTGCTCCCCGTGTCTGACATCCTGGCCTGGATGGGGAAAACACATAAATTACAGAAACAGTGTAATGACTGTGCTGTGAGTCATTGTTAGCACATGGCTGCAGCACTTGACTAGCAGGGAGCTGTGTGGTGTGTCACCATCTCAAATAACTCTGCATTTCAAGTGCTTCAGTATTTTGATTCCCCCCCTTCCCCCTTTTTTTTCCCTAAATAAACTTAAAAGGGGAGGGGGG